>JAQFVV010000040.1:7546408-8146408 GCA_028023455.1 Epiperipatus broadwayi
GAAAGATTTTGTTTCGTACATTCTGACCATGAGGGCGCCACTAGTCCGAAAACCGGAACTAGACATTTATTTTAAGGGTGGGCAGGATATACGAACATGAATGTGCCGGACTAAACCCAGGGAGAGCAAAAGCTAATGAAGGTGGTTCAGACAATTGAGAAAACACTGAGACAAACGGCAGCCAAAATACTTATAAGAACTTTTTAAATTTATTAAACATAATAACAAAATAAACATGAAACTTGATATACATTTACTTAGCAGATCTTAACATTGAGTGTATGCGAGCAGAACTACGTTAAATACCCAGGCAGACACGTTCATTTCTTATCTATGACACAATAATGGCTTATATCTTCTTGCCAGCAGTTCACCCAACCAATTCCCTTTTCCCTATAGAGATTTAGTAAGATGGATGTTTGTGGAGAATAACAGGACAGCGCAGACGAGCTTTTCTTAGTCCAGAAAAGAAATGTTGGAACCAAGAATGTCATAATTCTGCAAAACGCTCATGGACAAGTACATTGAAATGAACCAAGGTTAGTCTCACACAAGAAAGAAACATGAATTACGCAATCTGAATTATAGCAAATAAATCTCTACCAAAAATAAATAAATCATATATCCTCGAAATCGCTAGCCCAAGCCAAGTTTGATTTAGTTTAACGCCGAAGCAAACAAACAAACAAAAATAAAAGAAAACTACTAAGGTCGGTCTGAGCATTTAACAAGGGTTAATCATAAAACTGAGAAATTATTAAGCACATAAAATATCACTCGCCCTACACTCTCGAACAAGCAACATTTTAAGATTGAAAATCTTGCTACTAAGATTGTACTGTAAAATAAACAAAAATACATTAGTATTTAAATTGATAAATTACACATCGTAAATATAATTTCCTTTTTAGATTAAGCTGAGATTTGTGAGAGACTTAATTAGAGATTTAGCCCTGATTTTGACATGGAAAGGTAAGTTACCTCGAGATAATATTAAGTTCTGTTGTTCACACAAAGCTCGGTTTATGGAGTCCTCTACAACGGATGTCATTTACTACAGGTTCAGAAGTCTGGAGGCATTATCGGGATCCACTCAGGACTTGACAGTTAGGTCATGATGAAAGTCACAATTTGGAGCTCCAGCAGTTCATCTTTGGAAAGGCTCAGCCCATCATGTTGTGGAGATTTGTTGTGGCATATATTACAGGCATGGCGTCTGAATGACTGCTATTATCGCGGCAAATAGAGTTATTGTCGGTCAACGGAAATTCAACTTGGTGATTCCCGTAGCACCAATATCAAAAAAAAGAAATTTTAGTCACTTTCACAATGCAACAGTTCAATAACAGCTAAAATCTGGATCAATCCTCAATAAGAAGAAGGTGAGCAATAAAAACTGAATGAACAGAATAGTCTCTTTGAATCCTCCTCTCTAATCAAACAAAAAAAAAAATTTCCCAGCTATTTATGTCCTTCGTTATCTCTCGCACAATCTTAATTAGAAAACAATATCTTACAGGGCTTAATCTTACAAAAATGATTATTATTTTTTTTATAAAAAAAAATACAAAACTAAATCTCAGCTTTAAAATACATCAACATTAATTTTTTTTTTTTTTAGCTTAAATAAAATACATATAAGAGCACTAATTAAACCTTGTTTGCTTTTAATTATTTTAAAAGAAAACAAGCGTCATAAAAAAAAAAATTTTATACTAAAATCAACTTAGAATTAAAAAGATAAGATTTCAAAATAAATAAGTATGTGTGTTATTGCACATATAAAACTTGGGTTTTTTTTTTCCAATTTACATGATAGAACCCTTGAATCGGATAAATTATCCAGTTCAACTGCCCCTTCACGCCAACAAAAAAAAAAAAAGCAAAAGCATCTATTTGCTATTTCCTTTTTTTTTTTCAAACTTTAAACCCCAACATTTAAAACTTTTAAATCCCCTCCCCCTGGCCGAACATTTGCCATGAGATCAATTCCTTAAGTGTACCTCCTATCTTTTAGGTGGCTGGCCTAAGGCTTCGTGCATTATAAGATCCATAAACCCCACCTCATCTTCCAATACAAAGGCATTCGGACCATTTTTCTTTTGTATAGTGAAGGGTCCCTCATATACTGGGAAAAATTTCTTATATTGATGCTGGGTTGGATTGCTGACATGAGGTTTTCATACAAAAACCAAGTCCCCTACCTCGAATCTACATGGTCGTGGATTTCCCCGCTTTATGCGTACTTCAGCCATATGTTTCAACTTTATTCGAGCCTTTCTTTTATCCATTTCTTTATCAATTTTGTCCCAATCTACAGGCAAGGGAGCCTTTATCAGCATTGGATAATTCTGTCCAAAATGTAATTTGATGGGGGCAAACCCTGTAGATTCATTCTGTGTCCAATTTATGTAGTTAGTGATGTTTCCCATCTGATTCACCCATCCACGGTGATTTTCACTGACATAAAGCCGAAATAAATGGTTTAACTCCCTCATGACTCTCTCACAGGGATTCGATTGAGGATTACGAATAGATGTTAATACATGCTGAATGCCCTGTTGCTGAATCCACTTTTTCCAGTGGTGAGATTTAAAGGGTGTCCCATGATCTGTAAGTATCATCTGGGGCCTACCAATCTTAGGAAACTGATGCTCCTGTAAGATCCGGATAGTACTTCGTGTATCCGCCTTTCTTAATGGATATGCAGTTACATACTTAGAAAATATGTCGTACATTACGATTAAATATCAGTATCGTTTATAGGCAGGTAAAGGCCCATAAAAATCTATGGCCAACATTTCATTAGGGTTGTGTGCTAAAATAGGCTGCAAGATCCCAGTAAATCTCTTATTTACGTATTTAGTTTGTGAACACACATGACATTTTCCCAAAACTGATACAACATTTGAATATAAACTTGGCCAGTAAAATACTTCCCTGAGCACATGTTCTACTTTACGTGGTCCATAGTGTCCATAAAGGCAATGTATATACTCTATAAGTTTGTTCCTGAGTGTTTGGGGTATAAGAATTCACCATGAGTCTTGTTCTGAGGCGACTCTGTATTGCAATACACCATCTTTTATTCTATAGGCTTTGTATTTTTCCAATGTTATTGTGTCACTGGGGTCTGAAGTTCCTATTCCTTTGTTGTATGTCATGATTTGTGTATACTCTGGGCTGGTCTCCTGTATTTCAGATCGCCTTAGTAATTGTTGCTCTATGGACTCATCTATGGTCAATGTGAATGCTGCAATACTTAGATTGTTGGGCTCAAGATGATGTGGGATCAGATCTACAGGATGGCAACTCAAAATATCTGCCACAATATTTTCCTTTCCTTTACAATATAGAACTTTATATTGGAATTTTTGTAGTGTAAGACTCCAACGTATCAATCGATCATTCGATAAATAACTGCTATTAAGAAATTCCAAGCTCTTATGATCCATAATTACAACAATCTCTGACCCAAGCAGGAATTGTTTGAATTTACTGAAAGCCCAAACAATGGCCAAAGCTTCCTTTTCTGTCATCATGTAATTATTTTCCGCCCCTTTTAGCTTGCGGCTACAAAAATACAACACTCTGTGACGTTTTTGTTTGTCAATTTGACATAACATGACTCCAAGTTCCTTGCCCACTGCTGTCGGTCTGAACATAAAAAGTTTGTGAAAAGTCAGGGTAGGCTAGAACCACCTGTTCCAAGAACTTGGTTTTTAATGTGTTGAAATTCCTGCTCCTGTTTGTACTCCCATACCCATTTTTGGTCTTTTGTCAATAACTGAACCAAATTTGCAGCATCTAATGCAAAATTTTCATAGAATTTATGATAAAAATTGCATAATCCCAGAAAAGACTGTACCTGATGCCTATTAGTGGGTGTGGGAAAATGTTGTATCGCTGTTAGTTTCTCAGGATGAGGTTTAATACCTTTTTTCCCAATTAAAAAACCTAAAAATGTAACCTCCTCCTGGACCAGGCAACTTTTTTGTAAATTGATGGTAATGTTTTTCTGGTAACACTCCATTAAGAACATTTTCAAGTGTTCCATATGTTCTTCCATATTTTTAGATGTGATGACTATGTCATCCATATATATCACAATCAGACTCTTGATTTTGTCTGATAACACTTGATCCAAACACTTTAGAAGTCCTGAACCACTATTGATTAATCCAAAAGGCATATGCTTAAATGCATACGTATGCCTTTCATAGTGGAAGGCAGTATATTTGTGGTCAAATGGATGTAGAGGAATCTGCCAATAACTGGATGTCAAGTCCAATGTAGAAAAAATGGTTTTCCCTTGAAATTTTGAGAGAAGTTCTGTTATTGTAGGTGGAATGTTTCTTTCAGGAACGGTAATGGCATTTAACCGCCAGGCATCCAAACATATTCTGACAGATCCATCTTTTTTCTTTACCACTACTAATGGGTTAACATATGGAGATGTGTGCTTTTCAATAACTCCCCATTCAATCATTTGCTGTATTTGAAGATCTACTTCAGCCTTATATTGGAAATGGAATGGGATATGAACGACTCTGGAAATGGCTTTCATCCTTAACTTGAATGCGATGCACATACCCCTTAATGATCTTAGGCCTATTTGAAAAAACTGAATAGAACTCCCTCAACAGTTCCATTAGAGGGTGTTGTTCTTCCATTCCTTTTAACATGGATTGTGACACTTTATTTTGCATTTCCACGGTATCCCTCACTTGCTGAACACACTGTACCTGAAGTGGCTTATAACTCTTTAGCCCTTCAAATGGCATCAAAACTTCTTGGCAAAGAAATAAACATTTGTCATAATCCAAAACACACTTATGCCTGTACAAAAAAATCAGTCCCAATTATAATATCTTGTATGAGACCAGGCATTATCAAAAAGACATGGTCTAACTCTATGTTACCCAGATGCAAATGTAACCACACCTGTTTGGTTTCAATATTTGCCTTCTTGCCATTGGCCAGTGTCACCTGCATTCTTTTTATTGGCAGTGTATACAAATGTGGCTGGTCTTTCTTTATTTTCACATAAAACTTACTAGAGAGCAATGACATTTGACTTCCTGAATCAACCAATGCTTCTGTAATGATGTCTCCAGTCTTTATACTGACAATTGGGCAAGTCTGTATAGCTCCATTCCATGCTGGTTCTTCTTGATCCACCATCACATTAGCTACCGTCCTATGACTTTCTTTACTTTTTTTAATTGGAGCTGATAATTGACTCTTTTGACCTTTTTCTATCGAAATTATCTGATCGCTCTGCATTGTTCTTTTCTCCACTTCTTCTCGGGCCTGATGATGTTCAATTTCATTTAACAGTTTGATCATTTCTTCAAAGTGAATGCTGCTACTACACAACATGATCTGATATATATCCCTTGGCATATTGCCCAATATAATTCGGCATATCAGCCTCTCAGACAAAGAGAAAGCCATCAATGACTTCAGCCTTGTTGCTTGTCTGCAGAAAAACTGGGTGTACGTTTCTCATTATCCTAATATATCTTTCTTGTGATATATTGATGAAGATATGATACTGCTTTTCTTCACTCCAAAAAGTGTGCAATAATTCGCATCTGTAATCCCAAAAAGTCTGTGGTTTGATCTTTAAGATATGCCACCAATCCTCAGCCATTTTTTGTAAATAGTGGCATGCAATTGCCACTTGTTCAGTCTCCTGCCAATTATGACATTGAAACATCTCTTGCAGGCTCTCCAAATGCTCTAATGGGCTTTCCCAAATATCAGCCATAAAAGATTTTATTTGCCAATCTATTTCGGCCATGATGCTAGCTAGTCTATCTTCAGCCTCTTCTCTAACTTTATTTAAATTCCCAACGCAACTTCTGTCTAATTATGAAATTTATTTCCTTTTTTTAATCTTCAATTGCTATTTATTATATATATATTTAAAGCACAAAAGTTAAACTTGCTATTTATTATATATATATTTAAAGCACAAAAGTTAAACTGTAATGCGAACCTAAACTCTTTGCTTGCTTTTTTTTTTTTTATGAACATAACAGCTAATTTTTAACTTTTAAAAAAAAAATCTTTTATATTTTGTTACTTCTAAAACACGAACCGAAACTCTTTGTTTTTCTTTATTATTATTTTACGAACGTAGAACTAATAACTTTTTTTTAAATAAACAAAGAAACAAAATAAATATATAACTTCTTAATATCTTTTTGTCTGATCCGTCCATTCGTAATAACTCTAAAGAACGCTGTTTAATTAACTATATCTATTAATTATTCATATTGAAAAAATGAACCCCCTACTCCAAACTGCTTTCTACCATTTAGCATAAACTGATCCCTACCTACTGAATCTTACCTCCAACACTGAAATATTCCTCAACTGTCCGAACAAAATCTCACGTGGGATTTAAAATCGAAGGCCCGATCCGGAGAATGTAGACTTATGTAATCTGCATTACAGGGCACCATCTAGGCATTTGAACCTAGAAAAATTTATAAAGTAGGCAGATACATAAGTAAAAAAAAAAATTTTTTTTTCCTTTTTAAATATTTTGGTTCCGGTCGTTAGCCCATGTCACTAGCTCAGTGGAATAGCAGAGATTTAATAATATAATCTAAGAGTACATAAAAAAAAGAATAAAATAAGCCACTGCCAGTAATTAACACACAAACATTTATTTATTTCACATATATATAAGATTTAAAATTATTTTAGTATTAGTTTTACATTTCAAAATTTAACCTACATTTTTAACTTTGATTTTTGACTTTAATTTACATTTAATTAATATTATATTCTAATTTTACATTTTAATTAAGTTCGCACAGATAAATTTATGAAAGCTTGTTTATGATGTTGAATATAAATCGGTTACATAGATTTCATGGTCAAAAACATTTCAAAAGAAACATAAATGATCAAAATACAAAATTATTGATCACTGACAATTGCGGAGGGAAATTTATACGTAACCCAATAGTATTCACCATAAGATACTTGCATTGTCACCAATAACTTAAAAGACATCTGAATAAATACATTTTAGATACTCACCGTAAGGTATCATTATTTATCGAATGTCTATATATTTTGATCAAATATGAAAACCCAAAACATACTTAACCGATAACCAATCCATGCAAGCATCTATAAACAACTTAAATTTAATGCATTTTTATTTAGGGTCGAGTATGAATAGACTACATAGATTTGCATTTGAAAATAAAATATTCTATCCCTATTTAACCTTAGGCTAAAATTCGCAGTCAAACTGGCATCAATTCATCTGATATATCGATGTATTCAATGTAATACGGAATACGGCAGAACCAAAAAGATTAAGAGAAGATATTGACTCTCATCAGATAGGAATATTACTTCTATCTAACGAGAAGAACAATAAAAAAAAAACTTTATAGAAAGGAACTGCACTCTGTGTCTTATAATTCCTTCCATAGGCAAAATGGGAGAGTGCGGCGTATGAAGCGATTCTGCCAGTAGCAAATCTCCGACTACATCTACTAACTACATCAATATATCCAATCCATTGACCCAATCTAACAATGACACAAATAACCTAAGATTACCCTCCCCTAATATAACTTTACAAATCTATACAGCCATTCACGCTCGACTTAAGTTTAACATTTATATAATTAATTTAACGAAAAACAAAAAAATCATGATAAAAACTTAAAGAACAAAAAATAAATAAATGGAAATGATTTTACATAAATAAGAAAAAAAATACATCAAATAACACTATTAATAAAGAATTTAGTTTGGTCAGATAGGATTCTATTTGTAACAATTAAATACTAGGAAAGTTTAAAATTTAAAGTTCTTAGTGTTTTCAATTTAATATTGTTCATTATATTTTATAAAGTTCTTACAGTTTTAAAAATTTTCATTTTTTACAGTTGCTTGCCATTTGAAATCCAGCGATCCCTTCTCCTTCACTTCCGCACTAACACATATCTGTCACATCGTAAATAATCAATAATCACTAATTAATAATTTCCAAATTTTCCTTTTATATGTATTCGAAGGATTGACTTGGCATTAAGTCATCGATGTGATGATCCTTTCACTGAGGTCCGATTTCCTGATGGATTTCTTTCATTGGCTATTTGTTTCTATTGTTTTCCTATCTGACCGATGTTTTTATATTTAAATGCCCAAGTCTGGTTTACATTTAACTAATTAACAATCATTTCCATTTCTGATTAATTAACCTGTTTTCCAAATCAAAGATATATTTAAAGATAAATTTAAAGATATAATTTTATCTCCAAATCTTTTTAAAATACTTTTTCTTTAATAAAGTTTTATTTTAATAATTTTTCATTATCTGTGCGATTTAATATATACAAGTTTAAGATGATATTTAATTTCAATTTTTAATTCTTAAAGAAAATTTTTAAATGCAAACTTTTTAATTTACTTTCATGTTTAATAAATAAATAAAAAAAACAATGTAACAAACATCTGTGCTCGTTACATATCAGTAAAGTTACTTAAAAAAAATGATCAAAAAATATATATTTTACTTAGGGTTAGTAATTACGGTACACGATTGATGAAGACATTGTTGACTATCGCTTACCTAAGGACCATTTACGTTTACACCCCTCCCCACAAGAGTTCTATTTTATTTTATATATTTTATTTTTACACACGGCATGACAAGCAAATTATTTAAATTATTTAGGAAGGTTGCATTGAGATAAATATGTTTTAAGATAATGGATTTATACGTGTATATTTGCAGTACAATTATAAATACCACCAACTTATTTATGACTGATTAAAATGCTTAAATAGGATTACACTGAAGTAAATTCCCAATGGTACTCTCCGTAAGGTACCACATTTACCGTCATAAACTTACGTGGCTGTGCGCGCCTATACACGTTAAAGCATAATATATATCAACAAACAAAAAAAAACATACCTATTGCAACCTTTTGACTTTTTTTTAACAAAATTTAGTTTTAAAATTATTTATACTTTCTCGTGTTTAATATATATGTGCAATTTCTTTCTGGCAGTGCTTTTATAAGATTTAAAGTATACGACTTATGTAAACAGATAAAATATTTCATTTTGACAAAATTTGCTCAGGGTATTTGTGGTTTATTAAAGATCGGCCCGAGTTGGGAAAGCCAATTGTAACAATCCAGAGAATGTTTAAATAAAGTGGAATCTTAACAGTGCATATCTGCCTACTTTATAAATTTTTCTAGGCTCAAATACCTAGATGGCGCCCTGTAGTGTAGATTCGATCTCCACTTCCTTCCGAATGTTATAACTGGTGCCCAACGTGGGGCCGATCTTTAATAAACCACAAATACCCTGAGCAAATTTTGTCAAAATGAAATATTTTATGTTTACTGCCTCTCCGTCATCACAAAAAAAAACTTAGTTGGCTTTGCTCTGCCTACCACTAACCAGTTTTCTCTAAGGTTGTTCTCACTTAAAAAAAAAAATCAAATCCGTCCGACTACCCTAACGAATACTATTTTTAATCATTTGTAAGTAACATAAATTTTTAGGAATATACTGGCGATCTATTAAAATAACTATTTACAACAAAGTAATACAATTACAATAGCCACTATACATTTTATTAAATAAAAATGAACAGAATTCAAAATATCAAAATGTAATATTGTTTATCACACACATATATAGTTGTAATTATATAATATTATTTACAAAATTCATTCAGGATTATCACCTACATTGAAATAAATTTCTATTCTCAACTCATAGTCCAATTACAAATCCTTTTTTTATAGCATCACGTCCGATCAATATCACTTACGCTCGGTCAGGCGGTTACTTCTTATGGAGAGTTTGGTCAGAATGATCTAATTTTCTGAACCTGTCTACAGGTTCTCTTGTAACATTGCCAAAATCTACAGCTGTTAAAAATTCTGCCATTTCTTCTATCGACCACCCATTATTACTTAACATCATTTGTTGTATGTCTGGTGGCATATTATGCTGGATAGTCCTTGTGACTTGATCGTCAGACAATGGAAATGCCATTAATGCCTTGAGTCTCATTACTTGTCTATAAAAAAATTGTGTGTATGTTTCACCACGGATGCTGGGATATCTTTCATGGGATATTTTATAGAGTATCCCATCCTGTCTGGCTTCACTCCAAAATGTTCTTAAAAGTTTGTGCCTATATTCCTCAAATGTTCTTGGTTTGGTGAATAAAGTGTGCCACCAGTCAGAGGCTGTTTCTCGAAGGTAGTTACTAGCGATTGTAACTTTATCCCTTTCCGGCCAGTCTTGGACACGAAACATGTTAGCTAAAGTTTCTAAATGTTTTAATGGGCTTTTTCCCACCTTAGCCTTGAACGTTTCTATTAGGAATTGTTTTTCCAAGAATCTACTGGAGGGCCCCTCCTGTCTTTTACTTCCTGACTCTGTATATTCATTTTCTGTTTCATACTGTTTGTCTTCAGTATAGAACACCCTATGTTTATTCTCTATCCTAGCTAGCCTATATTCGAGTCCTTTTATCATATCACTACATGTTTGTTGCACTTCTGTTTTCAAATTATCCTTACTTTCCTCTATGCCTTGAAACATCTTTTCTAATTTTCTGACAACACCATCAACCCTCAGATCTATTTCTCTCTGAATTCCTCCTTCCTTTAACATCTCCAATTCTACTTGTGTTGTTTTATGTATGTCTATCCATTCCTTGTACATCCTTTCTACCTGCACCATCTTTATTTCTAAACTACCTGTCCTAACACTATCTTGCTGTACCTCATCTTTTACTTCTTTCATCTCTTCTTTTACTATTTCAACTTCCTGAACCTCCTTATTCCTATCTTTCTCTATGACTTCTATAGCTGTGTGATTTTTGTCAACTTTCTTCCATATTTCCTGTCTCATTCCTTTCATTTCTGCTCTCAGCTCCTCCAGTATTGTTTGTTGACTCCGTTTTATTTCTATATTTTGTTTTGTTATATTTTGTTTCATTTCCAGAAACTCCTGTCATATTTCTTTCAACTCAGCTTGCTGATTTTGTTTCATTTCTATTATCAACTTCATCATCATCTTCATCATCGTCTGTGTCTCGCACTCTTCTTTTTCTACTATCTGGGGGTGTTTAAATGAAACTGGGCTCTCTTCCCAACCTGCCTCTTTATCGCTTTCTTCTTTAGCTTCCATTTTCAAAATAAACTTAGCTCCGTTAAATCTAATTTTTTTATTCCAAATTACCAACTGAAATTTTCTTTTAAATCTGTTTATTAACATTTTTTTTTATTTATTTAATCTTCAACAGCTAACTTTATTTTATTTTTACAAAGCAAACTTACTCTTTACTTTTTTTAAAAATTTTACGAACGTCGAACTAATTAATAAACTCTTTTTGAATATCAAAACATTAAATACGGACAGATCCAAAACTACCTGCATCTTTCCATCAACTTCTATTCTACCACTAACTTTATTTCACCTATTTTCGCCTACCGTTTCTGTTTATTTTTCCCAACCATCCGAACAAAACATCTCACATAAAGTTTTAATATCAGGCCCCATGTTGGGTGCCAAAATTACTATAGCTATGTGCCGGACGAAAGATTTTTGTTTCGTACATCCTGACCATGAGGGCGCCACTAATCCGAAAACCGGAACTAGACATTTATTTTAAGGGTGGGCAGGATATACGAACATGAATGTGCCGGACTAAACCCAGGGAGAGCAAAAGCTAATGAAGGTGGTTCAGACAATTGAGAAAACACTGAGACAAACGGCAGCCAAAATACTTATAAGAACTTTTTAAATTTATTAAACATAATAACAAAATAAACATGAAACTTGATATACATTTACTTAGCAGATCTTAACATTGAGTGTATGCGAGCAGAACTACGTTAAATACCCAGGCAGACACATTCATTTCTTATCTATGACACAATAATGGCTTATATCTTCTTGCCAGTGGTTCACCCAACCAATTCCCTTTTCCCTATAGAGATTTAGTAAGATGGATGTTTGTGGAGAATAACGGGACAGCGCAGACGAGCTTTTCTTAGTCCAGAAAAGAAATGTTGGAACCAAGAATGTCATAATTCTGCAAAATTCTCATGGACAAGTACATTGAAATGAGCCAAGGTTAGTCTCACACAAGAAAGAAACATGAATTACGCAATCTGAATTATAGCAAATAAATCTCTACCAAAAATAAATAAATCATATATTCTCGAAATTGGTAGCCAAAGCCAAGTTTGATTTAGCTTAACGCCGAAGCAAACAAACAAACAAAAATAAAAGAAAACTACTAAGGTCGGTCTGAGCATTTAACAAGGGTTAATCATAAAACTGAGAAATTATTAAGCACATAAAATATCACTCGCCTTACACTCTCGAACAAGCAACATTTTAAGATTGAAAATCTTGCTACTAAGACTGTACTGTAAAATAAACAAAAATACATTAATATTTAAATTGATAAATTACACATCGTAAATATAATTTCCTTTTTAGATTAAGCTGAGATTTGCGAGAGACTTAATTAGAGATTTAGCCCTGATTTTGACATGGAAAGGTAAGTTTCCTCGAGATAATATTAAGTTCTGTTGTTCACACAAAGCTCGGTTTATGGAGTCCTCTACAACGGATGTCATTTACTACAGGTTCAGAAGTCTGGAGGCATTATCGGGATCCACTTGGGACTTGACAGTTAGGTCATGATGAAAGTCACAATTTGGAGCTCCGGCGGTTCATCTTTGGAAAGGCTCAGCCCATCATGTTTTGGAGATTCGTCGTGGTGTATATTACAGGCATGGCGTCTGAATGACTGCTATTATCGCGGCAAATAGAGTTATTGTCGGTCAACGGAAATTCAACTTGGTGATTTCCATAGCACCAATATCAAAAAAAAAGAAATTTTAGTCACTTTCACAATGCAACAGTTCAATAACTGCTAAAATCTGGATCAATCCTCAATAAGAAGAAGGTGAGCAATAAAAACTGAATGAACAGAATAGTCTCTTTGAATCCTCCTCTCTAATCAAACAAAAAAAAAATTTCCCAGCTATTTATGTCCTTCATTATCTCCTGCGCAATCTTAATTAGAAAACAATATCTTACAGGGCTTAATCTTACAAAAATGATTATTATTTTTTTTATAAAAAAAAATACAAAACTAAATCTCAGCTTTAAAATACATCAACATTAAATTTTTTTTTTTAGCTTAAATAAAATACATATAAGAGCACTAATTAAACTTGTTTGCTTTTAATTATTTTAAAAGAAAACAAGCGTCATTAAAAAAAATATTTTAACTAAAATCAACTTAGAATTAAAAAGATAAGATTTCAAAATAAATAAGTATGTGTGTTATTGCACATATAAAACTTGGGTTTTTTTTTCCAATTTACATGATAGAACCCTTGAATTGGATAAAGTATCCAGTTCAATATATTAAATGTCAATAGCTAACATGATTATAAATTTAAATCACTTGAAAACAGCCAAAGGTTAAATAAACCAATAGAATATTAACAATTTGTTGTCAAGGTAGGAAATCCATCTTTTATCTATTGAGGTTGTCTTGACAACAGATTGTTGATAATTTATTAGTTAAATAAGCCTTGCCTGTTGTGAAGATATATATATATATATATATATATATATATAATAAAGTGATGTAGACTTTTCAACATACCATATATAAATAATACGATATTTTTTATAAATTAATATTTTAATAAAAAATTAATCAATTTCAGCAAGATATAATTTTTGGATTCAATATTCTAGTCACTTGTCATGAGAAAAGATCAATCCTATATTAAATAGAGCAACTTCATTTTTTTAAAATATCTTGAATACATTCTATATGATGTTAAAGTTTTGAGTCTTTAATTTAGTGATCTTATTTCATAAAGACTGATATAAATAGATGGAGTAAGTAAACTCATTTTTTCTAAACAATCTTGCATTGTAGTGAATGCACAATTTAGCTCTTAAAAGTCTTTTTATTATCTTATTTTAAGTAATATTTACTAAGGCTGTAACCTCAAGAATATGTGCATAAAAATGCAATTGTAGGGACCTTTACTGGTCTTAACCACAAGCTTAAGTTTTGGAAGAAAAGAGGAGAATCCTTCTTTACTTCAAACTACTTTCTATATAAATAGGTGAAGCTGAAGCAGTTAGATCTGAAAGTGTGAAGCTATTCAATACTTCACTGATTAAGTCCACATTTCTTATTACACATCAATACTCATGGAATCTTTTGATTTATGAGTCAATGGAAAGATCTTATAGTTAGAAGTCTATTACAATAAATTAAAGTTGTAATTATAAATTTATTTAAATGCACACTGATTACATAAGTAATATTTACTAAGGCTCTAACCTCAAGAATATGCACATAAAAATGTGATAGTAGGGACCTCTACAGGTCTTAACCACTAGCATACATTTTGGAAGAAAAGAGGGGAACTCTTCTTTACTTCAACTACTTTCTATATAAGTAAATGATGACCACAAAATAATGGGTAATAATAATTTTAAACCTAAAGATAACATAAGATGATGTAGTTATTATTAAGTTGAATTCAGTGGGATTTGGAATTTAGACCAGTTTATTAGATTAATAGTGTGCAACCTTTTACACTTGTTAACCCCATATTTAGATTGAAATTTTGCATGATCCATTATATGTTGTTACCATCTTATTATAACCATATAAGGATAGTAATAATAAAAATCATTTTAACACATACAGATAGGTATCTCTCTAAAATATGTCAGTACCTAAAATTTGATATAAGATCTTTGAAAAAATTGATATTGTCCAATATGAGGCCTTCTCGAAATTTTTATGACTCCCAACAATTTTTCTGCAATGCCTTGAGGGGTCGGGATCCACAGGTTGCACACTGCTAGAATAGATTATTAAATTTTCAAGATTATTAGACCGCTTACTACCATTTTAATTTTATTGATTAATAGTAACAAAAAAAAAAAGATTCTTAAATTAAAAAAAAGTTAATGTTGGTATTAATTCATATTTTTATATGATGCTTTATAATATATTAAATTAAAAAAGATGAAACAGCATTTAAGTGGCCTGGGTAAAAACCTTTCCAATATCTTTCTAAACTTGAACAGTCATTCAACGAGTTGGCAAACTATCAGATAATGAAAGTAAAATTTTGCTTCATTATTTTGCCCTGTATTTAAGAAGTTTGTCATACAAATATTAAAATTACTCAGCTGCATAAAGCCTTGCACACATATTTTCATAATATATATGTGTGTGTTTTTATCCTTTACTTTTTGGAAATAAGTTGCTATATGATGTGGAGAGATGCATTTAATACATTCAATTTAAGAATTATAAAATAAATTATACAAGTATGATCATATTTACATGATTTAAAATGATAAAAAAATCAAGTCAGATGTCACATGACTTAATTTAATAAACCTTCTATTTATAATATCACATTATTTTACAGTAATATTTAAGTTAAATAAAAGAATTATCAAATAATATAAAGAGACACATGAATAACACTTATTATTTTTATTTTCAGAGAATGTGTCAAATGTTTTTTCCATTTTTCAAAAAATGAGTTCACTCCATGCAGAAGAGGTAATAAAAAGAAAATTGTGTGTAATTTAATCACTAAATTTATTTAAAATGTTATAAATATGTGAGTGTGCATTTATGTTTAATTAATTGTACTTAGCTGGAATACAGTAATTAACTTTAATGATGTTGGCAGTATTTTTATATGTTTTTATTTAACCTTTCTGTCTAGATAAGCTTTTTTAAATTCAATTTTCACTCATTTCTCAATTTCTTTTCTTATTGAAACTTTGCAATGCATATTGACAAAGACAATATACATATTGAGCTTAGAAAAAACTAATTTAATAATAATTTTACTGTAAAGATATTTTCAAGTTGTTAATTATTTTTTTTTAGAATTCGATTGAAGTTGGAGATGTAAAAGAAACTTCTATTCATTATGAATTAATGGAAGTTGCAGAAATGAAAAAAGTGACCTTGGCCCTAAATAAAACTAGTCCAATAATTGAAGTAAGTTCAAATAATTTTAGTTTAATTTTATTTATTTATAATACTAATTAATTAGCAGTGTTTATAACAGAAAATATCTAGAACTAAATTACAACTTAAAGGAAGTGAAAATGAAATAATCAAATTAAATAATTTAATCCAGAGCTGGCAAATAAGCTATTAACAAGTTTTGCAGAATATCCCCAACTTCAGACTGGTTTCTGCTACTGGCATCCTCAGTAAGGTGCTAAGATATTTAAGGACTAGATTTAAAATACAGGACAAGCCCAGGATTTTACCTATTTAAGTAGAAAAACTGAATTTTTCAGACATCCATATGTCATCCAATCCAGCTATCTAACTTAAATAGCCATATGGGACTGAACTAAGTTCAGATATACCATATATTAATAGCTTTAGCATTATAAAATTGCCAAAATCTTACTGAGGATGCCAGTAGCCGAAACCAGTCTGGGGTTGGGGGTATTCTGCAAAACTTGTTAAGAGCTTATTTGCAAGTTTTATATATAACATTTGCAATACAAGCTTATTAAATTAGGTCATGTTACATCTGACTTGATATTTTTTTGTAATTTTATTTTTTGCTATTAAAGCTTTGGTGATTTTATATTGCTAAAGCTATTAATATGTGGTGTATCTGAATTTAGTTGTCACATATGGCTATTTAAGTTAGATAGCTGGATTGGAAGACATATATATGGATGTCTGAAAATTTCAGATTTTCTATTTAATAGTTATACACTAGATAAAGTGCTGGACTTGTCCTGGTATTTTTAATCTAATCCTTGCATATCTTAGCACCTCACTGAGAACACCAGTAGCAGAAACCAGTGTGGGGTTGGGGATATTCTGCAAAGCTTGTTAAGAGCTTTGTAATCTAACTATTTCAAATTCTATAATATAACCTGAGCTATCATTGATAATATAAACAAATAAAATAGAAATTATTAGTGTTTTGATAAAAAATAAATTACAAAATTTCTCAGTTTTTACTTCCCTTATCTATTTATTCAATTATTTATGTTATAATTATGTAATTCAAATTTTACTAATGCAATATAAAATTTGCTTCAAAATAGTTTTTGCGTCCAGGATTCCACATATAGATGACTAGCAATCGCCACAATAATAATATAAAATTATCATAGGGAGAGCCTATTTATTTTGGCTAACATAATTTTTAGGCATATAGCTCACCATAAAAAGAAAATACTTTAATCGAGGGAAACCCACTCTACATTACATGACATTTTATATAATGTTTTTTAGAATAATATTGTTACATTCCTTTGCATTATTGAATTTGTAAATCTATTTATATATTTTCAGGAACAATTAAAGAGAATATTTAGTGATCAGAACATTCTTAGTAACTCAGGTAGTCTAAAATCTCACTTAGCATCAACTACAAATATTTCCCAATTAACTTCTCCAGATAAAAATAAGTCTTTTACTCGTCTAGAAAACAATACATCGCAAGAAAATGAATTACGAAATAAATATTTAGAATTTCAACAGAAAAAATATGATTTGTTCTCTCAGTGTTTGTCAGAATCAAATGTTAATAGAGCATTAGAAGATAACTCTGTTGAAGATGAAAGGCAAGCTTATTTTTATGAAGATAAATTTGTTTACTCTTCGGAAAAACTTGAATGTAAACCAACAAATAATTTTTCACAATCTAAGGGAGAGGTAAGCTATGAATTATCTACAAAATAAGAATAATTTAAATAGTATATTTTACCAGCTTGAAAGTGAATAAGTTGGTTAGAACATATATGTGTGTGTGAGTGTGAACTTATATATTTCATGTCTTTGTGTATATATTTACTTGATAGTAGGCATTCAGCTATCTTTTGGATAATATAAACCACTCAAAAATGTTATACAGATATCAAAAAAATCAGGAAATTATTATATTATCTGAAATCTAGCTGGTGGCATCCAATTGAATTATCAGCCAGTATTATGCTAATATTATCCACAAACAAATATATATATGGGGGGGGGTGATCGGAAATATATGTTCACATCCTTTACTAGTGAAAGTCATCACTTTATTGGTATATAAAATATAATCTTATAAGTAATAAAATAAAAGTGGATTTCATTTTTTAAAATTTATTATACCAAAAATAAATTTTATAAATAGCTCTTATATTTTATATTCTTGCAGTTTTATTTATAATCCCTCTTAATTATGCATAATATGTAAACTAGTTCGTTTAAATATTCTGAGTGATAATTAAATGTTTTTTTTCTTTTTTATCATGTTTTTGTGGTTGGCTATAAATCAAGCTTTTTTTACTTTACTTTCTGACCATCACATTCTATACACATCAGGTTGATTAACCATGGATCAAAGCTATAATCATGCTGTCTCTCATGATCCCAAAACACAATTTATATTTTGGATTGTCTTTAGCATGATTCTATAAACATTTGAGTATAGCTACTCTGGAGGCAATATTGGCCAATTTACCATAATATATGACTGTGCAACCTTGGACTGTTGCACTGGATCTCATGTACTATCTGAAGTATCTTTTTCCTTTTGTAATCCATATTATTATTTATCAATCTGCTGAAATTTCCTAGCAAGTTCATGTTATTTTGGCTTCCAGATCTTTTTTATATTTATCACCAATTTTGAAATGTAAAGTATGCTGACCCATGCTTTGTGTTGGCTTGTGGTTTTATATTTTGTTTTATTTTTTTATTAATTGTTTTTATTTCTCTCATCAGTATTTTTCTGTTATATTCTATGTTAAATAGATCATTCAAATATTCATTGATGTCATTTTTCTTGTCTGCTTTGCTTGATTTATATTAAGAAATTCCTTATAACCTGCTAATTTGCATGACATTGGTGTTTTAGATTGTGGGTGGATAAAACCTCCTATCTGGAGTAGTTTTATCACTATTTTATAATTCTTGATATTTTTATTCTTTTGGATTATTACATCTAGATATTTTATGGTGTATGTATCATTTTTATTTTCTATTGTCCATGTTAATGGTGTTTTATTAGCCAATAAATTGTGCACTTCTATGAAAAGATAGTAACAAAAGAATTAAACAGTCTGAGACTATTGTAACTAAATTACCTATGATTACTTTATTTTTAGCTAAATGAGCACTTATAACTGACACTTTATGAAACAATAATGAATGAATATATCAATAATAATTCTATACATACATAGTTTGAAGACAGACAACCCATAAGAATTAACATATATATATATATATATTGCTTACAACAGTTCTTTCATATACACTTTAATGCAAACAAATTTTCTTAAAAACTTCTTTATTTTCCTTACAGTTTCGACTGTCCAGCAGTCTTCATCAGAGCTCTAATCATGCACATAAGGCAATCTAGATCTATCAAAATAAAATGCATGGTATAATTTTGTAATTTACATAATGAAGATCATAAGTAATCATTATAATCATCCCAAATGCAAATATTATAATACAATATTATCCAATAACATGAAAAATAAATAGCCATCAAACTTCATTAGATGATAAAATGTCATTAATTTTGCAAAACTGTGAGTATAAGTAGGCAATATGGCTTGACCAAGATAACCTTGGATCAATAAAAATATCTAAACAACAATAGTTATCAACAAACATTATATTACCATATGCACAAATAGTATTGAAATGAACTTTATATTGATTAAAAATAATGTGGAAAATATTTATAAGAAAATAGACTACTCTTTGTTTTATTACAATTGATAGTTAAACAATTTATCATAAGCCAGTTACTTATTAATGCCAAATCTATACTATATAAAACAGCATCACAAGATGGAGTAATATCATCAACAAAACAATAAATTATTGAATACAAAGATAAACTAAAAATGTATTTATATATGTAAATACCCAGATTAATGCTGTAAGTCACAGTATTTAAAAATAAAAAAAAATAAAGAAGTTTGTTGATTTTGTTTAATTTTCATTTCACTTGATCCACGGATAATGGAGAGGTCTTGAAATATAATATTAAGTAGATAATCATGGTAGCCTAATGCTTTAAAATATTGTCTACTGCTAATTCTAGCATCAAATCATAAATTTTTTGTGATCATTTTTAAAGAAAAATATAAACAGGTAGATAAATAAATAGATTTTGGAAATAGTTAAGTGAATCATAAAAAATATCACTTGAATAAAATCAATATTATTACTGAGTATTACACATTTCAATTTCTGCTATTACAATCATTATAGGAACACATATTTCAAAATTAAATGTTTTGTTTCCTATATGTGTGTTTATAAATTAGTTATTAAAAATATTATTAAAAACATATGTAAAAATATTTATATTCATCAGAATGTATTAATAATGTAATATGAATTTTTTATTTTGGTTTAAAATAAAAAAATTTTTTCACTGTATCCAATTATTTTAAAATTTCCATTTCACTTACTAATTGGAGGCCAATTTTCTTGAACAAACTTTTATATGATTGAGTGAAATTTGAGCAATTTCCAACAGTCATTGTGACAACTGTAATGTCTTCAAGAGTATCTTATAAATAAAACAGAGGTAATGTAATCTGAGTTCTTTTAACTTTGTCATTGCCTAGAATGGTTACGTTTACATCTGTGTTTAAAAATTTATCAAATTTTATTGTTTAAGTGGTTATTTTCTAAAACTATGGAAGAATAAAAATTTTAATTATCTCCCATTCAATTGGGGATAGTTTGTTCATGAAATTCCTGGTGATATGACAAAATGTAAAGCAACTAAACAAAAACCATCAAAAATGTGGAAGTTGGCTATAAAGAAAAAATATTCTGTTGTCAAAAATCTAGAATTTAATCAATCCCAATTATGTGTTATATGGATATCATATATCAGATCAATGGATTTCACATGATCAATCAACTTAACTCATGTGCAATATCAAGCAATCTAAATTTCATTTTCTGAATCTGGAGAGAAAAATTTAGCCTATATTATTAACTTGGATAGGGCTGAATTTTTGTCAATGAAAAAAAATCTCTTTATACATAATTGTCAAATGAAAATAAAGCCAGTGATATGTAATTTTGCATTGTCTAAGCACCTATTGTTTTAAAAGCTTGGATACATTTATATGCTTAAAAGAAAATATCAGAATTTAAATATAAAAGTAATTGTATTCAAACCTGCGATAGTTATAATTTAGGCTGTGTTCTCTACTTAATGATAGGATCAGAAACTAAGAACCAGAAACTCAATGGATTAGCGAATAAAAATGAACAGGCTTTCACTTTGATATGATTTCTATGTATATATGTAATTTTTTTGTTTAAAAAAAGAATATAGTTTACATTTGTTTATATTTCATTTTAAAACCTAGGGTTGAAAGATATATATATATATGGTTTATTATAAAATTCATGCAATAAAAAGGTTGGAAAGATTCATTTTTGTTCTCGTTATTTAAACTCTTACTGATGAAATAGGTTAATACAACCCGATGTTTTCAAATATTTAAAATTTTAATATATATGCCAGATTTAGTTCAGGGATATTTGAATGGAGAAGGATTTGAATGCAATGGGTTTTATGTTCATTTAATTATTTAGAAATTTTTATTTGATTACATTTTTAGTTGTTGTATATTCTCTTTGAAGTCTCAGGAGGATATTTCAAATCTCTCTTTTAGTTTTAAATAGTATTATTGACATGCAATACAATTTTTGGAGTTCCATACACATATTTTTCCATTATTATTTTTATTGATTCCGTACAGTATTCATTTATTAAAGAAATCTAGGATTGTATATTTTTTTAACTGTTTACGACTTTATTGCAAGCATCATTTATCTGTTCTGTATATATATATTATTATTATTACTGCCATAAACTTTTATTATAAGCCAATAAATTTAGGGTTAATTTTATCGTAGAAAAAAAATAAATAAATAAATAAATTTAGGGTTAATTTAAAATCTGGTGAATCTGTCTAATTATTTCTTTTAAATGTGTAAGATAATTTTGGTACTTAAAGTTTGGTTCAAGATCAAATCCATTTTGGTAAGCGAGATAGAATTAGATATATATTTATACATCATTATTAAATCTGATTAGGCATAAATTTTATATTTATTATTGCATTTAAATATTTGTTTTCTTATCTAAGTCAATAGTTCTGGTAGAAATAATTTCACTAGTTCACAATTTATTATCCATTTGCTTATCTTGTCAGTTACAAAAATCTTAATAGATTTTGTTCTGTCATTAGTCAGAATGATTTATCTTAATTATCTTTAAATTTCTTTAGGGTGGAGATCATAAATTTTATGAACTAGTGTAACATAATATTATCTTTGGCTTGAATTACTGCCAATTATCATCATATATAGTTTAATTGTTATAAAATCCATTTTATAATTGATTGATTGGAGATTTAGGTAGATGAATAATATCAGTAATTGTAAGTCAGTAAATATCAAATAGAAACCTGTGTTATATTGTATATAATGTGAAATCCTTTAATAGATTTGTTGATAATGAATTCTTATGGAGTGTTCATTTTGGAACATAACTTAAGCAATAATTACATATCTATCTAATGTAAAGTATGAATGAAATATTGATATTATATTTAACATTTTTATTAAAAAGATATAAAACTGAGTAAAGATTTATTTCATTTAAACTTTATAAATATTGTATAGTTTAAAAAAACGTTCTCAAAGTGTAATTATAATTACTAGAAACTAGTTGATTTAAAGAGAATGCCATAAAATATTAAAGTAAATTTTCATTACTACAGATAATATTAGATTAGTAAAGTATATCAGAACTTAGTTATTTATTGGTTCGAATTTAGTTTTATTCAATTATCAATCAAATAAATATCGTAAGTATTTGTTATTGTTTAGGGCAATGATATCTGATTTAACAGCTTGTTGCAGTTTATCTTGGGAATAGTGAATAGATTTGTTGATGTCTGAGGCGATGATCTCATTCGCTTTATTTCGTTTTAAATACTATCTGGATAAATTAGATTTTAATAGAGATTGTTAGTATTTTATGATAGTGTAGTGGACAATCTAAACAATTATGTATGGGAAATATTGGTATTGCCTAGTGTTATCAATAACTGAGCTAGATTATTTTATGAAGGTTCTAACATGTGTATGGCAGTTAATAACGAGTTGCGGGAACGATTTCAAGAAATATACAATATTTTGCGATGATCTATAATTTTTTAAAAGAATAGTTTGAAAATATAATGGCATCATTATAAGACTAGCATGACTTCTGCTTATCAGACATGAACCTTCAAGTATAAGGAGTTATCTTTTGCCACTATAAAGGAATATATTTCACTGAACGGGTGATCGCCATAAAATAGTAAAAGACTTTTTTAAAAGTGAAAATTTCCTAAAATAGGCAAAAATATTGATTTCTTTTATTGGATGTAACTTACGGTGGAATGCAACGAAGAGCTGTAATTAAGTAAAATAAAGAAGCTCTTTTTAAAGGTTAGCTTCAGAACAAAGTTAAAATATAGCATTACTAAATATTAAATAGATTAAAAAGTCAGACAACTATAAAAATAGATTAATTGTATTGTATAGTTATGTATAACTCATTTTTTATTTTTTGTTTCATGCCTTTCAATCTTTTTTTTTTTAAGA
Organism: Epiperipatus broadwayi; assembly: GCA_028023455.1. NCBI lineage: Eukaryota > Metazoa > Onychophora > Udeonychophora > Euonychophora > Peripatidae > Epiperipatus > Epiperipatus broadwayi. Next base: position 7,570,173 of record JAQFVV010000040.1, read on the forward strand.
TAGAACGACTATATATGTCATTGATAATAATTTATTTGGTCAAACAACAAAAAATATTGATATTTGTTTTATTCGTATATATATATACCAAAAGATAATAGCCACATATTTATCTATACTATGAATACTCAATCTGTTATCCAGACATAACTGAATGATAAATCCCCCTCTTTTATTTACGGAGTTTATCTTGATAATTGATTGCAGATTTATGGTTTCTATAAGCTCGTGGCTGTTATTATATGATAAGACTACCTAGTTTTCAGCAAAATAAGATTTAATATATATATATATATATATATCAATTTTTCATTTTGCTAATAATTTCTAATATTATAATTTTGCTATTAGGGCTTTGGCTATATTAAATTGCTAAGCCTACTAATATATGGGATCACTGAATTTAGTTCAGGTCCATATAATTTCTTTAGTTAAAGAGCTGAATTTGAAGACATGTAGGTATCTAAAGATTTAGATATTTTTCTTAATATTTAAGAACTAGATACATGCTTGGCTTTAGTTAGTATTTTGAATCTAATGACCTAACTCCTCACTAAAGAGAGTCATAGCTCGAAACTGGTCTGGAGATGGGAGACAATCATAGATAAAGGTTTCAGGTACTTTCTCTTGTAGCATTTGTCATAAAAAAATAAAAATAAATAAGCTTGTTTAGAGCTGTTAGCAGGCTCTTTATATATATAAAAGACATATTTTGTGGTTTCACCCATGTTAAAAAATTTAAATATTGATATACTGACATTTCGACTTGATCATATATATATATATATAGGGAGCATACCTGTAGCTCTAACAAGCTCTTATTGATAAGTACAGTAAGAGAAAGCATTTAAAATCTTTATTTAGAATTATCCCTATCCTCAGAACAATCGGTTTTGAGCTTTTAGCTCACCTCAATGAAGAGCTATATCTATATTATAAGGGACAAACTCAAACTTTTAAGCTACCTATATCTATCCAATCTATCTTATACAATTGGTACACATAATCACATTCATGTGAAAAAGATAAATGACCACCAATATATGTATTTTGTGCTGAACCTGCACTCATCAGTTGCTCCAGATCACTATCTTCCACACATATATACAATCAGTCCTCAGTTTATATTGCAATAGCAAATCATTAAACTTTAATGGACAAACTTTAATCTCCTCCACTCTCCAATATTTCAGATAGTCATTTCATTGAAAATCAAAAGATGGAAGCCCTTGTTGATGTTAATATTATTATCATATCCATATCGAACTTAATTGGATCTGATCCCTTACACATAGGACCTTAATATGTCTCCATTTAATTATATAGAAGAGGGATGGGCAGAATACAGGAAGAATATGTAATATTTAAATATATATGTACATTGTATATACAAAACTCCATTAAAGTTTAAAGATTTGCTATTTTATTATAAACTGAGCACTGATTGTATATACGTGTGCAAGATAGTGATCTGGACCAACTGATGAGTGCTAGTTCACCACAAAATATGTATAATGAAAATCATTTATCTTTTTTACATGTATTTGGTTATGTGTTTCAATTGTATAAGTTAGTTTGGATAGATGTAGAGAGCTTGAGAGAAGTCTCCTATAATTACATTAAGTTTACTGTAGATAATATACATATATATTTAAATATTATATATATAATATTCAAATATAAGTTAATTATCTATACTAAATGTAATGTAATTGTAAGAGATTTTAATTCAGACTTTCAAGTTCCATACAGATATGCACTCCATCTTATATAACTGATGCACATAATCACATCTATGTTTTTTCACATGTATGTGGTTGTGTGCATCAATTCTATAAGATGAAGAAGTGCATAGCTGTAGAGAGCTTGAAAGTATGAGTTCAAGTTCCTTATAATATATATATATATGATAAACAAAAATGCAAGTTAAAAAACTTGCTAACGCTTGTATTTATGTCCACAGATGGCGTCCTACCAAAAACACCTATCAAAACACCTATCAAGCGTATATTTCATTTACATAAACATCAGAGTAGTTAGTATTCACTATCTCTAACTATAATTCCACTTTCAGATCATGATTTCAAGCTATTTGCTATCGTCAGTGAAAGACAGGAATAAAGAAACTAGATCTAAATACAAACTCTGAGCGTTTATGAAACAATTTCTATTCAGCTTGCAAGCGTGAATTTTTTAGACACGTAATGTCTTCAAACTCAGCATAGCAAACCAGATAGCTATATGGGTCTGATCTCAGTTCAGCATCACCACATAGTAGAAGCCTCTGCAATCTATATCATTGCAAGAAAGACCTCAAAGGTACATTTATGATAAACAAAAATGCAAGTTAAAAAACTTGCTAATGCTTGTATTTATGTCCACAGATGGCGTCCTACCAAAAAACACCTATCAAGCGTATTTTTTGTTTACATAAACGTCAGAGTAGTTAGTATTCACTATCTCTAACTATAATTCCACTTTCAGATCATGATTTCAAGCTATTTGCTATCGTCAGTGAAAGACAGGAATAAAGAAACTAGATCTAAATACAAACTCTGAGCGTTTATGAAACAATTTCTATTCAGCTTGCAAGCGTGAATTTTTTAGACACGTAATGTCTTCAAACTCAGCATAGCAAACCAGATAGCTATATGGGTCTGATCTCAGTTCAGCATCACCACATAGTAGAAGCCTCTGCAATCTATATCATTGCAAGAAAGACCTCAAAGGTACATTTATGATAAACAAAAATGCAAGTTAAAAAAACTTGCTAACGCTTGTATTTATGTCCACAGATGGCGTCCTACCAAAAACACCTATCAAGTATCAAGCATATATTTCGTTTACATAAACGTCAGAGTAGTTAGTATTCACTATCTCTAACTATAATTCCACTTTCAGATCATGATTTCAAGCTATTTGCTATCGTCAGTGAAAGACAGGAATAAAGAAACTAGATCTAAATACAAACTCTGAGCGTTTATGAAACAATTTCTATTCAGCTTGCAAGCGTGAATTTTTTAGACACGTAATGTCTTCAAACTTAGCATAGCAAACCAGATAGCTATATGGGTCTGATCTCAGTTCAGCATCACCACATAATAGAAGCCTCTGCAATCTATATCATTGCAAGAAAGACCTCAAAGGTACATTTATGATAAACAAAAATGCAAGTTAAAAAACTTGCTAACGCTTGTATTTATGTCCACAGATGGCGTCCTACCAAAAACACCTATCAAGCGTATATTTCGTTTACATAAACATCAGAGTAGTTAGTATTCACTATCTCTAACTATAATTCTACTTTCAGATCATGATTTCAAGCTATTTGCTATCGTCAGTGAGAGACAGGAATAAAGAAACTAGATCTAAATACAAACTCTGAGCGTTTATGAAACAATTTCTATTCAGCTTGCAAGCGTGAATTTTTTAGACACGTAATGTCTTCAAACTCAGCATAGCAAACCAGATAGCTATATGGGTCTGATCTCAGTTCAGCATCACCACATAGTAGAAGCCTCTGCAATCTATATCATTGCAAGAAAGACCTCAAAGGTACATTTATGATAAACAAAAATGCAAGTTAAAAAACTTGCTAACGCTTGTATTTATGTCCACAGATGGCGTCCTACCAAAAACACCTATCAAGCGTATATTTCGTTTACATAAACGTCAGAGTAGTTAGTATTCACTATCTCTAACTATAATTCCACTTTCAGATCATGATTTCAAGCTATTTGCTATCGTCAGTGAAAGACAGGAATAAAGAAACTAGATCTAAATACAAACTCTGAGCGTTTATGAAACAATTTCTATTCAGCTTGCAAGCGTGAATTTTTTAGACACGTAATGTCTTCAAACTCAGCATAGCAAACCAGATAGCTATATGGGTCTGATCTCAGTTCAGCATCACCACATAGTAGAAGCCTCTGCAATCTATATCATTGCAAGAAAGACCTCAAAGGTACATTTATGATAAACAAAAATGCAAGTTAAAAAACTTGCTAACGCTTGTATTTATGTCCACAGACGTGTGTTCTACCAAAAACACCTATCAAGCGTATATTTCGTTTACATAAACGTCAGAGTAGTTAGTATTCACTATCTCTAACTATAATTCCACTTTCAGATCATGATTTCAAGCTATTGCTATCGTCAGTGAAAGACAGAATAAAGAAACTAGATCTAAATACAAACTCTGAGCGTTTATGAAACAATTTCTATTCAGCTTGCAAGCGTGAATTTTAGACACGTAATGTCTTCAAACTCAGCATAGCAAACCAGATAGCTATATGGGTCTGATCTCAGTTCAGCATCACCACATAGTAGAAGCCTCTGCAATCTATATCATTCAAGAAAGACCTCAAAGGTACATTTATGATAAACAAAAATGCAAGTTAAAAAACTTGCTAACGCTTGTATTTATGTCCACAGATTGCGTCCTACCAAAAACACCTATCAAGCGTATATTTCGTTTACATAAACGTCAGAGTAGTTAGTATTCACTATCTCTAACTATAATTCCACTTTCAGATCATGATTTCAAGCTATTTGCTATCGTCAGTGAAAGACAGGAATAAAGAAACTAGATCTAAATACAAACTCTGAGCGTTTATGAAACAATTTCTATTCAGCTTGCAAGCGTGAATTTTTTAGACACGTAATGTCTTCAAACTCAGCATAGCAAACCAGATAGCTATATGGGTCTGATCTCAGTTCAGCATCACCACATAGTAGAAGCCTCTGCAATCTATATCATTGCAAGAAAGACCTCAAAGGTACATTTATGATAAACAAAAATGCAAGTTAAAAAACTTGCTAATGCTTGTATTTATGTCCACAGATGGCGTCCTACCAAAAACACCTATCAAGCGTATATTTCGTTTACATAAACGTCAGAGTAAATGAAATATATGCTTGATAGGTGTTTTTGGTAGGACGCCATCTGTGGACATAAATACAAGCGTTAGCAAGTTTTTTAACTTGCATTTTTGTTTATCATAAATGTACCTTTGAGGTCTTTCTTGCAATGATATAGATTGCAGAGGCTTCTATTATGTGGTGATGCTGAACTGAGATCAGACCCATATAGCTATCTGGTTTGCTATGCTGAGTTTGAAGACATTACGTGTCTAAAAAATTCACGCTTGCAAGCTGAATAGAAATTGTTTCATAAACGCTCAGAGTTTGTATTTAGATCTAGTTTCTTTATTCCTGTCTTTCACTGACGATAGCAAATAGCTTGAAATCATGATCTGAAAGTGGAATTATAGTTAGAGATAGTGAATACTAACTACTCTGACGTTTATGTAAACGAAATATATGCTTGATAGGTGTTTTTGGTAGGACGCCATCTGTGGACATAAATACAAGCGTTAGCAAGTTTTTTAACTTGCATTTTTGTTTATCATAAATGTACCTTTGAGGTCTTTCTTGCAATGATATAGATTGCAGAGGCTTCTACTATGTGGTGATGCTGAACTGAGATCAGACCCATATAGCTATCTGGTTTGCTATGCTGAGTTTGAAGACATTACGTGTCTAAAAAATTCACGCTTGCAAGCTAAATAGAAATTGTTTCATAAACGCTCAGAGTTTGTATTTAGATCTAGTTTCTTTATTCCTGTCTTTCACTGACGATAGCAAATAGCTTGAAATCATGATCTGAAAGTGGAATTATAGTTAGAGATAGTGAATACTAACTACTCTGACGTTTATGTAAACGAAATATACGCTTGATAGGTGTTTTTGGTAGGACGCCATCTGTGGACATATATATATATAGTGTATGTGTACATGTATGCTTAAATATTTATTTATTTTTAGCCAAATCAAATTCTAAGATCATACTCCCAAGATGATCATATTCCATCATTGTCATTATCATTAACTTATCCTGATGCCGAATATGTGCAACCTTCAGCAACTTCTTTGCAGCAAGAGCAACTAAAAGATTATTCTAATTTTCTTACTGATAAAAATACTCAGTATCATTCTGATACAGACTTTAAATATCAGCAAACTAATATCTCTAATGAGGAAGAAATTGCCTTAGAAAGAAGTCAATATAGAGAAAATGAAGCATCTAAAAAACAGAGTTTACACCAAGCAAGGTCAGAGGTAAATCTAATATTATTTTAACATATATATTTTTTTTAAAAATACTGTATTATTTAAATGTTCTATTTGCTTTTTTATATGCCTTTATATGACTTTTCTTTTTATCTGTCCATTTGTGAAAACTTGTAATTTAATTTTTAACTACTTTCTAATATCACATGATCACCATTCTTTTTACTTACACAAGCTGTTTTCACAGAGGCAAAACTCTCCATACAGTACCACCACTCAGTGCAAGCCAGAGTAATTGATGGATGCAGGAAGGTTTGTGCATAAAATCCCTATTTAATGCCTACTCATCAAATATCACCAGACTAGTTTCTACCTTGTGGCTTTCATCAGTGAGAAACCTTGGATCTGAGAGTACTGCATCTACTGAAAGATTGTTTTAGATTCTAAGATCTAGGTGCAGTATTCTCAGATTCAAGGCTCCTCACTGATGAAAGCCACAATCTAGAAACTAGTCTGGGGATATTGGATGAATAGGCACTAGATAGGGATTTTAGGCACAAACCTTTCTGCATCCATCAATTACTCAGGCTTGCACTGAATGGTGCTACTGTATGGAGAGTTTTGCCTCTCTGCACTTTCTAATATCCAAGGTATTGAAACTTTATGTTTATATCTCTTTGCAATGGTAACACATTTTTTTAGAGTTGGCAACAAATTTGCAAAAAAAAATAGGGAAAAGGTTATATATTTTTATTTTTATATGGCAATCAGCACTCTTTACAATACTGGCATCTAATAGTATTGTATCATTTCTTTATTCATAATTTATAAAACTAAAAAGTAGGAAATAAAAAATATAAAAAAGAAATTTAAAGAAACATTTTTATTCCCATAAATGCACTAAAAAGTAAAAAATAAATTTTCTTTAACTTTCACAAATAAAAGAATGGGAAAGATTCCAGCACACATTTTTGTGTCAATATTCATTTATTCTAAGTGTATATTATTGGCAGGTTTATTTAAATTATTGTTTAAAGATTTGACTTCTAAACATGATTGCCCTACACTTTTATTTACAAAAGTACTGAATTTTTTTTTGTTTTTTAATACATTTATGTAAATAAGAAAATTTATTTAAAATATTTTTATGTTTTTTGCTTAGTTAATAGAAAATTTAAAAAAAAATTTAACAATTAGTTGATAAAATTTATAAAAAAAACTGATCTTAAAAATATGTATTTGAATTCAACTTTTTTTCTATATTTATAATATTTCATTAATAAAAAGAACTATATTATTTTATGATAAAAGTCTAAAATGCTTTAAAAATTATAATATACATAAGTTTGTTAAAATAAGTTGTGTTACATGCAAACTAGCATAGATTGTTTGGTTGCCATTAATTTACTAATGCTGGTCACTGCAACTTTTTTTCAAATTACCAAACATTATGCAGAACTTATTTGAATTCAGATCTAGCAAATAACATCATTTCAGTTTTGCAAAAGCTAGCATAACATAAATAAAACTTGGTTATTCAAACATCCATCTCATCTCAATCAAGTTCAAAATATCTAGGCAACACTCTTTTAACATGAAGATTTGTGATGATGATGTTTTAGTTGTATTTATATGTCAGACTATTTCCATCATTTAATATGAGTATTGAATGTCTTTAGAAAAAAATTAACTTCATTTAAATATTGCAAATACATTCAACTATTAGTAGTAGCACACAGTTTGGTATATGCACAATTTTTCAATAGGTATTATTCTCCTCTCTTCTTCAGGCATTGCTGGTCTAACCAGTAACAGTATTTGCATGGGAATCAAACTTATGTGCTATTATTAACAGTTGAATGTATTTGGAATATTTAAATAAAGTTAATTTTTTTTTTAAAGACATTAAATACTCCTATTAGATAATGGAAATAGTCTAACATATAAATACAACTCTTTTAACATTTTTTTTTGTAGTGGACTGGATAAGCACATTAAAAACTCAATGACAAAACGTTTGTGAATATCTTAAATAATATCTTTTCTATCTTTAAAGTAATTAACAGTAAGAACATATCTAATTAGATTTTCATTTTCTTTAGAATCATTTTCTTTCATCAAAATAAATTGATTATAATGGTTACATATTTTTTTTGCTGGTTGTATATATTTTTCCATAATAACATATTTATGTCTGATCATTTATTTTTTCCTTGAAATTTCTTAGCTTAAAATCTAATGGTGTTGTTCTGCAATTCATTTCATTAGTATGTTGTCCTTATAATTAATCTTCTGAGCACCATTTTGAAAAAAAAATAATTATAATCATTTAAAGAATCTAAGCAGCAAAAAAAATACATTATTAAGGTATGTTCCAATGCTTTCGTGTTGAATTTATTTTCTACTCCATTTCGGAAGAGATGAGACTATTTTTAAAGAATGTCGTTTTTTTAAACTTGGTAAAATTTTAATTCATTTGTTTTTTTTATTCTATATTGTTTTTTTTTTATTATATATTTTTAACAATATAAAAAAATAACAGCTATTAATATCTGAATTTTTAAACAAACTTTAATATGTATTCACTTTCAAGATGTTAACAATATTTCTTTGTTTTTGTTGCTGCTGTTGTTAATAAGATTGATTGATACACGCATAATTTTTCTGCATCCATTGCCTGTTTTATTGATCCTAAAAGCAACTCCATAAAAATACATTTTATTTTTTCATGTATATTTAATTTTTCCATCATTTTTTTTTTTTTTTTGATAAATCACAAAACCGATGCAAGAATGACTTATTTTTTAAATTTGAAATAAAAAGTTTTATGTTATTTAAAATTAAAGCAGCCATCATATATTTATAAATGGTACTTCTTCAATATAAAGATTAAGTTTACTCCCCCATCCCTCATTATTCTTTTTTTTATATTAAACACCAGCCCGCGCCCCCCCCCCCCCCCCCCACCCCCCCCCCAGCGCAAGGCAGCCCCCCCCCCCCCCCCCCCCCCCAGGGCAAAACACCCTTTCCCTTTTAATTCTTCTTTATTCTCTAAATAGACTTTTTTCCGGTTTTTAAATTAAAAATGGAAAACTATCTTAAAATGCTTGGCTAAATAATGATATAAACTTCGACAGATCAGTTGAAGATTAAATTTATCCAATGTTAATTTAATTATTTGATTTGAAATTAAACAATAAACTTGAACAATATTTTCATAAAAAAATAAATGACCAATGAAATTAAAGCAATCTTATGTAATCAGATAATTAATATTAATCCCTATTTTTTATCATATGTAATTACTATACAATGTAGTCATAATGTAGTTTGTTCCAAGCTCTTCTCACATACGTCGTCATACATCATGTATAATATATCACATTTTTTTGATGAACTTTGATTATAATAGAATATTTACTGCTTATTGAACTACAAGTATGCAGAACTTTTCAACATGCACATATATAACACAAACACTTTTTATAAGTATAGTACGCCAACATAAATTAAGATCATAATATAAAAAACATTAAAAAAATAATGTCATTATAATTAAAAAATTGAAACCACACATTCTCATATATTAACTGATTGTGTGTTCATTTTTTCACATTCACTCAGAACTTACTGTATTGTATCATTATTTTTTAAATAAAACTAAGAGTAAAATATCTGACTTTCATCACAATGAAATACACTCTAGATGATATCTTTTTTCAATAACTTTTTTTTCTGTAAAAACATAATAGCAGTTTTTAATAATTATATTATGCTTTAATGCAAATTGGTGAAGTTATTAAACTAATAAATAATAATAATATTTGGCTTAGTACTTTTGGGGTATGTTAACTCCTGTATTCATAGCCTTTGTCGTTAGTGCAGCAGACTATGCCCCCTTTACTTATTTTATGTTTTTATGTCCATATCAATTTTACTAATATTCTTAATTTTTTAAAAACTTTTGGAATTATACAAATTTGAAATGGATAATAAAAAAACAAAATGTATAAACTTTCAACATAACTAGATGAAAATGTTTTAATAAACATGACCATGCATGGCACTTTGAGATGGAAAAATGGGTGCTGATGTATTAGAAAATGTATCAAATTTACAAATGTTGTTTCTTTTTTTTTTTCTTTTTTCTTTTAGATAACATTTAATTGCCCTGGTTTGTATTGATAAAATATAATTTGTGACCTCACTATATTATTAATATAAAAAAGGCATATAACTTTATTTCTTAGGAGTTTATAAGAATACTAAACTCTCCAAAACATAGTGCCACCAAGCTCAACCCTTCATAATCAATGGATGCAGGAAGGTTTATGCATAAAATCTCCATCTTTCTGCATCCATTAATTATGAAGGCTTGTGATTTATGGCACTACTGTATGGAGAGTTTAATGCTCTTATTAACAGCGTATGTAAGCATATGAAATAATGATCATATGATGATTTGATGAGATCATAAGATGTTTAAGCAATGGCTCTGTGAGTTCCAGAATTGATCCTGGATCCTCCTGATCCCATGTCAGACAATCTATTAACTATGCATAACTATGTAAGGCATGTACACTGTATAAAATACAATATACATATATACACACATTCTGCAAATAATTTGTGTGAAATATTTTGAATTATATGAGTTGCTTTGAAAACTAACAATTAAATTATGCTTTATAGACACTGACTTTCAATGAATAATCAGAAAACTTTTCTTATCTATATAAATTTGAATATAGGATTTTATTCCAACATTTTTCTGAATCTATTGTTTACTTTTTTTAATCCTTCGGAAAAGATAGAAGTCGTGAGTTCAATGCAACTATTGTTTTTTAAATCTTATTTTTATGATCTCCTGTATTAATTCTCTCCTTATATAAACACTCTCCATTTTCTTTAACTTTGTATGATAATGATAAATCTCATTTAGATACATTCCTGCAGTCATATCAGTTTCATAAATAGATTCATTACTTTTTTTTTACTTTTTCTTTTTAATTAAATGTTTTTAAAAAGTCATTTTGTTATATATATATATATATGTATGGGAGATGATAATCTGGACCAACTGATAAGTGTTGGTTTAGCACGAAATACGTATATTGATGATTATTTATCTTTTCTGCATGTGTGTGTTCATGTGTATCAGTAGTATGAGATAATGTGGATAGTGAAGGGGCTTGAAAGTCTGAGTTCAAAACCCTATATTTATATAATTAGAATTAAATATAGCATTTTTTAATATTTTATAAATATTTAAAAATTTAATACAATTCAATCATAATAAAACTTGTTTAAATAATAACCAAAATACTATCCAAGCGGGAGTTCAATTTGAAAAATAATATTTATTTTTTGTTTTATTGTTATTTTTAAATTTTCTTTTAAAGGTTTATTAAATGTTTAGTTTGGAATGCTGTTTTATATGATGTTGAATGAAAATGATAAATTAACTGGATAAACTTAGCAATAAACATCACATGACCACCACTTCTTATGCTTGTGTATAACTGTTGTTAAAACAGGCAAAACTCACTATATATATTGCAACACACAGCAAGATAGAGTAATCAATGGATGCCAGAAGGCTTGTGCATAAAATACCCATCTAGTGCCTACTCATCCAATATCCCCAGACTAGTTTCTGGCTTGTGGCCTTCATCAGTGAGGAGCCTTGGATCTGAGAGCACTGCACCTACATCTTAGGATCTAATGCAACCCTCCAGCAGCCACCTTTTATCTCCACTTAACTACAAAACTATGAGTCTTAAACTGAAAACACCTTAATGTTGTCAATCCAAGCCCATTAGTTTATATAGTCATATGGGTCTGAACTCAGTTCAGTACCCATACATTTTGGTGTCCTCCCTAATAGGATAGTGGTGGCTATGGTTATTAAGGAACCAAAGACACCAAAATGTATGGGTACTGAACTGAGTTCAGACCCATATGACTATATAAGCTAATGTGCTTGGATTGAAAACATTAAGGTGTTTTCAGTTTAAGACTCATAGTTTTGTAGTTAAGTGGAGATAAAAGGTGGCTGTTGGAGAGTTGCATTAGATCCTAAGATCTAGGTGCAGTACTCTCAAATCCAAGGCTCTTCATTGATGAAGGCCACAAGCCAGAAACTAGTCTGGGGATATTGGATGAGTAGGCATGAGATGGGGATTTTATGCACAAGCCTTCTGCCATCCACTGATTACTCTAGCTTGCTGTGTGTGGCAATACGTATAGTGAGTTTTGCCTGTTTTAATAAACTTAGCAATATAGAAAAGAATAAGAAAAGATTATTTTTTGATTAAAGTATAAAGAAGAAAAGGAATTGGATTGGAAATATACTTATTTGGAAGATATTAACAGATACATAAGGTTTAAGAAAAGTAAAAAACAAAAAAATATTGAAAGTATTAAAGAAAGCATAAAATAAAAACATAAGAGCTTAAAGAAAAGGTATATCTTAAGATTATGATTATAGTGGTATTTGACATTAGATATTTAATTTTATCAATATTTTTTTCTCAAATGACTTATTGAATTTCAAATATTGGTTTCATCTTGAATAAATAAATGATTCAGTGCTTGTATTAGTAAAACTCATAATTAAAATAGGCAAAACTCACTATACATATTGCCACACATAGCAAACAATACGTATACTGAGTTTTGCCTGTTTTAGTAACAGTTATAAGCAAGCATAAGAAATGGTGATCATGTGACATTTATTGGCTTAAAACTCATAATGTTAAAATAGTAGTGGAATTATTCTCTGCAAAACTAAATCTTCCCAAAACTCTATATAGAATAACAATAAAAAAGTAAACAATACATAGATGCAATAGAATATTAGATTGTGAGGGTGAATGATTAATTTTGTTTGTTTGATTTACTGTCAAAATAAAAAGAATTAGACTTTATTATTTATAAACTTACTATTAAATTGAGAGAGTGCAAATTTCTCATGCGCTTATGACTACCAACAGCCAATCAAATCTTAAGCACTAGGATCTAAAATGAGATTTCTAAACTTGATTGAAAGACCTAAAAACAACTTTCGAATTTCACTCAGTGCAAGGTCTACATCATAACCATGGCAAATAGATACACTATACATTGCACTTCACTACATTTTAACCATATTTGTATTTATTGTAAATTAAAATCGAATTTTGGTCATCACTATTATAATAGTTTTTATATCATATTATAAGATTTTTTTGTCGTAATATTTCTTCTATCAAAGTCTTTGATAATTTTTATTCCAATTTAAAATGACTTAATACTTTATTTTTATTGTAAATATATGTAATGACCATCATGATTAAGATTAATGTAACTGTTCATAAGTAATTGAAATGTTCTCTAGGCATAGCCCAAGACAACAATTTTTTATGAGAAAATAGTGGTCTTTCTTCTCGTTACCTCATTTTTTTATATATATAAAACAATGTCTGAAACACTTAGGCTAGAAACAATCAATTAATCAATCATGATTTTTGTGATTATTTAAAATATTTATTCTTTAGTTAGAGAGGTTAGAAAAGAAAACAGACTGCTGTTTTTTTTAAAAAAAAAAAACAAAAAACAAAACAAAACAGTTCTTTCTGTTATGGCTAGAGGGTGAAAATTTTAATTACAGTATCTATTGTAAGTTTTAAAATAATTATAAAATACACCAAATCTTTTAAAAACTTGTTTTTTATTTTTTTGCCACCAAAAATGAAATATATATAGACTGCTTCCGGTTTTTAAACAGCAAGCAATGTGAACAATAGCTCTCCTAAAAAAATTGAAATCAGCAGGAAAGGGGGTGTCAAACCCCATTCCAAACCCCTAAATACAAGGTAAGAGAAGTTTTATATATTTAAAAATGGAATGCGACAATGATATAGATAATATACATAGCAATTCAAGCTTAAAATGTGACACTCAGTCGTTCAACGGAAACGATGGCCGAAATCCACCTAGCTATAATAACAAATCTCAGGCTCCATCTGAGATCAAAAACCTTCCCATTAGCAATAGTAAGCACCAAATAATTACTAACAACATTAAAATGCAAGAAATTATACAAACTTCATCAGTTATAAACAATAGCATTGGTCTCGCATCGGGTGAAATAACAGCCAATATTAATAATACATACGAAAACAGTAACAACACTCACCGTATTTCCCAAACTCCTTTAGGAGAGCTAAATAAACATAATTCATCCACAACCATGTAACACTCACAAAATAATTTGGAACAAAAAAAAAATCAGCAAAATCTATCCGAAGAAAGAGAAAAAAAATCATTTAAATCACCAGAGGTCACCAAATTCGCTGCTGTAACACCAGAGACTGTCAACAGTATTTCGGGTGAAAAAAATGAAATAATAGATATAAAAAAAATCAACAAAACACATTCACAAACAAATGAAAATTACAAACTAGATGAACCTTTAATATCTACATCATTCGAATATTTCAAAACAGACTCACAAACCCTTCCAAAAAAATCTATATCCTACACTAACGCTTTAAGTATCAACAAAGACGTTAAAACTGCGGAGACTAACTCAGTCGGCAATATTAATGAAATGCTTATAGGCATATTGGAATATGAAAGAGTAATCACAACAGAAGATAATCAACATCCCCAATCAATTAAGATATTAGATTATAATAATATTACCGACGAAATACATAAAAACATAAATGATAATTTCAACAAAACTATTCCAAACATGCTCTATAAATCTTTCCAAGACAAAACTCTAATCCTAGCAGTAACGAATGAAAACTTATCATTATACAAATTCCCCATGGAGCATTTATATTCCGTAATTAAACAACATGATTCAGAGTTGGGGAATTTATCAAATACTAACTCACCCTAATGACAGATATGTGGCCATAGAATTTAAGACCTGGGCAGACAGGCTCCAATTTAAAAACAATATTAAAATACTGGAAAATAAAATACTTTGCACTGTAGAAATGAACAGACCTATGATACTACAAGGGAAAAATCAAAAACTGCTTAATGAGATTTACTGAACAAGAGCTCCAAAATATCCTCAATCCCTACGGCACTGTTTCAAAATTTAAATTCCTCCCAGACCCCATCTTCAGTGGAAACATAATATCAAACACAGCAATCTTCTCACTAGCCATGAAAAAAAACGTTTCTCCCACTGCATCCCTACTGTAGTTAACGCAAGAGGTTCACCAATGGTCCTAACATTCAGGGGTGTGTGGCCTCAGTGCTTTCACTGTTTACAAAGAACACACTTTATAAAAGATTGTTTGGCATGTATCTGCACTATCTGCAATCAAAAGAAAGGCAAGTTCCACCACTGCAGTAGAATGACTATAGAAACGACAACAATTATAGATACCAAACAATCACCTAAAACAGACAATAATATTGAAAACCACACTGATAAACACAGGTTTGCAACACCAAACTACACTGAATCTATAGAAATAACTCCCACAAATATAACACCAGACCATATAATATCTAGAGATGATGATCAAGATGATAACCTTTCCCAACAAACTGAGATGGAATCCCACAACAATACAACCAAAAATAGAAATGATAAACAAACAACTACATCAAGAACATCTCATCTCATTTTAAACCAATACACAGATAATATTCAACCAATAAACAGTGCAACATTGGAAAAAAAAGGCTATGAATCAATGCTTGGCAATCCTTCAGACTTGAAGTCACTTCCAATAGAAGAAACAGACACCAGAATCAAAATAGACAAAAATAACACCCAATCATCTAGAAAGTCACAAAGTAAACAAAATACAATAACTCCACATCCTCAAAAAGAAAGTAGCAAAACCAATAAACCAAGAAAAAAACTCAACACATCACACACCAAAACTCCAAACCTGGGGGAAAAGGGTGGTTTGTCTGAACATTGGAATCAGGATCTTGTTGGAATCAGGATCTTTCACAAGAAGTAGAGCCAACATGACAAACTATATCAAATATTAATAAATGAAAATCAGATGTTCCGGATAAATTAAGCTCAGATGATGATATGAATTCTGGTTTTATACCACAACTATCCACATTAAAACAAAATTCACAAGAATCACAAAATAAACACAGTGTGTCATGGGGAAAAAAGAAAAGGAAACCCTCTGAGCACTCTGATACTAATTCAGCACCAATGGAAGATGATCCCTATTTGGAATTACCAGATTCTATGGAAAATGAGGACCTTCCAGTACTCATGGAATCAAATCAACTTCAACACTCATTGGAAGAAGCATCAGATCAAGAAAACAATTATAGTCATTTAATACCAAATTCTACCTGAGACCATGGGCCGGCTAAGGGGGCAGGGACACTATATTATGAAATATAAAATTGCAGGGATTAATGTTCGTGGCCTCAACTCATAGGCCCGTGCTCACGCAATTAGAAATTGGATAAGTATTAACTCTGCCCACATCCTTCTAATGGTGGAAACCAAATTCCATAATAACACTGACAATAAAATAGAAACAATAATTGCCACCATGGGCTTCACTAAATTTTCAATTGGACATTCAGCAGATGGAGGGGTTGGAGTATTAATTAACAAAAAATTTCCTCCAAACAAATTTTGCATACTCTATTTGGATAACAACTTAATCTTATTAGAAATAGACTATTGGGGCTACAGCATAAATCTAGTTTATATATACACTTCAAACAATCCTACTATCTATCACAAAATCATTCAGACTTTAAATGCTATCCTTAGCAACAAATCAGGCTCTTTACTTATATTGGGAGATTTTAACACCACATATGGTCGCTTTAACTTAAAATTTCTTCCACTGATAAACAGAAACTTGATGTGTGGGGAAGGATTCCTTCCTCCTGGATCCTACTCCTTTTACACCAAATCCTACCAAACCCTAATAGATCTATTATATTATTCACCAGATTTACACTTTCGTCTAAATGCAAAACTTTTACCGGTTTCATTTTCGGACCATATGGCCCTTGTAGTTACTCTTGAAACCATGGCTGGCCTCCCAACTCCAGAGGCTCTTCACAAAAACATGTGGATGGTAACAAAATCAAACATGACAAGGCCATAGTGTCCAAATCTTATATATATTTTCACAAAAATCAACATCCTTTCAAGACCAGCTGAAGAAGTCTGTTTTTCATTTGTAGGCACCCTACAGACAATATTAAAACACCACACCATGAAAGCCAAAGGCCCTAATGGCCTCTTCTGAGATCTTCTGCAAATATAGAATCAGCTTCAGATGCTCCAAAGTCAACCTATCAAAACACAAGATATATATAGTCTTAAAAACCTATACCGATCAAGACAAAAATCCCTGGTGGAATACTTATCCATTAGGAGAGCCAAAAGCTATTTATATCAACAACACCACTGGACAAAAGGCTACTTGAGATGGGCACTTGGAGGGAAAAATAACAAAACCACTCCCACCTCCATCATTGCAAATGGGAAAACCTTGCTGGGAACACCCATGATGAACACAATAAAAGAACACTTCCAGAAAAGAATGCAAACTGCAATCTTCAATGGCACACAATCCTGGTCTGAAGTTGATCCACAGGCACCACATGGTATCACAGAAAACCTACTTCAACAGAAAATATCTTCCCTTCCAGATGGTGTACATCCTGGATTACATGGGATTCCCAAATTCCTCATCCTACACCTCAATCAATTTGCAGTTCCCATAATGAAAAAGATGGTGGATTATCTAGCAACTGGTAATAGAGTGATACCTAATCTTTACCCAGTGGCACTGGTTCCATTTATAAAAAAAAATCAGGTTATGAATCTCAAACCTCAGACCTATTTCCATGACACCCCTTCTAATTACAAGAGTCTGTGATCAAAGACCTCATCCAACCAAATGTCTTAAAGCACATATCTAACAACCAATATACCAAGAAGGGATCCTCTACTGCACATGCAATGGGCAACATAATCTCCATCCATTGATTATGTCAGAATCCACCAGAAGTCAGGGCCGATAACTATTCAACTGGACATTGCTGCAGCCTTCAGCTCGGTATGTATAGACATACTCTTAAATATTTTGGCCAAGTATGATGTTCCTGCAGCTACTGTCCAGATCATAAGCAATTTACTATACAACAGGGAAATCTTTATTACTCTGGATGGTAACATCACCTCTGGATTTAAACTGACACAATCTCTCCCTCAGGGTTCCCCCCTCAGTGCCCTATGCTTCATCGCATATATAAATCCTCTCCTTATGGATTTAGAAAAAAATCTACCAGGTCTCTTTATACCCAATTTAAACAGATAATTCAACACGTTTGCCTACATGGACTATGTAATGATCATCCTACCATCAAAAAAACATATTCCTTTGCTACAAACAATATTAAGCCACTATACTGAGAAATACAGGCTGCAATTCAACCCCAGAAAATCTGCCTCCTGGCAAATTGTTTCAGGAAGGAAAATCAACACCCTTTTCTCTGCCAAGCCACAGAGATATCTTGGATTTTCCATCTTCAAATCTACCACAGCAATGACCAAAGAGATTCAGGATAACATCCTGGAAACAACAAACAAATTCATCACTTCCTTGTCACAAGTCTACCTTTCCCTCCCTGGCAAGGTAGCACTAATTAACATGAATGTGATGCCAAAAATATCATACTTTCTTCCATTTATCAAATGCAACAAAAGCTTCATAAATAAAATAAATAGCTTGTGCTCAAGACTTTTCTGGAGAGGTAAAACAGTCATGATCAGCCTCAAAGGAACTCAGTGACCAAGAAAGCTAAATGGTCTTGCTCTCCACTCCATTCAAGCATTGATTTACCAAAAAACCCATAATGTCATACACAACTTGGTAGCATCATATGCTTTTAACACAATTCTCCAAAAAGCTTTGCTTCAAAAGGTAACACCTACTGACCGACCCCCACCAGACAGACAAACATGATTCACTAGAAACACAAGTCTTATCAAACAGCACTGCCCAATAACTGACTCCACATTCAATTCTAAAATATCATTATGGCAAGCATACACAATCCTCCATCCAATCTTACATCCTATAATCAACACATTTTATTACAATAATCAGAAACTGGTATCCAACTTTAAAAGATGGAGTCTAGAGGCCAAATACCTAGACTTCCTCATTAAATACAACGTTAACGGTCTACCTACTAATCACTTCCTTTTTTACAAACGAGGTCACAACATAGACCCTACTTGCATCATTTGCATGAACGGCAATGAGACATTGGAACACCTCTTCTCACAATGTATGGGATTCAGAGTGATCCGAGAAATCATACTCTCCAACACCAAGATAGATTTCCAACTGATCCCATCTCTGAAGGATAGTATTAACACTAAAACCTATCCAATAGTACGTCTCTCAATATTTCTGAACTATGCCATATGGGTTACTCATTGTAAACTAATCATGGAACACCCACAACCTACTATAAAACAGGTTTTTTCCAAAACAATGATTAAAATCCAGAAGAGAGACCAACTCCTGGCATCGTCAAAAACATTTGAGGATACTTGGACATTATATAATATACCAAACTAACAATCAGATAACAAATATGTGAAAGATCTAATGTTCACACCATATTGCACAACATAGACTCATCAGAATCCAAATGGAAATAAAAAGATAGTAAGAACAACAATGTAAACCTCAATTGTATGGTTACACATCACTGTATACATTAGAAATAATAAATTATTATTGAAACTAAAAATGAAATATATAAGATGAAAGAGTTTGTTTTGTCTTGCATTGGTGGTCGAGAGGTCAGTGTAACCGCCTTGCACTTGCAGGCAATTGCCCGGTTGCCACCAAAATTGAAATATATAAGGTGAAAGAGTTTATTTTGTCTTGCATTGGTGGGCGGGTTCGCATCCCGGCCAATGCTATGACACTTAAAAAAAAAAGAGTTTAGTTTTATTTATTGTAAGTTTTATATGTCTCAATCTCTTTAAATTTTTATCGTAGAAAAATTAAAATGTTGTATATTTTAATTTCAAAGTATTATATAGAAGTATTTTATAAGTGAATTAATATCATCATTTTCAAATATATATATATACTTTGTATTTTTTCTTACTTTTTTTAGAATGTTTTTTATTATATTAATTGCTTACATATAAACTTACATAATGAAAAAACATTGTGATATATATATATATCGCATTCTGAACTTTATATAATTTTTAATAGTGACTAATTTTATGCTATCTTTCTAATAAAAATTTTTTTTCTTATTGAACTACTGAAAAATCTTTTTAAAAAGACATTTTACAAAAATAAGCAACTTTTGTTTATTTATACTACAGATATAAGGTTAACTGAAGTTAATGACATAACTGTAAAAATAATATCAACAAATAAAAAATCCTTCTCCTTTTTTCTTTTCAAAAACTTTATTTTTTATCTCAATACTGAACATATATATACATTAATATACAAAACTCCAATGTTTCAACTGTTTTATCTCATACAGTCATTTTCAAGGATCTGCAACAATATTAAATACATATCAACAAATAAACTTCAATTACATAAAAACTTTCTCTTACATTAACATAATAACAAACCGATTAAGTTAAATAATTTTACTTTTGGGAAATGTATGTATTAAAGCACAAGTGCGTGTGCGGCGCAACTGCTCCCAAAAGCTGTGTTTTTCTCTATCAAAAAGATGGAATTAGCATATTTGCATAAATTTTAAATGTAAGCAAGCTATGATTATGAAGGCAAGATCCTTTGAAAGTGCTCAGCTGTTTTAATATTTTTAGTTAGCTATTTGTATTTGTATTAACAGCTTTTGGGAGCAGTTGCGCCGCACACGCACTTGTGCTTTAATAATAACAAACATATTAAACATATAGAAATATATTTTACTTACAGCTTTTTTTTTTCTGTAAAAATGAAATTAGAAAACATATATGATGACTGAATTTGATCAAATGGTAACACATGGTTGCTATTTTTCTTGCCTCCAGACAGAAAAATTAATATATATCCATTTCCTTTTTTTCTTAATGTTTTGATACTCAATTACATCATTATCATATATCACAGATTAAAATTCAATTTTTTTTAAAAAATGCATTTTGCACCATGGGATTGAGAACTCCATTGCAAGATGTAAGAGAGCCATTAACATGATATGACCCATAATTCATCCCCTGGTCCCAGCTTCAACATTGCTATTGATTATCAAACTCTTTTATTCTCTTTACTCTAGTGCTATCAATTAAAAAGTTTTTCAGTTTGGACTGATAGCTTAATAATATAACAAAAAATAAAAAAAAGGCTTCTAAAGGAAAGGTACATTCAATTGAAAAGATCTTTGTTCCTAGTTTAAATATCCAAAAAGAAACTTTATTATCAACACTGGATAAGAATTTATTATGTACTATCATCTAGCATCTATTGATTAGTAAATAATTTGCTAATGGGATGTGAGAGATAGCTTGTTTTTTATTTAGTCCTAATTATAGGGCTTACTTTTTAAAATAAAGTATTTTTATAAGAACATATTTACAAGTGTGCTGTGTGTAATTTGGATAGTAGTAATTTAATATACCGAACGTCCAAAGGTTTCTACATTGATAGATAGTTAAATAAAGAAATGAAGCATAATAGTAGTCAAATAATTGGGATTGCTGTTCTCAAAGTGTCACTTGAGTATTTCAGTGTCATGTGAAGTCCCATCAAATGACCATACTCTTATTTTTTATTTATAAATTTGGATGTCAATTATAAGTAGCAAACTTTTTAGCATCAAATATCCCATTCATCAATAAAAAGCAATCCAAAACCATTAAATCTATATTTAAAATGTCAATCAATGATTAAAATGCTTGAAAAATACAAAAATCAATTGTCTGTAGTTATCCTTGCTTTATCAGAATTCAACTGTTTTCTTCACCTCAGTAAATTAGCATTTTCCCACTCTGTTCCATGAATTCAGAATAACACATTCCACTTATTAATAAACATAAAATTAACAAATCAAAGAGATTATTAAAAGATATTTAACATTAATCTAAATAGATCATGTAGAGAAAGTTTATTTTGATTATCTAATTTGCTAATATATTTATTAGCGCAACATAAAATAATACTCATTCATTTTCACAACATATAAATGAGCGTTTGAAGGAAGGGGGTTATATGTGTAAATTTAAATTAACAGTTTATTAAAAAAGTTTAAGATTCTTTATATAATCTGGGGAAATCAGTATTACAAAAAAAATGTCAGGGAAAAAAATTAAATATTTTTCAGAAACTTTTTTTATAAAATTATTGCTTGCTATGCATTATCTAATGTGTAACCATTTCTTGCCAAATTAATATAGGTATATGTGTGTGTATGCATGTTCAAGAAAATCTTTTTTGGCATACATCTGGGTCTTGTTTTATGCGGATTATTTTAATGCGATTTTGAAGTTATGTGATTCATGTTTCTTCTTAATATCTTTCATATTTCACTATATTTATTAGATATCAAGAAATTTAAATTACTAATAACTTATTTTCACTTGAAATACTTTTTTTTCTTCAAAAATATAATGTTATATTAGCAGCTAATGGGAATATGGCCTGAAGCAGTATTTAGATTTTTAGCTTCTATGTAAATAACCTATTTATACTAATGATTAAATAATAATAATAGATTTATACTTACATATAAAAATATCACAATAAATATTCAAAAAATTTAAAATTTTAAAACGTACTTTGTTATATATAACAGAAATAAATAATCTTTTAGATTTTTAAAATAAGAAAGGAAGATTTTATAAACTGAAAATAATCTTTCTAATGATAATGTATAATATTTTGTTTTGATTGCGATTTCATTTTTTTAATATAGATACAGAAAACCATTAACACAGCATAAGACAGAAAGTGGCGCTAGTTGTATATCACATCACAAATAAAAATAAAGTGGTTTAACAGGTTTCTCTGGGCATAATTGCTGAGAGATTCTTGACTTTGTTTAAGGAGAAGATACAATACATCACATCACATCGAGTCTGATTTCTTACCAGTTTACAAATGAACGCTAGCTGTAATGATTAAAATATGTATGAAAAATGTAAAATTAAATGCTGTAGAAATAAAAAAAAGTAAAAAAAAAGTTTGTCCTGTATTAATTTTTTTCAAATATTTGAAATTTTTTATTAGTCATACTTTAATTGCTTATTTTTTTTAATGCGAATTTTAAAGTAATTCTTCCTTGTTGCTTTGCTTTTATGAGAAATCTGAAAATTTCAGACCCTATCCCCCATTTTTCAAGGTAAAGTAAGTCTATTTTTGTGTGATTTTTTTTAATGTGGGGTTTTCTGTGGAACCTATCTACCACATAAAATGAGACCAAGGTGTATTAGAACAATTGTAAGACTTATTAAAAGATTTAAATGTAATATATATATATAGCTTTTGGACTAATCAATAAATAATGTAATCATATTGTTTTCATAATTAAAAAAGACATTTTGGCCCAATGAAAGGGATAATAAATTTCATCCTATCATCACCATGTAAAAAAAAAGAAAAGCACAATAATATTTCAGATATATTTTGCCTTTTTAATATAAATTTTGGTTTTTATTTTTTTTTCTGCGATCAGTGTTTTTGAAAATTGAAATGACATTCATACAAAAAATTCTTGAATAGAAACATGATAATTCCAATCAATTAGAGAATTTTATTTTTACATTTTTAGATTGGACTTCGATTTTAAAATATTCATGGTTTCAGCAGCCACTCTTTTCTCAGCTGCCAATCTAAATGGAACATTTTCTGAGTAATTGTCTTATTTTCAACCAAAGTTTAGATATGTAATAGTGTTTACGAGTGAATTAGATTGTTCAATTAGTTACTCTTGTTCATATATTTATTTTCTTAATTTTTAAAAAAAAATATATAAATAAGTGAATGAATAGATAGATAGGCTATATATATGTATGTGCATATAAGAGAGAGAATGTGTGTCACATATAAAATATAATTTAAAAAAAAAATAATAATTTATCAAAATGTTTAATTTTGTTTCTTCTTTTTAAATAGCTCTGTCAACAAATAAAAGCATTTAATGGTGGTAATTTTCTTAGTACTTCAAAAAACTTAAATATCTATAATTCATCATCTAAAAGATCAAGACTAAACAAGTCTGATAAATGTCTACCTATTATCTCTGGCTCACAAATTGGAAATGGTTTACATTTGCTGCACTTAACGAAAGACAAAAATGAAAATGAACAACAGATAGAGGAAACCCATCTACAAGAGAGATCTGATGAGAATTTTGGCAATAGTCAAAAAAAATATTTCGAAGATCACAACCTTTTATTTACGAATAATGATATTAAAAAAAGCTATAATCCTCAAACAAATAAATGGTTTATAAAAGGATATACTACTGCTGAAACACATATTCCTGACCAGGCAAGTAATTTTATTTTTAGTTAAACTAAATGGCAAACATTAATTAATCATATATAAACTTATTTTATTTTTGATAATATCATAGTCTTGTGTTATATAAAACAACTATAGTATAGATGTATAGTAGACTACTATTGGCACCAAGTAAATGAAGTGTTATTTAATCTGAAAGTACATGTAAAGTATCATTTTAAAAGTTGATTGGTTTTAATGATATATATATATTAAAACAAAATAAATGTCCGCTAATATCAATAATACAATAACGAAACTTAAATATATTCCAAACAACGGTAAACAATTTATAATACAATATAAATAAAAACTCAATAAATAGATGATAAATAGATGATTCCATTTTGAAAGTTGAGTTGAAAATGATTATGAATATAATCAAAAATATTTCTTTGAGTTTTTATTTATATTGTATTATAAATTGTTTACCGTTGTTTGGAATATATTTAAGTTTCGTTATATATATATGGAGCAATGATAGGACAATGAGCACAATAATATTGTTGATGAATTTGATCATCTAATGATCATGCCACATATGGAGAGTCATTATGTTCTAATGATCAGTTTACTAAAATATATCATCATTTTAAAATTTTATTTACCCATCATAAAATTTGTAGTTAGGTCAATATCAGAATATATTTTTCAGTAATAATCATTCTCCGAACTAACCAAAATAAAATAAAATTGACTATCACAAAATAGCTTTACTTTTACATCATTTGGTGCTTTCTTATTTTGGACTTGAAGCATTGATATTATTACTCTTTAAACAATTATTGTATCATAATAAATATCTACAATCTAGCACAACTTGTGAGAACTTAGAATTTTTTTATGCATTAGACAACCTAGTCATGTGCATTGTTTCTATTTAGTATATATATACTAAAATAATCCCAGTGCATAATGTTAAACTGAAATAAATATCCAAATATTAAATCACCCCACATGGTTAAGAAATTCAGAACTGCCTTCTGTGAAATAAATATATAAATAGATTAGGAGTCCATATTTCAAAATAGGTTGTAATTTTGAAATACGGACTGTAATATATTTATTTATTTATTTCACAGTGGGCAGTTCTAAATTTATTAACCATGTGGGGTGATTTAATAATTGGATTTGGATATATATATATGCATTCATTTACAATGTCAAATCCAACTAAGGCTTTGAGCATTCCATCATTGGTTTTTCAGTGAAATGGATGGTTGGATAGTTGAAAGGATGAGAAGATTGAAGCCTGTCCATTAATGTTTGAGGAATTGCTATCTTAATATAAACCAAGCATGAGTTGTATATATGTGTGGCAGAATATGATCTGGCCTAACTGATGAGTGTCGATTCTGCACAATATATATATATATGTATATTGAACATTATGTATCTTTTTCACATTGTGTGGTCTTGTGTATCGATTGTTTGAGTGGAGGATGAATAAACTGAAAAATCAAATTCCTCAATTTAAAAATACAATTTGTTTTATAAATATTGTGTCACATTTAAAAATAAAATAATAATAAAATGAATTTAATAAATACCAATAAATTAATAATCTCAGTTATAATGACCTATCAATTTTATTTTTTAAATCTTAATTCAAAAGATCTATTTTAGTAGAGAGAAAAAAGAAAACATTAAAGAAGGGCAGTTTTTCAAAAAATTATAATTTGTTTGAAAAAGGATTAGATAAAAAACAAATCATTAAATAAAATGATAAACATTTTAATAAGAAAGTAAAAAAAGGAATCAACTTAATCAGTAAAAGTAAATTTTTTGTTTTGTTTTATTATTTTACTTCCCATTATATAAAAAAGTTGTACCTATATAAATTTAAGCATATACAACATGTTAAAGAATTGTATTATTATTAATATAATAAATTTTTATAGAATGCATAAAGTTTATACATAAACAAAGGTATAGAGAATAAAATTCAATGTCCATTTAAACTTTCAGCAGAAATTTGGTGTGCTAAAAAGTAGTTTTTAATGATGGGCAAATGGTCTATTGTTGCTATTTACTGCATCTAGCAGCTGTTCTGGCAAATAAAAAGATTAAAAGTTAAGGCATTCATTTTTTTTAATAATTTCCAATTTTTTTATTATTATTTATTTCAGTCATGAATAATCACAGAAACTGGTGTGAAAATCATGAATATTGAAAAATTACTTTGTAACAATTACTGAGTTATATTTTAAACAATTCAAATAACTCATGTGATTTAAATATAATTTCAAAGATTTTGTCAATGATGTCATGATGATGATGATGATGATTATTATTATTATTATTATTATTATTATTATTATTATTATTGTTGTTGTTGTTGTTGTTGTTGTTATAATAATAATAATAATAATAATAATAATAATAATAATAATAATAATAATAATCATCATCATCATCATCATCATCATAATCATCTTAAAATAAACTGCTGAAATTCTTAATGATCTTGGAATCCTATTTTCTAGTCATGGATCCTTTTGTCATCACATAGAGTCAATAATCAATAAAACCCTCAAGATGGTGTGAACTACAGGCAGTCCTTTAGTTACAGACTTAATTGGTTCCTAATGTGTGTTTGAAAGTTGAATTGTTGAAAGTAGAGCTATGTAAAAAACCTTCAAAAAGTGTTTTCAAAATACAATATTTATTTTTTATCGATTAGTATCTGGAGTTTTGTTTACAAATTTATCAAGAGCTAATTGAATTGTATTATTTTTCTGCTCTTGATAAAGAATTCTGCAATATTCTACATCTTTTTCTATTGCCCTTCATACATGACATATACACTTTCCATTGGGATCACATTCTTCCATGATGATCAAAAATTTGTCAAGATGCATGAAGGTTTCATTCATATTCTTGATTGTCAAACTCTTAACAATAAGTTCATTATCAGGTTATTCTTCATTTTGTATTTCATTCAACTCTTGTAGTTTAATCAAGTCTTCATTTGACAGGTTTTGAATGAGATTGTGTTAACTCATCACTATCTTCTAAGTATATAAGGTAATATAGTGTAAACATTCTAGATGTAATAAAGTAAAATCTATGAAACTAATATCAATAGTATTAAAAATTAAATTTATTAAATTTCTAATCCTGAAGATGCTCTGAGGAAGGTACTTGATATTGTACAGAAACGTCAGCATTTAGCTTTTTCACTACACGGAATATCCCACAAATAGTAATAATAATATGACATATATATATATATTAACTATCTAATCAAAACCTATCTATCGTATTTTAATTTTGTTTTTAATTAAAAGGATTTTTAAATATTTCTTCATTTCTATTAAATAGCTAATAATATATACTATCTTGTTAATACAATGATTATTGTATTTAAATTAATGAGATTTCAAATAAAACATTTAACTTGACACCACTTCTGTTTTACTTATTTTAGTAACTCAATTTAAATTGTTAATATAATTGGCACATGTAAATTTAATTTAATTTAAAACAGCTATAGCTGTTATAATATTATGAAAAAATATATAGGACCTTAAAGAATGGTTGAAAAATTAAAATTAAGCTGTGTAATAGGATTATGAAATGTGTTTTTATTTATGATGAAATTTTGGGTCATAAGTAAAATTGAATTTAAAAATAATTCAAATAATTTGTTCTTTTTAAACAATTTGATTTCAGATTTCTTCTCAAGGTTTTTCTGATACACGCCCACCAATTGATTTGAATTATCAGACATCAAAAGATAATGCATATATTTGGCAGCAATATCAGGTAAGTCATTTAGATTCTTTATTAAATATTTATTGGGCTAGATATTATCATAACATTTTTATTTCACTACTTTAAAGACTAATATATCTTATTTTTATTAAAGACAACCATCTGGTTTTCTTAATCCAGTTGCTTTTATCCATATGTTTCAAAGAAGTTAAAGATGATTTTTAAAAAGGATGGACAGAGTTATATTAATAATGCCATATAGTTATAATTGATAAAAATAAATTAATCTTCAATTAAGTTAAAAGATTATATCTGGGTTTAAAATTGATAGAATTTACTATTGATAAATTCTGAACAAATTATGAATGCATGAGTGAGAGGTGAATTCAGCTAATTGAAAAATTTTAGTTTAGACCAAAATGCATCTTGGAATCATTTTTTTCTAGATGATTTTATTGATTATTTTGCAGTAGATCAAACTTATTTTTAAATAAATACAAAAATTTATTATTAAAATTTTCAACTGAAACAGTCTAGTAAATAAAAAAATTGTGAATAAAAAATTCTAGCTGTAAGTTATAATTTAAGCTAGGTTGTTGATTTCAAAGTCATCTATTGAAAGTTTGAGTAATCACTGGACATCTGTAATGATACTTCTCCAAACTAATTTCTGAGTATTGGTCTTGAGATTTCACTTATTAATATGATATTATTTTGTATCTTATTATAATGTTTCCCTTGTATTGTGGCATATGTTATTGGAACCTGCTGAGTGTAGCTTTACATTATGATTTGAGCTTAGCTCGATTGCCTGTGGTTCAAGTGTCATTGTTAAACTCTTTCAGGATATATATGACAATTTTCTATATTTATAATTATTATTATTTTTTATTTTGTATTAAGCTTTGTAAATTTATTCACTGTATATTTTGCACACAATTATATATATATTCTTATCTCTTTTTTTGTGTGATTATTTTGGAATTTGATGATTAATATGAATAATTCCTGACACAAGTCTATTTTATTTTATTCTATCTATCTATCTATCTATCTATCTATCTATCTATCTATCTATCTATCTATCTATCTATCTATCTATCTATCTATCTATCTATCTATCTATCTATCTATCTGTCTGTCTGTCTGTCTGTCTGTCTGTCTGTCTGTCTATCTATCTATCTATCTACCTACCTACCTACCCACCTACCTACCTATTTACCCACCTACCTACATACCTACCTACCTACCTACCTATCTATCTATCTATCTATCTATCTATCTATCTATCTATCTATCTATTTATTTATTTATCAATCAGTCTATCTATCTATATATCTGTCCATCCATCCGTCCGTTTGTCTGTCTGTCTGTCTGTAAACTAACCAAAGGAAATATATATATAAAAAACGAAAAAATACTTAAATATCCATGGAATAGTTTAATATTTCAACCAGAGGACTGATTTTCATCAGAAATAAATAAATATATATAGTAAAATGGTGATATCCAAAAATTTTTGAAAACCAGTCCTCTGATTGAAATATTAAACTATTTCATGGATATATGAGTATTTTTTTGATTTTATATATATATAATAATCCTAGTGCATAACGCTATACTGAAATAAATATACAAATATTAAGAATCAAATCACTCCACATGGTTAACAAATCCAGTAGTGCCCTCTGTGAACTAATATATAAATACATTAGAGTTTGTATTTCAAAATAGCCAGATTATTTTGGCTATTTTGAAATACGAACTCTAATGTATTTATATATTAGTTCACAGAGCGAAGTACTGGATTTCTTAACCATGTGGGGTGATTTAATTCTTAATATATATATATATATTCATTCTTTAATGAATAAATGATTTGGTATTATCATTATTACCATTATATTATTACTATTAATAGAATGAAGTTGAATCTTCCAGCAGTAGTGATGGTGAAATCAATATTTCTGAAGAAAGATCATCAATGAATGTACCAAAAGAAAGCACTCCACAAGATAATATACAAAAAGGTTTTAACAGTAAAGAAAAGTATCAGGATAGAAGAGATAATCTTTTTAATAAGGAATTATATAAACAGTTTGATTTTGAAAACATTATTTTTCGCACAGATACTTTTAATAATATTGATGATGCATTACCTTGGCAATATATTTTTAATAACCCTCTAAATAAAGAAGAACAACACACTCAAAATTTTGATAAGATTTCAGAAAATATTTTTTCTAACTCTGCTTTAAATGTTAATAGCATAGAAAGCAATATTCCTAGAGATTCAATTTTATCCAATGATGAAGAAACTGATGTAAAGCAGAAATGTACCTTCCAAATGAATGAAGTAAGATATGTAAATCATTAAAAAAGTAATATAAATTATGATTAATTTATTATTTAGTATTAAATAAATTAGAACTTTAACATCATACTTTCTTATCTCCTCCAGTTATTATATTCTGATATTTTAGAAATATAACATTGCATTCCATTACTTTCTGTAGCTTTTAATGGCATATTACACTTCTTCAATATTTACTAGAAGAATTGTAATAACCAAAATACAGACTTATTATATACCTGTATCAATATATGTAATATATAGGGTATATGACAGACTTTCACATGACCCATCACTCTCCACTCTATCTCATAACACTAATACACTTGAATACATATATGCTGAAAAGATAAATAATCACCAATATAGTATTTCACACTAAACCAATTATCAGTTGGTACAGATTATCATCTCTATACATATATGTAATAAGTGCTCAGATATATATTAAGATAGCTAATCTTCATACTTTAATGGACAGGCTTCAATCCACTCCACACTCCAACTCTTGAATGATCCATCCAATAGAAAATCTGGTGATGAAATGCTCAAAGGCCACCCTGAGGCTGAGATTCTTGTCACACCCATGTTGACCTAAAGTCAATCGGATCCCTTATGTACTTGACATAATCTATTTAATACATGTGGGGTCAGATTGACTTTAGGTCAACATGGGTGTGACTAGAATCTTGGTCTCAGGGTGGTCTTTGAGCATTTCCATCATCAGATTTTCAACGGGATGGATGGTTGAAGAGTTGGTGTGTGGAGTGGATTGAAGCCTGTCCATTAAAGTATGAAGATTGTCTATCTTAATATATATCTGAGCACTTATTGCATATATGTGTAGAGATGATAATCTGGACCAACTGATGATTGCTGGTTTAGCATGAAATACATATATTAGTGATTATTTTATCTTTTTGACATATATGTGTTCAAATGTATCAGTGATATGAGATACAGTGGTGAGCGATGGGCCATGTGAAAGTCTGTGTGCATATACCCTATATATTAGAAGAATTGTAGTAAGTCAAGATTTTGGAGACAAATAATTAAAAAGCCAGTAAATAAGCCATCGTAATATTATGTCTTTAAATGTATAGAAAAAAAAATAGGCTAAAGAAAAACTCAACTATCTCATATGTGGAGTTTTAACATTTTTAGCAATCTAATTTAGAATTTCAGTTTCTATCTCTTGATATATTATCTAATATCAATTTATCCAGTGATGCTTCATTTTATCTGATTATTTGTTTAGAAATCATTTAATATTTATTTGTTCTTTCACGAACTCATGTTGTGTTCTTGTTTCCTTGTTGATTCTGTTGTTCAACTTCCATATTTCACAATATTGGCAAAAGTGTTCAATTCCCTATTAAGCATGGACAAATGAACTTTACTAAAATCGGTCTTATTAGACACATAAGTATATCATTTTTTAACATTGGCATCTAAAGAATATTATCTTTTAGTATTGAATTATTATCTCAAGAAGTATTCTATTCCAATTTAATTTTATAATTACTTTTACTACATTAGATTTCAGTCTATATTAAGTATTTATAACGTTTGACTTGTAATTTCTTACTATTAATTTATTTTCTTCTTTTTTCTTTTGGAAGCTGAGTTAAGCATTACTTTATCATTTTAGTATTTATTTTCATCTGTTAATCACATAATATTTCATGCAGCTCTATAATATTGCAATCATCTGTATGATCCAAATAATTTAAGTAATCTCCAATAGTTTTCCTCTCTTTATTTTTTTAATTCTGTTTATAGAATTCCATTCTAAAAAAATGTGTAATCATTTAATCATGTTAATCTTTATTAGTATCACCAATTAATCGAATTATTGCTATTTAATAATCTAATTAACTGCTATTTATATTTTCATAACTTTTTATATATTTGAAAAACATTAAATATTTAACTTTTCAAAATAGCAACTCATTGTTATTGGTTCCTTCTATAATTATTTTTTACTTGTTTATATGGTATACTGTGCTATATAACTCTTTAAAATTGAGTTTGTTTTTGTATTGGAATCATTCAAAAGTTACTCTGCTAATGATTTTTAATGGCCTAGTTTTTGATAAAATAATAATTGTTATTTTATATTGCTCATTAAATTTATATTATCACTGATATCTCATGCATAGTTTAATGTAGGATAGAGTGTCACATTTTTTTACTGTAGCATCCTCTGCTTAATTGCAGTTATAGCACTTGAGGCATTCAAATTTTTTATGAACTCTTGAGTAATAAAATCATTCAGTTAATGTTTTTGCTACATTTATAATAAAAATACTCTAGAATACACTCTACAAAATTCAATATGCTTATGTGAAATAAACAATTGAATATTAGCCATATTCAGCTTACAGCAGTTTACACTATGTTGAATAGCAATTAAATATTTTATTTAAATGTCTTTAAGTCACACAGTGCTGTCAACCTCATATAAATGGCCAACTTTACGTAAACGAAGTATATTCACACAATTGCACTATTTATTTAATACATTGTCTGTCATATTTGTAAAATATGATTCTTTGATTTTTCCTTTCTTCAAGTCATTTTCTACATGTAAAATATAAATATGATCAAAGCAAAAGTCCCCATTACAAATCATTGCATATTCTGCAAACTCAGGTTTATATTTATCCATAGAATAACACAATTTATTCTATAACTATTAATGTACATAAATTTTCATTTTAATGCACATTTATATATATATTCCACCTTTATTGTTAAAGGGAGGTTGCCTTGACAACAGTTTGAAATTGTTGATTGTTATTGATGTCGGGATTGTTTAAGTGTTAACTGGTTTTTAATGATCTATATATGTGTGTATGTATAAATTTTAAATTATCATAATGTAATATTATAAAGAAGAAAGAAACCCTCTGGTCATGTGCTTTACAAATCTCCTTGCACTCACCCATGAACATCGACTTAAAAAGTATAAGTGTATACTTATGCTCATGGGCAAGTGCAAAGAGATTCATAAAGTTTATGACCAGAAGGTTGTTCTTTCTTTATAATATTACATATGTAGGCTGCACTATATAAATAACAAAATAATTAGTATAATGGTAAATAATTAAATAATAAAATATAAATTAAGCAGAAGTACTTTCAATTATGTTGTAATCATTATCAATTGAAGTTATGTAAACAAAAAAAAACATATCACATGATATTACAAGAACTGTGTATATCACTATTAGTGGATTGTCTATTTATTATACAATGATCAAATTTGTTTATAAAAATTGTCTCTTTAATTTTTTTCTTTTTATGATATCTTTCTTTATTTAATATTCTTATGTGATCTGGATTAATGGTAAATTTGAAATTGCAAGATTGTTCATAGTCAAAAAAACTGGGTAGTATTAGACTAATTATTTACAGCATTGTCTACATGATTTACTTAGCAAAGGATGTTCTTTTAATCTTTTTACCAAAGTACATCTTGTTTCCTCAACATATGATTTTTTTGCATCCATATATATATAAATTTAATGGTAAATGCAATATTATAGTCTAAATTCTTTTGTAGCGCTTTCGATTATGTGGTAATCCTTGTCAGCTTTAACTGAATTTCAAATTTTTTAAACTTAATGTTACATATATTTCCATAAGCTATGTATGGCCATATTTGCAACTTGCCTATTAATAACATCATTCTTATATTTATCAATTAATATTGCCTCTTTAATTTTCTTCTTTTTATGATTTCTTTCTTCCATTAATATTTTTATTTTATTATTATTAAATGTAAACTTATAATTACAAGTTTTTTCATGGTCAAAGAATACTGAAGCTGTATTAAATTGACTATTTACTTTATTTTTAATTTGATTATATAATAATTGATACTCCTTCAATCTTTTTTTCCACAGAACATCTCAATTCACCGATATAAAATTTCTGACATCCACATGAAATCTGATAAATTATATTACTTCTTTGCAATTTAGGAATTATACTATTAGAATTATTAATCAATCGATTAACATTTGGAGGAACACAAAATGAAATATTATACTTTTCTTTAAATATATTCTTAATTAATTTAGATTGCATGTTATTTATAAACGGCATAGATATCCATTTTTTTATTAACTAAAGTAACACTGCAAACACTTTTCTTATTATTAGATGAATTTACTATATGCAAGATTTGTTTTTTATCATGACCAGCCTTTAAAAGTTCATTAGCAAAGAGTTCAATATTTAAAATTTTATCACTCTTATATTTACATAATTTATCATTGCAATGCAAAATGATTTCAGACTTGCCATTTTATGTATCATTGGAACACGTGATTTAAAATGAATATATCCTCTGATAGGTTTAAAAATTAATTTATAATTTTATAACTGGTATTTTATTTTACATTTATATATATATATTTCTACTGACATCAATTAATAATGATTACAACATAATGGAAGGTAATTCTGCTCAATTTATATATTTTTGTTGTTATTATATTTAAAATCTACATATTGTATATTTTTAATGAGTAATTTGTTATTTTATATCCACAAAATAAAATAAAATAAATACAATATTATATATTTTTATAATTATTAGATTACATAAAAAAAAATCTTAATAAAATCAGTAGGACAAAGTCTTAGAAATATTATTAACCACATCGTTTATTTATTAGGTTACAAAAGGAAATCTTTTTTGCTAGCTGTTAAACTTAAATGTAATTAAAAAATTGAGGCATCAATAATTTGTGTGAATAGAATTAAGTGTGCTTCAAATACTTATACTAAAAATAATGCAGTTTTGCTATTA
The DNA here is from genome assembly GCA_028023455.1 of Epiperipatus broadwayi. Taxonomy (NCBI): domain Eukaryota; kingdom Metazoa; phylum Onychophora; class Udeonychophora; order Euonychophora; family Peripatidae; genus Epiperipatus; species Epiperipatus broadwayi. Next base: position 7,605,652 of record JAQFVV010000040.1, read on the forward strand.
CATTATTTGCCAAGGCAGAGTCATCAAGGATTTAAGTTTCATACTTGAAAAAAACCAAATCACTAATTAAATATAAATAAATGATAACTTATGATGTAATATAATTAAAAAATAGCTATTAATTCACATGAAAAAATGATACATATAATAAAGTCTCAGGAATAAATAAATAATGAATTAATCATTAAAATTTGTAAGACTTTACTATTGATTTTGCATGATTTTTCTTTCATGTGATCTCATAGTAATGTAATAGTAATTTTCATTTATAGTATAATATTATATTGTGTGTATCTTTGTGTTTTTAAGTATATGAATGTTGTGTAAATGTTTAAGTCATTCATTCAAGAGATTATTGCAGTCATAATTAACATCAGAACACTAGTCAAAGATACATATGCTGACAACAACATCTTTTATCTATGAAAATAGTCATTTTAATATATACAAAGAGAGAAAGAGAATTGAAATGATAAAACTATACAGAAAGGGCTCCGAAAAGAATTTTGTTTTTAGTTAAAAATTAATTCTTTGATTTCTCTATGAAACTTTTAAGGAATTCAACAGAGCAAATTCCTAAAAATCATAACTTTTTTACATGAAATTGCTTGCATGGCAAATAAACATGGATGTCTGCTCAACAATTGTATATCAGTCAGCAGAATAAATTTCTTAGTCTTTATCTCTTAGTTTAACCCCCCCCCCCAAAATCTTATAAAGCATGTTTATTTTTAATTGGGGTAATATATAAAAAAATTTGAGCTGAATGTACATATGTGTAAGTGGTCATTCTCTTATATATTTTCTCTAAATATAATAGACAAAATTAAATTATAATTATTAAATATCAGAAGCTGTAAAATTGTAGCTAAAATGGCTGTTGGTGACTAAAGGAAGAAGATGGCAAAAGTCATTGAATTATGGACTAAAATGTCATTCAGTGATAACCTTTTATTTGAATATTTACAACTGCAATTCATTTCACATGAAACAATAAAATAAATTAAATCAATAACAAACAAACACAGTCTTCTATTTTAAAAATATCCATCAATTTCAATATATAAATAAAATGCATGCTTTTCTTCTTGATAAATCTTGTTTTATTATATGAACTATTATAATATAAATAAATGACACTCCAACATTTTGACTATATTATTTTATAGTATTTATCAAGGAACAACTAAAAAATACCTAAATAAAACAAGAAATATAAATACAAATGTTCACAATCTTCCAAATACGTATAACTAATACAAATAACTCTTATCTTAAAACTCTTCTAACAAACAAAGATTGTTTATTAGAAGAATTTTAAGGTAAGAGTTATTTGTATTTGTTATATGTATTTGGATTATTGTATAATATTTGTATTTATATTTATTGTTTTTTATGTATTTTTTAGTTGTTCCTTGATAAACAATATAAAAAAATATAGTCAAAACATTGGAATGTCATTTATTTATATTATAATAGTTCATATAATAAAACAAGATTTATAAAAAAGAAGAGTATATGTTTTATTTATATGTGTAGAAACATTCTATGAAATAGAAAAACAAAATATTTTATAAATAATTAATAAAGTAAACTTTGCAAAGTTGAAAAAAAAATGTAAAAGAAGAAACAATTGAATTTAAAAAAATGAATTTTATTTTTAAAAAAAAATACAAATATTAAAAATGCATGAGAAGTGGGATCCATTATTTAAAAAAAAACAGAAAACAACATACAATTTTATAGTAATAAAGAAAATAAATAGCCCTATAGTATCAATAAAGCTTTTTATTAATGTAAAGAGCAGAATCTAATATTTAGAATCTTTTGATACACTCTTTTCAGTTATTATTTTTACTTATTATTTTCTAGAACTAAAAGACAATTTTTACTTATGATATTTCTTTCTCAAAATGATTATAATCTTTTTCTCAAAACTAATTGAATTATCAAGAAATTTCTTATTATTTACTATATTTTTTTTTACAGATATCTTCTGAGGGTTTTTTCCCTAACTTTTAAATGTCTTATTTTATTTTAATAATTTGGCCAAAATTAATATCATATTTTTTTTTCAAAATATGGAGTTATAATTCTTGATTAATATTTTTTTATTAATAATTTTAGCTACACACATTCTTTATTATTAAACAATTAGCATTTAATATAGTTATTATTCTAATGGATTATATTTTCTATATTTAAAAAGAACCTATTCAATTACATTGACTACCATTTAACGAAATATCTAATGTTCATAAATCTAATAGGGATTGGGACCGCAATTTTTCTCTATGCCTAATCTAAAAAATTTTAATACTATAAAAAGAAAATCAAAGAGTAGGGTACAGACATTTTCTTAGCTTTAAAATAATTTATTGATTAAAACATTTTCAGAAAATGCTTTTATAAAATTAAAGAATGTGTAAATAATTCTGCTAATAATAACAGGTTTAGTATTCTTTACAATATGAGGATGAATCATAACATTATCCACATTCTGGTTTCTGTTAACCACACTAGCTGCCCCATTAGTGATTTGCAAAGAAGAAAACCCCATCATTCAGTGATTCTATTTTGGGGTCTGAGGATGTTTCTGGTGCTGTTCTTTATTGAAGACTTTGACCATAATATGTAGAAAGTATTTTATTGTGAAGAAACTTGTATGAATGGATAGAAAAGTTCAAGGAAGGTTTCAGAAGTGTAATCCATAAAGACGGGTCAGTAATAGCAATGAAGAAGTCTTACTTGTTTTGAGATGTGGTTCCTCCTATAGTTTTTGAACTTATTCCTTTGGACTATTACTTAATTGGTCCCTTGAAGGTGATGGTACATTCATGGTCACACTTCAGTGTAAACATTTTTAATGATGGAATATAAAAGTTGTTGCTGATGGACAACCCATTGAAAATCAGGGAGATTGTCTTGTCTAAAAATTGATTAAAACAAATTCTACAACAGGTACACAGATAATTTTTGACTCACCCCCATATAATGAATTTTTTATCTTCTGCATCATATTTATTATATTCTTAAACTCCCTCTCCCAAATCTCTATAGTTTATTCACTATTTACAAATGTTTATCACTTGGAATAGACCAACTAGTCATCCTATCAAATATTGGATTTATCCAAAATACACTAATGTTAGCACAATTCCATATTTCACTTAAAGATAAAAATAACTGGAAATCTAACAATATCAGATATAAATCAAAGAATTCAATTTCATATAGCTGTTTTAAAATTCTCAACATCATCACATGTAGTCCTTTAGCATCCATGTTTTTACTTATTGTTTGAAAACATAATTGGTTATGCACTTTTAAAAATCTTTTAGGACTTTTTTAATGACAACTTTCTAGACTACTACCATCAGAACCGTTTAACTCGTATTTAAAAAAAAACAATATTAATATTCTCACATTTATAGTTGACATCATAAATCTCAAATTAAATGCAGTCATTAAACCATTTTCTCTTAAAGACAAAAATAAACAATGAATGTTCCATTTTTAATGATTTAACTTTACTATTTATCATTTTAGTTATCTTTTTAGCGAAAATAAATAAGTATATATGAAAACCATTATTTCTAAATAACTTCCAATAGATGAGCCAAACGTTGGTGGCCTAGTCATTAGCATAGCTGCCTTTCAAGTAGCTGGCCCGGGTTCGCTTCCCAGTCAATGCATTTGATATATGAAAAAAAACTTCCAATAGATAATGTCCTCTTTTACTGAATATTATGGTCACTCATTCTTAGAAAATAGTAGCAAGATCAGCTGAAATAGTTATAGGATATAAATGAGATGAATGACAGGCTAGTAAATATTAGAGAATATATTATTTTTTATAGTTTATTTGAAAACAGATTAATCTTTTTTTTTCATAAATTATTTTATATAAAATTATAAAACTTAGAAGATTCCATTGTATTAAGCAACAATATATAATAAAAGGCAGTGATTCCACATCATCATCATCATCATCATCATCATTATTATTATTATCATCATCATCATCATCATCATCATCATCATCATCATCATCATCATTATTATTATTTGAAATTTTAAAAGAAAAAGTATTTAATGGTCACAAAGTAGCCACCAAATGGCCGATTTCATTTATATAATACTTTTAAAAAAGCATTAATCTTTTGTACATAATTGTCATTTTTAGAACAAATCATGCAAATCTCAGCAAGAAAATTTAAATGAAGATATTCAAAAAAGCAGTTCATATATGGATGGAGTTAAGGTAATATTTATATTCACTAACATATATATATATATATAATATCCATCAATTAAAAACTATTGTAATAACAATAAATATAATGGTAAATAACTATTATATACAGTCTTTCAATCTGCAGAAGTACTTTCAGTTAATTCCTTAATCCTCATCAATTGCTGTTAAATTCAAAAAACATAACTGAAGCAAATAGCAGCAACTTCAGTTTTCTTGGATCATGAAAGGATATGTAAATATAAATTTAAGTTTGATATTAAAAGTGTTAAGATTCTTCATAAAGAGAGAAACTGTAATAAAAGAAAAATTAAGAAACTATTTTAATAAATTGAAATAAAATGAATATAATTAATAGACAAACAGCTAATGTTAAAATTCAGGATTTATGGGATTTGAATTGATGATGTTGGCTTCCATTATGTTTTTTGAATTTAATGGCAGTTAAGGAGGGTTAAAGAATTAACTGAAACTACTTCTGTGGATTGAAAGACTGAATATAATAGTTAATTACTGTTATATTTATTATTTTTATTGTTATATATATATATAACATAGTGATGCTTATCTCTAAATAGACACCTTTATTAATAAATAACAATATAACCTATGTTTAATATATAGCTACTATGCCATATAATGTTATAAAATATAAATTACAAGTAGACAGACAGAAACTGCATCTCATTTCTCAGTGTATTTGCGGTCTGTGTTGTATGATAATAAGTGTCATAGTGAATATATAGTAAAAGATTAAATAAACACTATGTGTGAGTGTATTGTTGTATGGCTGTGAAACATGGGCAATGAGTAATAAAATTAGAAACAGATTAAAAGCTTTTGAGATGTGGTCATGAAGAAAGATAAAAAAATCATATAAAATAAATAAAAGTTTTTGAAAAGAGTTAACTCATTAATGAAAGAAGAAGATTGATTGAAGAAATAAGAGAAAGTAAAACTGAATTTGGCAAATATTAAGAAAAAGAATAGTTTAATGATAAATGTTTTGGAGGAAATGATGAGTGAAAACAGGAAGAGAGGATGAAAAAGATTGACATTCCTGGATATAAAAAATAGAAAGAGATATGTGGAATTGAAGAGTTTGGCAATGAAGAGAACAGAATGGAGAAATAGATGAAGCTGTGATGTGACTACTCTCTAGACCTGTTCAAAGAATAGAATATTATTGGCTGATTAATATACACAGTATATACTGAAGGTGCCAAAAACATATACACAATTCTAAAAAGGAAAAAAAACTGTATTAATGTTGTAATCTTCAATATATATCTATAACAGAAGACAAATACAAGTCACATTTGACCTCTGCAATTCCAAGAGGTGCTCAAAATGGTTCCAAACTCTTCTAATTGACAAGTCTTTGTTTGAGTAACATTGTCCACTTGTATCGCTTGTGCATGCTGTTGCAATGTCTTCCTGAAACACTATCATTAATACATTATTTTATTGATGCATACAATTTATTAGAGTATATAAATTAGCAGCACAAATATTTAGATGCAACACAATTTTTAACTGAATTATTGTTTAAATTTAAAACATTTTGACTACAATAGTTATTTTACTTGTACATCAAGATATTTTAAATGTATCTACCTAGATGAAAATAAGTATAAACTAATTGTTTTATATTAATTTAGGGGATAGGCTGAACAAAACCAGGATTTTATTACCATATATTAAAAATATATATACAGATTTACAAACAATTTTTTGCAAAGACTTTAGTGTGTGTTACAGATCCCCTCTTAACTTTAATAGATGCATTAACAATTCCAAAGATAAACTACCTCCAATTAACACTCAGCAGGCCGTATATAAAATTATTTGCCCAGAAAACAATTGTCATGCAGCATATTATGGGGAGACCAAGGCCTCTGTTCATATGAGGTTGCTGCAGCATAAATATGCATATAATAAGACGCTAACGGATCCCTCCCACTTTTCTATTTTTGCGCAGCATAAAATCACTGCAGGCCACTCGTGCATGCCAGATAATCCGCAAGTGATGTGCAGTGAACGACATGAGATAAAAAGGAAAATCAAGGAGGCCTATTTCATTAACTTGGATAAAAACTCCTTAAACAAAAGAGACACGTTCTACGCAATCTCGAAGAAATGGCAGACCTAATTTAAATAATTTGCATCTGTTGGTTTAAATGAATTGAACATCGCTTTCTATCTATAACTTTGAAAATGAAGGCATAGCTCCTTCAAAAAGCGCTTAAGAAATAAATTATTAAAATAATAATATATATTTAAGTTTGTGTGGCGATATCACCGTAGAATATCTGACTTTATTACATATATAAACCACACATTTCATTATTTAACAGTTACATTAAATTATTCTGAAAGGCCAAATTTTAATTGAAAAATGCAATGAATTTTCAAATGAAAAGATACGATTCTACAAATTTAGGTTTTACATTTTTTTTTATTTCATTAATTCTTCAAATAATAACAATGGATATCTTAGCTTTGTATTATAGTGATTATGTTTTATCTTCATTTCGCGGAAAATTCTAAACAAAATTAAATTTTCCTAACATTCGGTCCAGTTATAAACAGCTTTTTAGCAGTATAATTAGTTTTCATAAAATCATTAACTCATGTTGATTAGAGCATTATCCAGAAGAGTGGTTATTTGTACTTACGTATTAGTTCAATGGTAGTGAAATACACCACCACAAAACAATATGTAAATAAAAATCGAATTAGACACACTTACAATCTTCAAAAAACAAAAACGATTTTTAAAGTGAATATTAGAGATAATATCCTGGATCAGGAAAAAGTTATTAGTCAAAATATTGGTTTATTATCTACAATTCACTTCAGAAATTGCAACCAAGCAATTGCTTGCAGACAGTTGTCGCGGGTTCGCTTCCCGCTACGGGGAAAAAAATAATTGTTTTCATTTGTATTGTAAATGTCCTTAATTCGGTCTTTATTTACACATTTGTTTGTGCCGGCTGTAATATAAGTGTACAATTTTGTCCATGTACAAAATATTATTTCTTTATCATCTATCACCGGCCTAATACGTTTGTGAAATCTCACCGTAGGAATAATACGTAAGTACCATGTTAAACTAATGCATTTTAATATTAAAACGTCTTATAATCCTATGATTTACCTGATAATCAGTATACTTACATGGTGGCAATAATGTGTTATTAGACAAAATAAAATTCATTTTGAATACCACTCTGACTTTTCATTTTTATTTTTATTAGAATTTTTTTTTTTTTTCATATGTCAAATGCGTTTACGGAAGCGAACTCGGGACAGCTGCTTGGAAGGCAGCTATGCTAACCACTAGGCCACCAACGCTTGACTAAAATATTTTTAAAGAAAAATAATTAAAAATAAACACCTTTAGTTATTTATGCAAATTTAATCATTCCAGTTTTATTTTGCTGAGTCATTTTGTAATTATTTTATTATGCTCTGGCAAATATACTGCATTTTGAGTTCAATTTCACTACAGAATGTACAACAAAACATAGTTCCCTGTGCTAGTAAAAAATGTTTTCTGAACTGAAACCAATTATCAGTCAATTTATGATAATGATTACAACTTTTCAAAAAAAACATGTTGCCTACACTTCTACTATCTAGCTCCAAAATTACCTTATCAATTAATCTTTAATTACATGCTTTTAAATTTATACACAAACAAGAGAGTGAAAAGGAAACAGAGACTTTTATAAAATTGAATTCATTTTGAAATAAAAAAAAATCACGTTTAATATTAATTTTAATAACATTTGTTTATTTTTTAATTTTAACAATTCTGATTTGTTTCTTTTACAATAAGTAAATTTCTGACAATTTTATTTTCTCTTTAATATATTTATAAGATTTGTTTTCTTCTCCGAGAGACATAAAATATTGAAAAAAGATTGTCTATCGATACCACTGAAATTCAATACACTCTTTCCCTCCCAGCCTGTTCATTATTGTAACGACTTTTGTTTTATATGTGTAGTTTAATTATGAAAGCCTACAACTTATATGTATATACACCATCCAAAACTTAAAATAAACCAAGTGAATATCATCAATCTGTTGTTAAAGACACTCAGATAATAAATAGAAATCTACTTATTATCAAATTCTAAGATTTTAAATAGACCATGAGTGATAGCAATTGACTGAAACAGGTTGAGATAAAAAAAGTGTATATAAGTTTTTAAGCATTGGCTTCGGTGATGTGATTTATATATAACTAATTAGTTATACACACTTCTGATTTATTATAGGATTAAAGCATTAAATAGTAGTTTGATTGAAAAACCGTGAAAGAGATTATCAACCTTCAAACAGTTTATCCCGACTTGGAGTTTATTTAAAACTTCTAGACACAATTTTAATCTCAATCTATTTTTATCAATTGCTATCATTCAAGCTCTGTTTAAACTCATAGACTGTTAATAAGTAGATTTCCATTTATCTGAGTAGTGGCTTGACAACGTATTCATGTTAACTGGAATGAAGCATATATTATTTAAAGTAGACTCTAATGAGATCAATATCTAGATTATTAATATTTAAAGGTGCGCAATGCAATATAATGGCTTCATGAAAATATATATAATTTATGTATATTACATATTTGTATACAATTTTGTATGCATATTTATAAATATATTTATGAATATATACACATATAATTGTAGCTAATTTCCCATATCATGAGGCTCAAAGAAGAAGAAAATATAGCAATTCAAGGTCAAATGAAGTGAGATTGTTTTTAATTATGTTTAATATGAATAAAGTAGAGCAATATAATTGTAAAATTTGATACTTTAAAGTCATTTAAGTGCATAGGCAGATATATAATTATATAGCTAGATAGATGGATTAATAGATATATAGAAACATGGTTGAAAGGACGGAAGTAGGTCACCACATATAAAAAGTTTAATTAAATAGATAGATAAAAAGGCAGAAAAGTAGAAAAAAAATAAAGCAATAAAATAAATAGAAAAATAAAGACTGGTGAATAGAGACACAGACAGACAGATGGACAGATAGATGGACAGATGGACGGACGGACAGATAAATAGATGGCTAGATAGATGGGTAGGTAGATGGATAGATAGATAGGTAGATAGATAGACAGACAGACAGGCAGGCAGACAGACAGACAAAGATACAAAGATAGATAGATAGATAGATAGATAGATAGATAGATAGATAGATAGATAGATAGATAGATAGATAGATAGATAGATAGATAGATAGATAGATAGATAGATAGATAGATAGATAGATAGATAGATAGATGGGTGAGGGAATTAGACAGATAAGTAAATAGATAGATCAATAGATAGATAGATATAGTGCATGAGAGAGAATGACCGTAAATAGTTAGATACATATGTAAATAGATGTATGAATAAATGGATGACAATTATTTTGTCAGTTATTCTTGAAGATAGTAAATATATAGAATTACACTGTATAGTAAATTAATAAAATAGCTACTTTTGTGTTGAAAGTATAACATTTCTATAATTTGATATTAATCTGGATAGATAATGAGTAAAGTCATTTAATGTAAGGAATTTATGTTCCTTGTTATTGGAATGGTTATTTTTTAAGTAAAAGACCATCAGTATATAACCAATGGTAATAGTTTCAAATCCATATGCAATTTTTGGTAAAGTTATGGTCTCAAAAACTAAAGACTCTGATATTGAAGGTCAATCTATCAGTGTTGGTGCTTGAATATCACATGACCTTCAAAGCAATTAACAGTACCACTTTTTTTTTGTTAATGATGTTAATATAATTTTAAAACAGATTGAGAAAATAATATAATTAACAACCATATTATTCATGTTATGGATTCAAATACAAAAATGGCCAGTAGTTACAACTAAAATGTAGTCTCTACAGTACTTTTACAATGTTAATTAAAATAAATTGAAAGATTTATGTTTTTAGAACTTTAAGAAGAAATTGTATGAAATGAGTGTTTTTGTTTAGTACCATATGTCTATCAATATACATATGGTCAGCTAACAAATATATTCTTGTGTTTTGACTAAGCTAAATGATGGTAAAAATATGCACTATCATTTTCATCCATTATGAATACTCAGCAAGATAGAGATGTTTCTAAGCTTTTGTAATTTTTCAAAAACATCTTCACCATGTCACTGTAATAAATTATCTTAACCAACAATTTCACAAGCAGAAATTTTCTAGATTATTTACAATTTTCTCAGACCAAGTTTAAGACCTCAATTGGCCATCTATTATTATCTCTGAAAGCAATTTCTTTAGCCCAGGTTTGTTTTAACCCTTAATTGTTTTTAATGATGTCTCTGTTACACATTTGTTCTTAGACTTTTGATTTTAAATCTCTCCTTGGTAATTCCAATATACATCTCTTCATATTTTTCTATATAGTCATTTTTACTTTTCTATCAAGTGTCCATGTCTCAGATCCATATGTAAACATACATTAAGTATATTAAATTTTTTTTTAATAATATAGAAATGTTTTTTAAAGTTATTTTTACCAAAATAATCTATGTAAGATTATTTATATAATTAAATTTATCCATATATTTTTTTATTATCATTTTTTGTTTTGTTTTTGTTTTTTGAAAAATCATTAAACATAAAGCTTTTTAGTATTTTCTTTAGTTGTATTTTTTGTATATTCACTGGATAGCTCTGCTATCCTTTTAGAAGTAACAGTTTTAAAATTTAGATGATTTAAATAATCTCTCTTTATTGTTATTCCTTTTCTACTTTGTCACAGAAAATAAACATATTGGGAAATAAGCTTGAATTGTTGGCAAATGGAAAATTTTATTAATTTGAATATTTAATTTTGTCACTGTATTTGATATATTTAGCAAATGTGCATCCAATAACCAGCATTCCTTCAGTTCAGAAAAAAAACTTGGTAACTTCAATTTAAAAAAATGTTTTGTAAAAAAAGCAACCACTAAATGTGACTTTAACTATCAGTACAGTGTCTCTCACTGAGCTCTGTACCCTGAGTGGTTAGCATGGCTGCCTTACAAGCAGTTCTCCTGAGGTTTTCTTCCTGGCTGATGCTTTGACACATTAAAAAAAGGATAAACTTCCATTTGCCCAATAGCAATTCATATTCTGCAATGCCATGAATCGTTATAAAGGTATTTATCTTTCATTTATAATAACTTTCACTCCAATTGTATTTTCAGTATTTAGACCTTTGTAGTCCAATACATCAACTTTTCAATTTAACTATCAAATATTTATTTATTTAATATTAAACACTTTTCATTTAATTCAGGCAATTTTATTTTATATGGAAGTGTTATATAATTAGGTACTAGTCTTATAGCTAAACACACCGTTCTATGGTGCCGTTTTCATGCTAAAACACATAAAAATGCCATTTCTGCAGCCGACACATTCGAACCCGTGTTTTCTATAATACAACTTTTTTGTTGTGTTACAGATTGCAGGCCACTATGTCACATCGCAGTACAGCATGTATGTCGCATCACAGCAAATACATTTTCCGAATTCGCACAGTTTATAAAATGGTTACGGCTTGGTGACAGGGTGTGTTTTTTTGAATTGGATGGAAATGTTGTTTTCATTGGATTTTTTTTTATTTTAAAGTATTGAAATGTTCAGATTTTGTAAAGTAATAATTATCAGACTTTTTACACTGTATTGTATTGAAGTTTTAATTGAGAAAATATTGACAAGATATATGTGTAAAGTGAGTTGGAATTAGGTAACGCGTCAAGTAACATACTATTTGTAACATTCTACGAGACAAACAAGATTCTACCGTGCGTATATTTTTAAGTAAAAAAGAGCAGTAACACAAAAATATTCATTAAGAAAAGTACAATTCTGCACATTTTTTTTGTAAATTTCATAAAAAGCATATATTAAAAACATGATTAATAAGTAAAGAAGACATTTTTGTTGTTGTTTAAAAAAGTTTAACTTTCTTTCTTTTCTCCGACTATGGTTATACTTTGTTGAATATAGTTTACGTTTATTGTTATCATTTATTTTATAGATGTTACTAAAAAAAAATATTTACAAAAATACGATTTTGTAATTTTTTATTTTAGCATTACAAACAACACAACACTAAACCTAAACCTAACCCTAAAACTAACCCTAAACCTAACCGTAACAACTTTTACTTTTTGTTGTCATTCTATATGAAGTAAAAATAGCGGTAAAGCTGTAACCCCAGTAAAAAAATATATGATAGAAAATTGATTTTTCTAATAAAGCAAAATAAAAAACAGGAATCAAATTGTAATTTGTTTATTTTATTTTACATTTTTTATTATTATCATTTAATTTGTATACGTTAATAAAAAATAATATTTAAAAAAGACGATTTTGTTTTGTTTTTATTTTCGCATTACAAAAAAAAACACATCAAAATGATTAAAATCAACGGCCCAGGAATGTTCATATTTTATAGTTTTAGCATGAAAACGGTGCCATCGAACGGCATCTTTATAAGACAAGTACCTATAATTATAACTAACTAAATAAAAAGCCATCATTGAATGATGGCCTAGGTTTATATTTTAGCAATAATTAGCACTGTATACTTTGTTCCTGTTGCCAACTATTGACGTATCTAACAACTTCATTACTTTAGAGATATGGAAAGCATGGCCACTTATGATTGTAAGTATAAAATCAGAATAAACATTATAAAACATGCACACACATGACCACAAATAGTCAAAATAATCAGTCACCCATTCTGTTCATAAACTCCCCTTACTGACTGATGTGAATCAGTAAATAGCTTATCCATGTTTATCTACCATGTGAAGAATCATATAAAAACTGTTGCTGATGGTATGAAAAAAAATTTCAAAAACCTAAAATTATAACAAAGTGTTTGTAGCAATTTGCATATATGTATAGATTGTTTGTGTGTAAGCATGTGGACATCCTATCCAATTATTTATATATAATTATATCATTATATCTATATATAAGAAACCAAGCTCAAGAATTAAAGGTTACAAAAAAAAAGTTGGAAAATGAAAAAGAAGATAAAAAAAAGCTGGAACAAGAGATGCAAAAACAAACTGATGATTATGAATTATTGGTAAGTAAAAAAGTTAAGAAGAAAATGATAAAAATATATTTTTTAATTGTTGTTTTATGATTTTCCTAGTAATAAAAAAACACCCAATTGAACAACATGTTAAACATTAAATTTTGTTTTAAATTGGGCAAAACTGCTATAAAATATTTGAAATTATTCATGATGTGTATACCAATGAAGCCATGAGTTTCAGGAATATTTTCAAGTTATTTTATAGTGGTATGAAATATACTGTTCCTCTTATGTTATAATTTCTGATTCCAACATACTGATGTATTAAATCTTTGTGGTGAATAACTAAAGTATGTAGCTATATATCACATGCATTGATTCATACACGATGCTGCTGGTAGGCTGGGGAAAGAACCAATCACCTTTTCAGTGGTACACTTTGTAATTTTTAAATAAAGACTTATAAAAAAAAATAAGTTAGTTTGTAAAAATATGCAAGAAAATAAAAAATTCAAGATAGAATTTTTAAAAAAAAATCATTACATGATTTTTAATGGCAAGTAAATTAAATGATTTGCAGTTTTCTCATAAAAATATAATGGTAAAGCAATAAAAAACATTGTGAATCCTATCGTTGATCATATGCAGAAAAAAATATGTAAAAATGAATAGCATATAAATGAAAACCTATCACCATGATAAAAATTTATTATTTGGCTTGTACCCTATTATATACTGAACCAAAACATTAATATATAAAGTGTAATATCACTTTATTCCTTTTCGACTATTAGAATAGGGTTTGCTTTTTGTGGTTTATTATAAAATAATAATAAAAAATTGAGTTTTTAAATTCTTATTTATAACAATTACATAAACAAATTATTAATTATAATTAAATTATTCAGCTATTATAAAAAAATAATTAAAATATCGTATATACCAGCTGTTATAGAGAATATATTAATACTGTACATCAAAAGCCTTTTTAGGCACATGAAACAAAACAGAGCCAAAAAACACAACACTCCAATTAATAGAAGAGATGATAAATCTGCTTTTATATACTGATAACTTAACATATGGAAATAAAATAGTTGCTATAACATATTAAATCTTTAAATTATATTAAAGATTTCAACAGAAAACAAATGTATGAAACAAATTATATTGAATATAATTTATATAATTATATCAATATTTATAAAATTTCCTTAAACTCAGTTAATAACTGATCTAATTAAAAGTGAATGGAAAATTATATAATAAGTATATAAAGTTGTATAACTTTTTTTTATTCTGTGTATTATGTTATGTAGTTAATTTGTGTCCATCTGTATTGAATCTCTGACAATCTAGATTGCTGTATTATAATTTCATTTTTATTTATGTTTTGTTTCATTTAGTAATACTGATATTATTTTACTTCTATTATAAAAAAGAAGATGGTGCTCTAATGCAGTAATAAGTTAACATTTGATAAGTGCATAAAATCATATGTTGAAAAGATTTTTAATGTATAATTATTTAATATCTATTTTTATAATATCTGTTACATATAATATTTTTATTATTTTTTATAATTTATGTGGAAAAAAATTGCATGTTAAGCTTTCTTAGTTCCATTTTTCATATTATTCTGTGATAAATTTATGAATTGTTGGTTGAATAATTTAAATATAAGTTGTATAATTTGCCTTTATAATTACCACTTTAGCTAAGCCCATTTACTTTTTGTATATATTTGATGATGATGTTACTAAAGTGAATAGAAATTATAATAGTTTATATATTTAAATATGGATTGATTGGAGTCAATCTGCAAGATTATCTCAGTTTATTTAAATTTTCCTCTTATCTACAATCTGCATAAGCACTTTGATACCAATGAAAAGATGGATTCATTTTTTGTTTATATATTGATGAATTTCAGTACTAGGGGTTGCTGTGAATTTATTGACTGAATACTTTGAATGTAAGTTATATGTATAAGTGCACATATATATAATCAACACAAAAGTTTAGAATTTGGTATTTATTCAATTGTTCATATAGCTATTTAAAAGACTTAGTATAAATTAAAAGATCAAATAAATTTTATCAATTGTTTTTAATATGTAGAAGTCATTTGGATCTCAGATTATATTATACCAAATTTTATATGTCCCAAAATTTTATTAGCTAAATATATTGTAGTGCTAGATTAATGCTATATGCCACAATATTAAAAAAATATAAAGAAGTTTGTTGATCTTGTTTAATTTTCATTTCACTTGATCTATGGATTATGGAGAAGTAAAAGTATTAATGTCAACTAGATAACCATAACAACCTAATCTTTTAAAATAATGTTATTTACTATTAATTCTAGCATCGAATCATAAATCTGTTGTTGTCAATTTCAGGAAAAATAAATAAATAAGTGAATAAATAAATAGATTTTGGAAATAGCTAAGTGAATCATAGGTAGATCACTTGAATCAAAAGCAATATTGTTATCCATTATTACACATTTTAATTTTTGTTATTACCATCACCATAGTAACACATATTACAAAATTTAATGTTTTATGTTTCATATATGTTTGTTTATAAATTAATTTATGGGAAAATATTATTAAAAACATATGTAAATATATATATATTCATTAAAATTATTAAAAATATAATAGGAACTCTTTATTTTTGATTAAAAATGAAAAATAATATTGAACTTGTAAAACAGGATTTTATTTTCACTGTATCCAATTATTTGAAAAGCTTCATTTCACTTGCTAATTGGATGCAAATTTTCTTGAACAATTTTCTTATACCATTGAGTGAGATTTGAGTGGTTTTCAACAGTCATCATGACAACAGTAACATCATCAAGAGTATCTTATAAATAGAATCAAAATGCTGCAACTTGAGCTCTTATAATTTTATCATTGCTTAGAGTGGAGATGTTTATCTTCATCCTTAAAAACTGGTTAAAGTTGAAATTTTCAAGTGATTAATTTCCAAAATCATGGGAGGATAAGCCCAACTGTCTCTCCATTCAACTGGGGTCAGTTTCTTGATGAAATTCATGAGGATACAGCAAAATGAAAACAAAATCATCATAATGTGCAAGTCAGCTATGAAAAAAAAGTATTCTGTTGTCAAAATCTAGAATTCCATCTATTTATTTGAGATGAATACAAACCCTTATTGTGTATATATATACCATATTTCAAATCAATGAATTTCACAAGATTGATTAACTTATATGTAATAGTAAGTGGTCTAAATTTTACTTTCTTAATCTGGAAAGAAAAAGTTAGCATTTATTATTCACTTGGATATAGTTGACTTTTGTCAATGAAAAAAGTTTTCTTTATACATGATTACCAATGAAGAAGGAAAATAAAGTCAGTGATATGTGATTTTGCATCACTAAGTACCTATTGTTTTAAAGGCTTGGATAGATTTATATGCTTAAAAGAAAATATCAGAATTTAAATGTGAAAGTAATTGGATTCAAATCTGCAATAGTTATTATTCATGCTTGTTTTCTCTACTTAAATGATTTTCTATGCATTAGGATCAGAAACAAGGAACCCAGGAAGTACAATGGACTAGTGGATAAAAAGGAAAAATGAGACTGTTTATCTATAGTATGATTTCTATGTGTATACAGTTTTTGTTTGAAAAAAAAAATGGGGAAAGAAAGATGTGTACGTTTTGGTCATCCATTTTAAAACATAGGGTTAAATGATATTTATATATATACGAGTTATTATAGAATTCACATGATAAAAAGATCAGAGATATTCATTTTTGTTTCTATTATTTAAACTCTTACTGATGATACAGATTAATTTACGATGTTTTCAAGTGTTTAAATTTTTTTTTATGTTCAAGATTTAACTTGGGGATATTCGGATAGAGAAGGATTTGAATACAGTGGGTTTTATGTTAATCCAATTATTTAGAAATTACAGTAATGAATAAATAGAGATCAATTTTTATTTGATCACATTTTTTTTATCGTTGAATATTCTATTTAAAGTATCAGGAAGATATTTCAAATCTCTCCTTCAGTTGTATATATAGTATTGTTGTCACCCAACATATTTTGGAGTTTCATATACATATTTTATTATTTTTATTGATTCTATAAAGTAATAGACTACCAATTGCTTATATATTAAAGAAATATAGTATTATATTTTTTAATTGGTTATGACTTTAGTCTATTGCAAACATCGTTTGTTGGTTCTGTTATATATTTTTTTTTATTACTATTATAAATTTTTATTATAAACCAATACAGAATTGATTTAAAATCTGGTGAATCTGTCTAATTATTTCTTTTGAATGTACAAGGTAATTTCTGGTACTTAAAGTTTGATCCAAGATCAAACCCATGTTAGTAAGTGATATAGAATTAGATATATGTATATTTTTAGACATCATTATTAAGTTCGATTAAATATAAATTTTATATTTCTTACTACATTTAAATATTTGTTTACTTATCTAAGTCAATATTACTGGTACAAATAATTTCATTAATTCAGAGTACATTATTTATTTGCTTATCTTATCTGGTTATAAAAATCTTAATAGATTTTGTACTGTCATTAGTCAGACTGATCTGTCGTAATTAACTTTAAATTTCCTTGGGGTGGAAATCATAAGTTTTATGAACTAATATAACGTAATATTACCTTTGTCTTAGATAACTGCCAATTATCGTCATATATAGTTTAATTGTTATAAAATCCATTTTTATAATGGGTTGATTGGAGATTTAAGTAAATGAATAATATCTGTGAGTGTAAGTCCATAAATATCCAATAGAAACCTATGGCATATTTTATATATATAATGCGATTGGGTGTCGTAAAATGTGAAATTATCTAATAGATTTATTGATAATAAATTCTTGTAGAATGTTTCATTTTAAAATATAACTTAAACAATAATTGCATATCAATATAATGTAAAGTATGAATGAAATATTGATATTTTATTTAACGTTTTATTAAACTAGATATAAAACTGAGTAAGGGTTTATTTGATTTAAACATTATAAATAGTGTAAATTTACAAAACGTTTTCAAAATGTTATTATAATTATTTCAAAACTAGTTGATTTAAATAGAATGTCATCAAATGTTAAAGTAAATTTGCATTAATACAAATAATATGAGATTAGTAAGTTATTTGTTGATTTTTATTCAATTATCAATCAAATAGATATCTTAGGCATATATCAATGTTTAGAACAATGAAATATGATTTAATTGCTTATTGCAGTTTACTTCAAAATAGTGAACAGATTTTTTGATATCTGAGGTGATGATCTCATTTGCTTTATTTTGTTTTAAGTACTATCTGAATAAATTAGGTTTTAATGAATATTGCCATTAGTAATTTATTATAGTGTAGTGGGCAATCTAAATAATTATCAATTGGAAATATTGTTATTGCCTAGTGTGATCAGTATCTGAGCTAGATTATTTTACACAAGTTCTAACAGAGTTACTATTTGTTAATGCATGTTTTGCTTTGTGATAAATAATATAAATCTTGAGGACACTTCTTCATAATCTTTTATTTTCATATAGTATTAGTAATAAGTATTTGTCTGAAGGTTTGTAATGATGGTATATTATAAGATGTGATATGTTGGACTATTTCCATCATTTATGAGTGAATATTGAATGTATAGAAAATTTTAAACTTTATTTAAACTTTTCAAATACAAACAACTTGTTAGTAATAACACACACAAATAGACTATACAGGTTAGTAATTACACAATGTTTCGAGTAGTATTATTCTCCACTCTTCTTCAGGTGTTGCTGGCCTATATGCACAGTGACAATATTCGCTTAGAAGTTGAACTCGCACCTTTAGATTCTTGTTTATTGAATTTAAGGCAAACGCTCTACCAACTGAGCTATTCTGTCAAAGGCTCAGTTGGTAGAGCATTTGCCTTAAATTCAATAAACAAGAATCTAAAGGTGCGAGTTCAACTTCTAAGCGAATATTGTCACTGTGCATATAGGCCAGCAACACCTGAAGAAGAGTGGAGAATAATACTACTCGAAACGTTATGTAATTACTAACCTGTATTGTCTATTTGTGTGTGTTATTACTAACAAGTTGTTTGTATTTGAAAAGTTTAAATAAAGTTTAAAATTTTCTATACATTCAATATTCACTCATAAATGATGGAAATAGTCCAACATATCACATATCAGTAATAAGTGTTTGTCTAAAAATCTTTAGGTCAATTTTTTGTGTTTTATGACAAATAATGGCTGAACAAATGTAGAGAGGTAGTGGGTAGAAGATCCATTATTATGTTTGTTACAAAATAGCTACTATATGCTAGCCAATGATGATCATGTACAGGTGGCAATTATTACAAAATGGCAAGTCAACTTTGGGGCTGTTATAAAGTGGCATTCCACATTCAGGCTATATCTATAGTATGATGAATAATGTCCCAATCCTGAGACATACTAAAGTTTTTATATTATCATCCCATATTATAATCAATATTCCATTATAAAATGGTGACCAATGATTGGGTTATGTTTTATTCAGATTATATTGATCATTTCCCTAGCATTATTATTTTTATCACATTACAATATATATATATGAATTCATAGCAATTTCCAAGAGCTTCTGTGTAATAAAAATATAATAGCTAAATAGCTGATGTTTCAGTACAATAATGAGTACTTTCCTCAAAGTATCTTTTTTCTCAAATCATGAGAATGTGTGTGGTGAGATTCAAAATCGTTATTTTTTTTCTTTTGTTATTTTCTCCTCATTCTCAAATTCTATTGGTTGAGAAGTTTTAAAAAATATTTTATCCTCCAATAGCTTTTTTTAAATATTGTTATTTTTTTTTAATTCACACTTTTCATTTATGGTCTTAAGCCTTTTAAAATTTTTTGCCAGAATATGTTTTATTAAAATTTAATGTGTGAATAAATGGCTGATGAATTAGGTTTTTTTCTAACAGCCAAAATGTGTTCTTCCTTTCTTATGTTTATTCTATGATTGGTCTATCCAATGTATGAATGTAAACAAACTCCACATGAAATTTCATATACACCATGACACTCCAAAGGAATTTTTTCTTTAGGGCATAGAAATACTTATTAATTTTTTTTAATGTAGTATAAATTGTGTGGATATTATTTTTCTTTAAAACATTACCAATTTTATTAGTTATTCCCTTTATATATGGCAGATCAGTCTTCATTTCGAGGTATCAAAATATTTTTTCTAATTATATAAAAAACGTCCTATTAATAATCCTGTGATCAAAACCATTATGAAGAAGCATGTTTTTAGTAGCATAGATATTTTTATGAAAATGGCTATCATCAAGCATGATCAATGGCAGTACTAAAAAGGAAATGGAATCTGGGACATAAGCTATTTTAATTAATTCGTTCTTTGATTTAAACTCAACATTCAGAAAATTAAAGGTCTCAAGTTCAATCTCATGCTAGTACTGTTATAAGTTGAAAACTTGTACTATATATTAACCTATAAGATATTAAAAATAGTTCAAAATATAATTACAATCACAATACTCCCATTTTCTTTCAATACGTAAGCTTGTGGTTAAGACCTGTAGAGGTCCCTACCTTCGCATTTTCAATCGCACATGCTTTGGGTTTATTGCCTTAGTAAATACTACCATTATAAACTTTTAGACAAACAATAACCATTATATTAATTAATACAAAAAAGCATCCTTTGGCAATGTTTTATTTTTTTAGCCCTTTTTATTTTATTTGTAAACATTCGAAATAATGTATATTAAAAGATAATAAAACATTTCCAAAGAAAAAAATATTTTAAATACAATGTTTGTTGCTGTAAAACTGTTTTTTGTTTATTTATTTATATGTAAAAATAAAATAATAAATTATAATTGTTTTTAAATTTCAATAATAAATCTATGCTAAGCAGGTAGTATTACAAATTGAACTCCAACTAACTTTATCAGCCATATATCCTAGCTCAACAGAGAATAATTACAAATAAATAAAGCAAAGATATACCTTTGTATTTAGAGCATAACATTTTTTCTGTTTATTTGTATTTATACTCTGTAATGCTGGGTGAACATCTTAAATAGTTTAAAGTTTTTGTGGAAGTTCTCCATAGAACAGATCATTATTGATTGATTGTTAATTGATATATGTTTTAGGTTAAAAAAGAAATAGAACTTTTGAAAACTATTGAAGTTTTAACTGCTAGTCATAAAAACGATTGTAATGAAATTCAAGAGAAAACTGAAATTATTGAAAAATTGGAGAAAAAGGTATTTGTATATATATATACTTGTGCATTTATACATATATATTATTTTAAAAAGCAATTTTATTTTTTATACTCAGCCAATAATAACAGAAAATATAATATAACATAATACCAGTTTCTGCAGTATCTTAGATATCTCATATAAAAAGCCTTCAGAAATAAGAACGTTCCACACATTAATTGAAAGTATACAAAAAGGGCAGTTCCCATCAATTCGGATTTCTACTTTTATGCAGTTTACGGCTTGGCCAGTAAGATGCCAAATGTACTTTAGACAATCAGCAAAAGACCGAGCATTATTTAAGTTCAAAGTCACTCAAATTAAAGAAAAAGACAGAAATATAGCTCTGCCTGGACATATTCGCAGCTACATGGAGTTACATAAATATAGACACATTATGATAGTCTATGTCACAAATAACAGCTGGAGGAAACCCTGCAGAAGACCGATGAAAGAACTAATATTCCTTCAATTATGTCCACAGTACTCACCCATACTGAGAATTACTACAAAGAATTTATTGTTAATATGCTCCTAAATAGAAGACAGCTGGTAAATTCCCTAAGGGTGAATAAACATTAGCACCATACCTCAAAACTCAAAACTCTTATAAGAAACCAACTTGTAAGAAGAGAGATTATTAAATTCTTATGTGCTGATAATCCTCAAGCACAGGAATGTTTATAAATAATCTGCCAGATGACATCTTCCAGCCTTCAGAGGACAGCTTCTCTATTTATTTTTATATTTGTTTTATTATGTACATTACTTGTATCTTAAGTCATAAAGCAATGCAAATTAAAACATATTTATTAAAAAACACAACATAAGTTTTATAATAAAACCTAGAGATAAAATATAATTTACTGTTAGCAATACATAATACAGATAGCTGGGGGGGGGGGAGTAATTAGTATAAAAAAGAGGACATATTTTCATCTTCAAGCTTTTGTTGTTATTATAGTCCTCCCTTCCCTAAAAAGTGGACTATTCCAGATTCTGTCTTTATCTGATCGGATTAAGCATTGTTTGCTGCTGGCCAATAGGCTGATGTACAGCTACACACATAGCCAATGATTAATACAGGCCAATAAGCAAGGATGCTCGCTCAATCCGAATGTTTTCAGTAAGGACAGGGATCTGACCCTAAGGCAAGCAGCAAACAATGCTTAATCTGATCAGATAAAAGACGGAATCGGGAATAGTTCACTTCTTAGGGAAGGGAGGACTATAACAGTTGTTAAATGGTTTTTGAAAAATTCAAATATTTAACAAAAACTAGATGAGGGAAATAGTCCAATATATAATTTCAAGTAATATGCCTTCGTCACAAATTTCATTGACCCACATATACCCTTATAAGTAATAAATAAATCAATTACTGTAAGTTTTAAAACTTTAAATAATAAATAAATTGGAAAAGCGCTTCAAATTAGTATGTGTAATCATTATCAATAGTTTTTACATATGAAGTTGATTCCGTGATTTATATACCACATATACATATCTTCAAACTAATTATATCATTTTATTTAAAAGTCTATCTTTTTAAAAAAATTCATAGAGGCCAAACTCTCCATATAGTAGCGCCACTCAGTGCAAGTCAGAGTAATCAATGGATGACTGTGTAAGCATAAAAAAATGGTGATTATGTGATGTTTAGTGGTTTAAAATTTATTTTAGAAAGTATTTTTGTGGAATAATTCTGCTACTTACTAAAACGATAATCTTGATTATTTTAACTCTTATGTAGAATAGACTAAATATATTCAAAAAAGGAACTTAATTGCTATCTAATTAAGCGGGAATGATTTTCAACTATTTAGAGAAAATGTAAAGTAGTCATCTATTCTATGCAGTTTGCTGAAAAAATAAAGTAGATAATACGTATTTAAATTCAGGTTTAGAAAATATTTTATAGGCATGATTGTATTATACAATTAAATTAAATTTTTTGATTATTTCATTTTTTTTTACATAAGTAGTTCAAAATGCTAGTGAATTTTAATTACTACTAGCAAGGATAATCGGCTGAGTATCCACTTTTGTCATTTCTTATCCCATTATATTTGAAGTTTTTAAGAACAATATTTTTTATTTCCAATGATTTGCAGTTTGCGTTGACACAATCAGGTAGGTAATTATGATTTTATTATTTTATTTTTAAGTGTAAATATAAGATCACATTTTATAAAAAACCTTCCAGAAATTGCCAAAGTTAAAAAAAGCCCTTAAAAATCATAATTTGCATTGACGTGTAAAAGAAAAAAACCTTTCTTCATTCCATTCAATTGTATTACCTTTATGGTCATTAGTTCTCTTCTGTGTTCAACTTCTATTTAACTATTTACTAAGAATATTGATATTCACATGATTACCATTCTTTATGCTTATACAAGCTGTTTTTCACAGAGGCAAAACTCTCCATACAGTAGCATCACTCAGTGCAAGCCAGAGTAATTAATGGATGCATGAAGATTTGTTCATAAAATCCACATCTAGTAGGAGAATTGAATGAGTAGGCACTATATAGGGATTTTATGCACAAACTTTTCTGCATCCATTGATTACTCTGGCTTGCACTGAGTGGCACTACTGTATGGAGAGTTTTGCCTCTGTGAATATTGATATTGCAGTTATATTCATAGTATCTGATACTACAGTAATTGATTATAAATTTGTCAAAAATTTTTAGGACATTTTGTATCAGCGATATTGAAAAAGAAAAATAATATTATAAATTTTTGAAGTGATTTTTATAATATTAGTAGTCTGTTTTTACCCCATAGTATTAGAAAAAAATTACTTTTAGAACATTCTTTTGCAATTAATATATTTTTCAGAATAGAAGAATTAATGTCTTTAAAGATTTTCATCCACTCAATAGAGTTTTAAAATGGAGATCTGATTTTTAGAACTGAAATTTTTTGTTTTGTCTTTTACTTTCATTTCTTTCAGCTAATCACTTGGTATGTTTTTCAACTCAGTATATTTAAAATATTGATATTCTCCAAATGGACATCATTATCTACAAAATTATATGCAAATAATTTGGAAGCTTTTCTCTAGGACAACCAAGATGATAATTCATTTTATCAATATATATATAAATTAAAAATTATATATATATATTATCATTAATCCAAATTGTATGAATTATAACACTTTTCTGAAAACTTTGTAAATCAGCCAACGTAATATATCGCAAAGATATATACATACTTTAATTTTCATAGCAAAAAAAAATGCATGTTCCAAGTATAATAAGTTCTGGTTTGTATTGTCTAGTGAATATATTTAATAGATCAACAGGCAAGGTAAAAGTCTTACTTGAAATAAAACATGAGGCTAAAAAATAAAAAACTTAAAAGAAAAATGAGATAGTCGTAGGAAACTAAATAACACTTAACTTGGATGTATATTTGAATATCTACTGCTTGTATTATATATCATCTAGTTGCAATGAAACCTCTTAGAATATATTCGAAATAACATATCCAGTTATTTCTATTTTCATAAATGAAAAATACCTTTTTAAATAATAACACAGTGTGCTATGTTGTTTGAAACTTCATTCTAAAAGTTGGAATAAGCGACAATAAAAAATTTGGAATATTCTATGAATGTAGAAAATAAAGCACACACCCCCAATATGAGCATTAAAATGAAATATTCATAAACATTGCATGTGTAAAGATTATTTATTTGAATAGTGATTGCCTTATCACGTTAGAGTTTGAAATAAATATGGTTAAAATATTTTGTATGCATTTAATCAAAATCTAACATCAGGTCATGGATTTTAACAAAATGCATGATATTAGGGGAATGTTAAATTTCCTGAATTGAAATTTTATCTTTATGTTAGAACCATATTATTTTATATTTCCCTTTTTCGATTTATATACCATCTTAATGTTTGTTTAAAGTAATTCTATTGGATTTTCTACTAAAAACGAGATTGTTTTTCAAAGATTATAACTGGCCCATGAGGTGTCCCATGAGTTCAAATGCCTAGGATCCTAATCTCTATTGCCTTGGTGAAGTTATCTTTCAAATGCTTTAAAATTAATGTTTATAACATCATTTCTAATCGAGTTTTATTTTAAGTCAAATTTCTGAACAATTAAACAAATCACATGTAAACATACACGGGTAACAATTAAATTAGATTCTTTATAGTTAAAATACATTTTACATTTGTAACATATGTATAGATCAATTAAATCTATAATAATAATTTTATAAAGTCATTCTAAAATTTTGAGATTTAAAATTTTTTAGGTTTATGTAATAATATCCTTGATTAGGGATCAGGGATCCATTGTATGAAAGCATCAGTAAGGTGTTTAACAATTGGCTCTTTTCAGAATTTCATATACTATTTAAAGTAACTTAATAGTTTTAATATTACTACTATATAAACTAATAATAATGTTAATAGTAATAGTAAGATTATTACTGCAATGCAAATATTTTACCTAATAATACGTTTAATAAAATATTATTACAGATTTATTGATTAAGGTCAATGCCCTTTTTTTAAAATAATGTGTTACTAAAAGTATGTTTAATTATTTGTTATTTAGTTTATTTAATATTAAACAAATAGTGAATACTTAGCTACTAAGGAAGTCATGTTACATCCAAGCATCCAGATGAGGTATGTTGAAGTCATGTTACATCCAAGCATCCAGATGAGGTATGTTGAAGTCATGTTACATCCAAGCATCCAGATGAGGTATGTTGAAGTCATGTTACATCCAAGCATCCAGATGAGGTATGGTGAAGTCATGTTACATCCAAGCATCCAGATGAGGTATGTTGAAGTCATGTTACATCCAAGCATCCAGATGAGGTATGTTGAAGTCATGTTACATCCAAGCATCCAGATGAGGTATGTTGAAGTCATGTTACATCCAAGCATCCAGATGAGGTATGTTGAAGTCATGTTACATCCAAGCATCCAGATGAGGTATGTTGAACTTTGATCCAGTAACCTTTAGTTTTCAGGTCAATAGCAATTATTTAGCCCTAATCATACAAATCACTTACTGAGCATATCTTTAATTGTTTATGGTATAAATTGACTTTATAATTTCAAATGCATTGAAGCAAAACTACCCAACCTTAAGTAATTCAAAGGTCACATTAAAAAAAACTATCCAAGGGTTCCATCTAAAATAATAAATATAGTACATATATTAAATTATTGGACAATTATAACCATTAATTAAGTTTCTGAACAGATTAATTTTGCAATAATTGCTTGCATGTTTGTTTTGAGTCCTTGGAGCATGCGTGTTGGATTAAAATAATGCAAAACCACTTCTTTGATACATATTATGTGGATATACAATGATATAAAAACATTAAATAATAATATCATCATCAAGATTATCAATTAGTGAAAATATCTAATAATTATTTAATTGAAATTGTAATTTCATTTCTTCATTCAAAAAAAGCAAAACCTTAAAGTGGGATGCACTAATTCTCACCATGAGCCAAATGTAGCCCATGAACCATGTTTTTAGCAGCCCTGATGTTAAAAGACAAAAGTTCTCTCGATCAAAAGGTTTATGATTTTCCCCACATATGAAGAACTACTGAACCAATTGTTTAACGTTTATCCCATTAAGAAGTTTTATATATGATTATGCATGTAGTGGAATATCAGTGATTAAATTTTAAACAAAAACTATTTATAGTAAAAATAAATATTAGATTAAATACCATAAATCGCAATCGTCTCTTGTTGATGGAGTATCTCCAAAGTGCTTATATTTATGTGTGTGTGTACTGACTAAGTTTATCCATCTATGTAAAAGCTGGTACTTTGTATTTCTTTTCAATTTTGTTACTTTAAGAAGATTTAAAAACATTTGAAAAAATATAGAACTGAAAATACATTCCTGTTGATATGAACATTACAGTGTGGAAGTTAGAATTTTAGTTTGTCATGAACATTGTCTGGGAGTTCAGTGAGTGATTTTTTCTATCATATAAAGAATTCTACGTAAACTCAAAGTTTAAATCTTTTCTACATGAAGCATTCCATCATCAGATTTTCAATTGGATGGATGGTAGAAGAGTTGGAGTGTGAAGTAGATTGAAGCCTTCCATTAAAGTATGAAGAGTGGCTATCTTAATATAAATCTGAGCACTTATAGCATATATGTGTAGAGATGGTAATCTGGACAACTGATGATTACTGGCTTAGCATGAAATACGTATATTGGTGATTATTTATCTTTTCAACATATGTGTTCAAGTGTATCAGTGTTATGAGACAGAGTGGAGAGTGGTTGGTTGTGTGAAAGTCTGTGCTCATATACCCTATATACTACATGAAGATTGTAAAGTCATATCGGCATCCAAATATACTGACATTTTCTTTCTTTAGGAACAAATTGTCAAGCTCAGAAAAAGCATAATAACATGAGAGAAGTATAATTTCTATATAAGTGATCCAAATAAAATCAGAATTGGTTATGTATTTACTTTTGTAAAAATATCAAAGGCCTATATGTGTGCATGTGTTAAAACAAAAATTTTCGTAGACTACAGATATAAATGACATGTTATCTGGATTCATTCATGTATAATTCATAATACTATCACTCCAACATTTTTGGCTGAATTGCACTAATCATCAGCTATGTAATTAAGGCTTTGACATTTATAGATACATCACCACAGTTCCAGCAAACAGTTGTCAAGACAACTTTACTAATTAGATAGAAAATAGAAATTGCTAATACTCTCTTGGTATATTTCAGCATAAAAACTGTGTTGATGAGATTTAAACATCACATGATCACCATTTCTTATGGTTGCTTATAACTGTTATTAAAACAAGCAAAACTCTTTGTACATATTGCCATTCAGTGCAAGCCAGAGTAATCAATGGATGCCAGAAGGCTTGTGCATAACATTCCCATCTAGTGCCTATTCATGCAATATCACCAGACTAGTAGCCAGAAACTAGTCTGGGGATATTGGATGAGTAAGCACTAGATAGGGATTTTATGCACAAACCTTCTGGCATCCATTGATTACTCTGGCTTGCACTGAGTGGCAATATGTACAGAGAGTTTTGATGAGATTTACACATCCTATAATAATAAAAATTAAAATACAGCATCCTAGAATATTGAATGCAAATATATGGGCTCAACATGAAGATATATTTAAATATATAGTTTAGTTTGTATAATCACCACAAAAGTCAATATTATTTCTTTTTTGTTTTTTTTCCTGTCTCTCTCTTTTCAAAAGTTAGAGTGGTATATTCTTTTATAAAATTTGCTAGCTGCTGACTTAGTAAAAACTATTCTTTTCCAGTCTTGCTAACTACTAAATGTTGAAGATTAATCAGATATCCATTTACTCACCAACGGATAGATGGTTACTTTTGTTGGACTTTAACTTTTCAAATCTGTTTGTTAATCAACTTTCCAGTTTAACTTATCCTAAAATCTAATCATAAGTTATAGGTAACAAGTTGATAGACTAACAAACACATTGTGAACCTCTTTAATAAATATATAATATTAAATGATAAACATTTTTTGAAAGTGATAACTGTCCGTTTTGATTAAGGTACTTTTTTTAATGATTTAATGTTTATCTAGTTACTAAATTATAAAGTTAAAGAAATTAATTAAATAGTATGAAGTTATTAATAAAAAGCGCCCAGTTTTGTTTAGTGCAGACATGGAATGGAGAATTCTGGAGTTCAAAATCTAAGTAGATCGCAGCTGCTGTTCTGTATTTTCCGTTACTCGAATTTAACTGCTGAGCAAAAAACCATTCGATTATTTTTTTATCGGGCGTGGTTTGATACATTGTTAGAACGGCAGACTCTGGTGTTCAAAGTTCATGAACTGTGTGGTCACTTTCAATAATCGAACTCCTTATGAACTCTTATTAATAAAAAGAAATCGAATACATATCTAAACATTTACAAATAATATTTATTTATTTTTCTTATTTTAGATTAATGAAGAAATGATTCAGCATGAAGAAACAACTCAAATTTTAGAAGAGAAAGAAATCGTCCTTTATCAAACAAAAGAAAAACTAGACATTGAATGTGAAAAAGCAATAACTTTGGAAAAAGATTTGTCTGAAACTAAATTAGAGCTTGAAAGCAGAATAAAAGAATTAGAAGCGGTTAATCTTCGAGCTCTGAAACTGGAAAACGACATTGAGTATTACAACGATGAAGTAAATACAGTACTCATAATACTTTATAGTAAATTTAATTTAAACAGCAAACATTAAATATATAAATAAAATATAACAGATGAAAAGTTCACAGAAAGTAAATGTTTTTAAAGATATGTGTATGTTTGGTTATAAATTCGAATGAGTGTATATATAGGTAAAGTTTATTGGCAATAACTGGTATTAATTCTTTATATATATGAGATGTTAATATCAGTCTTGTTATATTATATTATATATATATATATTAATTCTTTAATTGTTTTTTAGTGTGACAGGAAATTTTATGTTAAATAATAATCATCGAATAGTCCCATCACTGAGGAGCTCATAAAAAATTTGACGCAGGAAGCACCAGAAATAGAATCGAGCTGAGAGCGATCCAGAATATGAATCCTCTACCATGCATTAACAAAAAAATCACCTTCAAAAACAAGGAGTGAAATGAACAAAGCTAATAACAATTCAATTAAGTAAAAAACAACCAGTAAAATTGGCTACCATTATAATCCAATTTTAAGCCAATAAACAATACCTGATCACCATTTTTTATGCTTGCTTATAACTGTTATTAAAACAGACAAAACCCTCCATACAGTATTGCCACTCAGTGCACAACAGAGTAATCAATGGATGTCAGAAGACTTGTGCCTACTCACCCAATATGTTCTGGCTGGTGGCCTTTGTCAATGTTGCATAGGATCCTAAGATCTAGGTGCAGTGCTCTTAGATCCAAGGCTGTTCACTGATGAAGGCCACAAGCCAGAAACTAATCTGGAGATGTTGGATGAGTAGGCACTAGATGTGGATTTTATGCACAAGACTTCTGGCATCCATTGATTACTCTGGCTTGTACTGAGTAGTAATAGTCTATGGAGAGTTTTTCCTGTTTTAATAATCCGATTTTAATAGTATGTATATTCTTTCAATATCCTGATATAAAGCACTGCTATAAAAAGATTTAAGCTAGAAGCTCAGCTAGTTGTAAAAAGCTATGAAAATTAATCTATCATTGATAAAGTAAACTATAAGATAGCTGGAAATGGCATGAGTGGGCTCTACTGACCAGGAATTATGCATGCTATTATATAGCTAGAAACTCCAGAGTAAACCATATAGAAATGAAAGTAAACAATAAATTACCATTTATCTCATCAAATTCTATAAAAAATATTTATAATAAATAAAACAGTAGTAAAAACTATTAGATTTTAACATGAACTTTCCCATAAGTTCTAATTAAGAATGTCTTTGTCTTATTTATACTTTGCTACCCAAATTTTACTTTTGCTTTGTAATTATGTACTGCATGATCCTTATATGACAAGATCTGGGTCCTTAATTTCACTTCTGTTGATATTTAATCTTTTACAGTATTATTATAAGCAACTTATCTAAACTTAACCAATTCAATTTTAAAAATTCGTTATTATTATATTAAAATATCTTTTCTTTTTGATGATGATTTTTTCATTAAAAATATGAGGTCTTTCAAGGTGGCACTAATTTTCTGGAAGTATTCTTGATATATTTTCTTGATAATACTGATCAGTCAAATAGTGGTCATACATAAATTTTATTGTCATTTGATCTACATATTACTTCAAATACTGTTTACAAAGCATTATTTCTACAGAAAGGTTTTTCCTTCAAATGAGATTAGATTCACTTGCTGTTGTTATATCTAATATATATATATATATATATATATATATATACTATTATATATATATATATTGATATATATATATATATATATATAATCAGTCAACACATAGAACTACACAATCTCAACTAGTTGTCAAGACAACCTTTTTTTAACAAATAGCCAAGCTTAACAATGTAAGGAATCTTCACTCTATTGTCAAAGCAACCTCTATGAAGATTCCTGATTTTGATAAGCTTGGGCTACTATCATGTGATTCAAATATGTAAACTATCTAGCTTTATGTAAAATCAAGATATGCATATATAACTAATTATGTTATTAATATATTACAAATCTATATCTTCTAATATTATGTATGGGTATTTTTAAGTATTCTCTATTATTTAATTATTTAATGAAGATCTAAGATGTTACATCATAATCCAATTCTAAATTGCAAATTAAGACAGTATAAGGCTCACGGAACTGGTATCAGAGGATTACCCTTCATTAGCTGTGCCTAACCCCAACATCACTAATCATAAATCAAAATAGCAGTTAAAGTCATGTGATAGAGTCATGTGATATTTTATTGATTTAAATCAAAATAGGCTTGAATTTTTTCTGTGTTACACAAATTTCACATTTGGTCAGGAATGTTGAGGCTTGACACAGTTGATAAATGAAATTTTCTTGAAACTGGTCCATATCTATTGCAAAACCTAAGCAATGATCTAATAGAGTCTGCTTAATGACACTTCTTCATAATATATATGTTTGCCAATCTAAATATTTAATCATTTCTATATATGATTTGAGCAATCTATAAAATGCTACAAAGGAAGTTTATTCAACTTTTAGCATGTGTAATTGTAACAAGTATTAATTTCCATATAAAACAATTCAGCTGAGATTTTTTTAAATGAAAAGACTAAGATGAAGATGCTTACTTAATAAACTTTGTGCTGTAGTGTTTAGCATTCTGAAGGGCCACACTTGTGTCCTGGAAATTGAATATAAGCAAGGTGAAGGCATTTTTTTTCAAATTACTAGTACAAGCTAATTAAGGAAACCATCTAGTATTGGTCACTAAATGGGCATCTGAATACTATTAGTTAAAAAGTAATGGTCTTAAAAATGTTTAGATGAGTGTGGATATAAAAAACAATATAACTAATACTGAATAATACACACCACTCTCACACAAGGTAGGGACTGGTTTTTATATACTTTTAACACATTGTTGAGGGATGTAATCATAAACACATGACCAAAGACATTTGAAAAGATCTATGAGTTTCTTCCTTGCATGAGAGTGGTACAGTAAAAATTACACAACAGATATTATTCATTAATAATATACTTTCATTAAGTGATTTGTGTCAAATTTGTGAGGGCAGCACATTTGCCATTTATAAATTAAACTATAGTAATTTGCTAACTATATATGTACTGAATATTGATAAAGATATGTGTAAGAGATTGTGTTCTGCACCAACTGATGAATGCTGGTTCATCATCTTGGGAATCATAAATCTTTTTCACATGTCTTTTGCCATATATTTATGATTACATCCCTCCACAAGGTGAAAAAAATGATTAGAAACCAATCACTAACTTTTGTGAAAGTGGTACAGTGGAAATTACACTACAGAAATATTACTCATTATTGGATCATCTCTCAATGACTAATAAAAATTATTAATATTTCTCTCTTCATCAATAGTTGAGATGTCACACTTTTACAATATTAAGCTCTTAGTTTACCTTTATGTATTAGTGAATATTTGGAAAAACAAATCCATGTGATTTTATAAAACATTTATTAACAGCCTTAATAAATTTATTTGTAGTATTTTATATAGAGTATCTGATAAATCCAACATTAAGAGATTAACCTCATGCTTTTTCATATTTAGAACAATAGAAACCAAATATATATGATGATTAATCACTCCTAGTTCAAATTCAAAAAAGATTTAAGACGACTGATGTTTCAAAACTAAGTCATCATTATATGTTTTCATCATCTGCATGTTTTCAAACTAAATCACAATAAAGATCAAAAGACTTGTGTCAGTAAGATTTTAAAAACAAAAAGAAGAGAGAATATATTTTGCAATAAAATTTGCATCTTTTATCATTTATAGTAGTTTAAGATATGCATCAAAGACTTTCATTCCAAGATTTTATGACTTAATATCAGAAAAATTGCAACAGTAATCATAAAATAGCAGATAATTCACAAAATCTATGCAAATTTTAGGAAAATGAGAAAACAATCAAATCAAAAACAAGTCAAGCATTGTGACCTAGCGGTTAGCATAGCTGCCTTCCAAGCAGCTGGCCTGGGTTCGCTTCCCGGTCAACGCTTTGACATATAAGAAAAAATATATATACAAAATCATAATATATTTACTCCATCCTAAAATAGTCCTTTCTGAAGATTCTTTTTTAACTTTAATTCATTGAAGCACATTTATTATTACCTTTTCATTGCTATGCACTTTATATTTTCCTCTTTTTTTTTTTTTTGATTTTTAAACTTTATTAATATTAATCAAAGCAGAATTATTATTATTTTTTATTCTTTCTATTTTTAAATTATTTTTTCCATAGCCTTTTGTATCCATTAAAATATGTTTAATTTTAAAATTATGTCTTTTTCCCCCATTCAAAGAGATCAAACATTTTTATACAATGGCCTCTTTTTTTATTAAAGTTTATTTTTTAATTCTTTTCTTACACTGAATCAAAGTATTTCACACATTTTTGATTGGCTGTTGTTGCAAACATATACTCACATATTGCTACATTTTGATTTACATGTGTCAAACTTACTTTATTCACAACATTGACATGATTCACTTAGATAAATACATTAATGACTATACCCTAATTATTTATTAAATAAGATTATCTTTAGCTCAGATATAAACTTTAAAGGTACCAATTTAGAGGGTGCTTATGGCTATTTTGAAATCTAAAGACCGCCCAAAGCCATCACTGACATATCCAAGTGATAAATGACATTGAATAATCCACATGTGGTCATGATATGACCATTCATTACAAAATTGCAATTAACATCAATAATTAAAAAATTAAAAACATGTAAATTTAATCCAACAAAATATAAAAAATGAGAGTAACAAATAAATTTCAAAATACTAAAAGCTTACAATTTCTAAAGTATGAATTTAAAATACTTAAACAAAAAAAAAGAAAGAAAAAAATTATTGACATATATTAATCAAAAAACCACATGATCAATAATAGTAAAATTGATCAAACCAAGTTTATAATTTTGAAATACTAAAAGCTTCTTAAATATGAATTTTATTACAACATAGGCCTATATCCACATATTGAAATAATGTAAATATTGAATTAACATAGAAACAACTGCCAAAGCATATTAATTCTACAATCAATAATAAATCACATTTTATATTAACATTAGTCAAAAGAATAATTGTCTAAAGTAAAGAATATTAATTTTACAATTAATAAAAAAATTAATAAATCAGATTTTTTATTACCAAAGTGAGTAATGTTATAGCATTAATTTCTTACATGTGGTTAGTTGTTGTCAGGTGGATAAAATAAATGTTTTGTATTTAGACTGCTCACCATTTTGAATTCTAAGGACTACCCAAAAACCTCCAACGATATATCCAAGCAACCCTATGTGGATTATTCAATGTCATTTATCACTTAGATATGTCGGCGGTGTTTTTGGGTGATCCTTAGAATTCAAAATGGCAGTGACTACACTCTAAATCAGCACTAAAATATTTTTATTTGTTTGTTACATTAAAAATTAGGATTCTTGTTAATGTCAGAAATAATAACGCTTTTTAAGTTGTCTTTAAAAAATTTACATACTTTAATAAACAAACATTTAATCAATATTTCAATTATTTTACATGTTATTTTAAATAATTATATATATAAATTTTGTTTGTGTTCATTTTTACTCTCCATTTAAAGCTGTAAATATGCATGTACACAAACTCTGTGTTGTGTGCTATTAGACCAAACTGTCCATATATATCTAAACCATTATACAATTACAAATATCCAGTAACACCCTCTGTTTAAAAGTCTATATCTCAGTAATAGTGAACAGAGGGCATTACTGGATATTTGTAATTGTATAATGGTTTAGATATTTGTATGATTATTTCAGTTAGTGTTAACGGTAACTTTATTTTCATATATATATATATTGAAACGATACATTATGGTACATGAGTATGAACACTGCTCATTTCACCTCATTAAAATAAAGGGGCACTTTGGCCTAATAAATAAAAAGAAAATTTTAAATTACATTTTATTGCTTAAATTGCATAATTACCTTGCAAAAAAGAAGTAAACTTATAACATTTCCCCTTCCCCCTAAAAGTTAAAATATTTTGATTAAGTTTTGTCTTCAATACCTTTTGTTAATTTGGAATAGGTAAATAGTTTTAATCAGACCATCAAAAGATTAAGTTGTTTATACATTTTTTTTAGTTAAAGTGAAAAGGACAAGGAAAAAAAATCTGAAAGTAAATTTGGTCACACAATTTTTTCCCATGGTTTTTTTCTTTCCTTCTATGGTTGATCTGGAGTGCAGACCCAGATGATGTACCAGGCCATAAAAAAATAGAATCATTGGCTGCCTTATGTTGTTGTTGAAACCGTTTTCTTTCTTTCCCCTGATGGATGATCTGAAGTGCAGATCCAAATGATGTGCTAGGCTATAAAAAAAATAGAATCATTGGATGTCGTAAGTTGTTGTTGAAATCATTGGTAATAATCACAAATGAAGTGGCAAATCACTTTTCAATAAAGAAATAAAAAAATATTAACATTGCTAAGGTGAATTCTAAGAATACAAGTAGATCCAGCTTTTATGTATGAATTATTGTAGTCCATCATTTACTTCAAAGAGAACATCTCAGCCTGCTTAAAATTTTATTAAAATAACCTGTTAGATGAGAAGGAGAAAGAGAGAATGAAGGGAGAATTGTAGAAACATTTAACTCTCATATTCAAGTTTTTTTTATGGTAACCAGATCTAGTAGACAAATGTATTATTTTTTCAAATAGCCATATACAAGTTAGCATTAAAGATATAGATTAGTGCAAAAAACCAGAAAATGGTCAGTCTTTGTCAATAACAATAAATAACCAGATACTAAAACAAAGTAACTCTTGTGCAAACCCAATACCAAAAAATTCTAGTGAATACCAAATTGTGACTATAAAGAAAAATAAATCAGAATTTCATACATGCACAAAAATAATTAGAACCAAGATATAAAAGTACTTACTTTAAACTGCTTTAGTTAGATAAGCTCAAAATACCAAAAGATGAGATTGTGGTATTTTATTTCATTTAAATGTATTAATTGTTAATGTATTTTTGGGGATTGATATTTATTTAGTTATTATTTAACAAGTTATTTATTTATATAGTGCTATGTTTTTAATCTCTAACACTAATAAGAGATCATTTTACTACACATGCATTGGATAAATTTAAACATTTAATGAATACTCTCCTTTCCAAACACAAAATAAAGTATTGTGTTTGGAATGACAAGGATTCATTGTGTTTGTGTAGTAGAGTGATCCCTAATTATTGTCATTATTTATTATTTGTGTGATTTGTTTGTACATACATTTTTTTTAAAAATATTATTATTATAAAAGAAAATATCCATTTATTTATTGGGACTCAGTTTAGATTTTAAAATGCATTTGTAATTTATATATATTAAATTGTTAGGTTTATTAAAATGTCTTTCTTTCTTATTGTTGGCAGCATTCCAAAATAGATATAAAATCTTACAAGCTGAGTGATAAGTGTATGGTGTGATTTATAAAATTAGTCATATAAAAAGAAATTAAAGAGATTGGCATTAGGGGTCATACCAAGTCTAAAAAATTATAATAATAATGAGAGTTAATTTAGCATATGATGAAAATGCCATAATATTTAAAATGGCTGGCCTCATTAATTATAAATCTTTATTCATCATGTAATCCATAGGTTAACCGTCAAAAGAATTATGGTAAGAAATCTGATTAATCTATCCATCAAAAGTATATATGGAATAAATACAGGTGATAAGTTACATGTGGTTATACACAAATGGAGTTTTTTTAAACTCATAGATCATCTGGTACATTTACTCACTAAATGGAGTGTAAAGACCCTCAAGATTGAACTGGTACAATATATATATATATATAAACAAAAAAAAGACTTATAAATCCAATAAATAATATTATATTTCAACCAGAGGACTGGTTTTCATCAGAAAGTGGAAATATCTGTTCCATTTTGTTTTTAGAAAAATCACAGTCATATGATGTAGACAGTGACCAATGAAAGTAGTAAACTGTAAACACTTTTTGCTTCTAAAACAGAATCACTTAATATTTATAGAGATATGGTGCTGCAGTAATCTTATAAATGTTTAAGGAAACAAAATTCTCACAATTTTTCCTATTTTTCTTATTATAATAGATTCTTCCCCAAAGAATTGAATGTTATAAGGAAAGCAGAGAAAATTCTGAGACTTTGTTTCCTTAAATATTTATAAATTTACTGTAGTACATTATTTCTATAAATATCAAGATATTACACTTAAAAGAAATTCCCTTTTAGTGTTTAGTTTATTATTTTCATTGGTCACATTCTACATCATTTGACTGTGATTTTTTAAAAAATAAAATAGAACAGATATTTTCATATTTTAAAAACTATTTTAACAATAACAACTATTAAAAATTATTTTATTATATTGTAAATATTAATTTATTAAGCGCATAGCACATAAGTACATATATATTTAAGGCTATAACCTTAATATTATGCACTTTGAGTGTTCAATTTGCCACCAAAGAGACCTCTGCAAATCTTCACACAAGATTCCAACTTTATAAAGATAAGAGCAGCCACTCTTATCTTCAACCTACTTTCTAATAGGTGAATCTAAAGCATTTTGATTTGAGAGTGTGAAGCTGTTAAACTCTTCATTAATTTAAGTCCACAATTTCTCTTAAACGCTAACATTTGCAAAATCTTCTGAAATATGAATTAATGTTGAGATCTTGTAGTTATAAATATTTGAAACAATGTAAAGTTGTAAATATTAATTTATTAAGTGCATAGTGGCTGCTCTTATCTTTATAAAGTTGTAATCTTGTGTGAAGATTTGCAGAGGTCCCTCTGGTGGCAAATTGAACATTCAAGATGCATAGTATATATGTACTTATGTGCTGACTATGCGCTTAATAAATTCATATTTACAACTTTATATTGTTTCAAATATTTCCGACTACAAGATCTCAACATTAACTCATTGTATTTCGGAAGATTTTGCGAATGTTAGTGTTTAATAGAAATAGTGTACTTAATTAGTGAAGAGTTTAACAGCTTCACAATCTCAAATCAAAAATGCTTTAGATTCATCTTATCTTTATAGAGTTGTAATCTTGTGTGAGGCGCATAGTATTAAGGTTATAGCCTTAAATATATATGTATTTAGTATATTGGAAAATATCTCCAATTATCACCTGATAACATAAACGTTTAAACATTTGAATCTTCTTACTAGAAACAACATCTTGATTTTCTATTTGAAAACATTTCCATCCAGGGATAAAAAAATCTTAGAAAATTTTAATTCAAGTAAAATGTGGTCAATTTTAATATATTAGTAGTATTTTAAAAAGGAAGGCTAACTTGAATTGGAACATGTCATCATAACAACATAATTTTTCTATTCACTTAGTATATATAAGAACTAGTGTTTTGCAAAATCCATTGCATGGAGTAAAACATGAATCTTTTTTAATAGCTAAAAATTTTGTTTAAGAATACTATAACACAATGTTTTTTTAAGCTTTCCTTCTTAGAGTCTTTTTTTAGATATTTGTTTGGGGTGGAATATCTTATGTCCATATTTTTCCATTCTAATGGAGCTTTTCACGGCATGTATATCAAAAATTTGGAAAAGGAGTAGAAGAACAATGAAAATTTTGCCACACACTCTAATTTAAACTGTTTCCAAACCATATATGCCTATAAAAGTATTAAAACTATAGCACCATCAAAACTTCTAGCATCCTTTTGGAAATTTAGAGCATTCCCAAGAAATCACTAACATTTAGAAAATAAATAAATTGTAAGCTTTACAACTTTTTTGATGCATTGATATTGAATCTATAAGTTATGACTTTTTTACTTGAATTGAGGAAATAATATTGAACTTGAACATATAAGGTATAGATATGTTGATATTGAAAATATCTCAAAAACACTCCAAAGATATTCAACTATAATTGTTTAATTTGAATATAATATTTGGGAACAGAATATATTGAAAAACTACACTTGTCTTTTATAAATTTATTTAAATGCACACTGATTACATTGAAGTAAAAAAGTTCTCTCTTTTCTTCCAAGGTGTAAGCTTGTGGTTAAGACCTGTAGAGGTCCCTAATATCGCATTTTTACATGCATATTCTTGAGGTTAAAGCCTTAGTAAATATTACTTGTCTTTTAAATAAAGCTTGTGTTAAAGATTTGCATAGGTCCATACTGTCGTTTTTTTTCAGGCGCATAGTCTTAAGATTATAGCCTTAATAAATATTACTTAAAAAAAGGTAAAAATTTCCAGAAAAAATTTCCAACAGATTAAAAAATCATCATCAATACATGTGCACATATTTGTATTTTCCAGTTTGGTTTAAAAAATCATTGCAAAACTAGTGTTTATCTTTTTGAATTTTTCTTATTTTGTTTCTGGAACTTAATACTAATTTACAAATTACTAGTAATGAGAAATATATAATCATTTGTTATGACAAGAATATTGTTATTTTAAATTAATTTTTTTAAAGAAAAACAGTAATTTAAGCAAACAAAAAATAATAATCAAGTATTATTTATTTAATGTATGAATATTTTACACAGCTTAATTGCTAACAAAATATCATTAAAAACTGTAGATTCCAAACAGGAGATAGTTGTTTGACCTTCAATTCCACCATTGTAACATTTGCATAGTTAACCATTTTATTTTACACATAAAGCACATTCATTTAAAAATTCCTGATAAAGAACTTTTTCAAATTTATGATTTTTTAAGATTTCACAGTAAATCTTTACTAAGGTAGGAAAAAAACAAAAGTAACTCACTGCCATTAGGATTATTAATTTATAATAAAATTCATTGGTCATTACATAGTTTAACATCTAAAATTAGCATGAAGTAAATTTTAATATTTCGTAAGTGTTAATAAAATTATTAAAAGAAATGAATGTAGAGTGAATGATTTATATATATCCACACTTATTCCAAGATTGGTATATATAAGGACATTTACATTTAAATATAAGATGACCATTCTTATTTTCTCAAATTCTTTATCTGTGGATAAAACAAGACTATCATTATATTTAACATTGCTGATTTATAGCATGGCATAAGTGAGAAAGGATTATTATCTTCTAGATAAAATTACAATCTGACAATGTGCTAGTAAAATTCATTGACAATTATTTTTTATAAATATGCTTATGAACTAATTATTTATTGTAAATGGTTAAAGATCACCTATAGATATTTTTGGACAACAGGTGTTTTTGAACAATAAATAATTGGATTGATGGCATTCTACCTGTATTCTTCAATATTTTTTGTATTTGTAGACAATGTCTAAAAGTTTAATCAACTAATTTCTATTCATGTCAAACTATTCTTATAATAGCCATCACAGATTCTCTTTATTACAATAATAAAACAGGCAAAACTCTCCATACAGTAGTGCCACTCAGTGCCAACCAGAGTAATAAATGGATGTCAGAAGGCATAAAATCCCTATCAAGTGCCTACTCATCCAATATCCACAGACTAGTTTCTGGCTTGTGGCCTTCATCAGTGAGGAGCTTTGGATCTGAGAGCACTGCACCTAGATCTTAGGATCTAATGCAACCCTCCATCAGTCACCTTTTATCTCTACTTAACTACAAAACCATGAGAATAAAATTGAAAATAATATAGTCATATGGGTCTGAACCCAGTTCAGTACCCATACATTTTGGTATCTTTGGCTCTTTAACAACCATAGCCACCACTATCCTATTAGGCAGGATTGGTGTTAAACTACTAAACATCACATGGACACTATTTCTTATGCTAGCACATTACTGTTATTAAAACAGGCAAAACTCTGGTTGGCACTGAGTGGCACTACTGTATGGAGAGTTTTGCCTGTTTTAATAACAGTAATGTGCTAGTATAAGAAATAGTGATCATGTGATGTTTAGTGGTTATTACAATAATAATTGGATAAAATTAAACTACAGTAATAAAAAATAAATATTAATATTTTTACATATATATATATATTGATTTTATCAAGTATTACATGGTGTATTCTAATGAAAATGTGAATGGTTTTCTCTCCAATCTGTTTGCAGCACCATTTCTGAATCAACATGAGTTATATAGCATCATAATTTAGTTATTCACCATTAATATGTTAAGACACTGGTATGTCTGAATCATGAGTTATGACATTAAATATGGCAGTGTGTTATGCACTTGCATGGATTATTTGCTATAATCTTCTTAGCATTGCAAAATCTTACAAATCACTTGAAAACGTTTTGTGACTCATGATTTCACTTCCACAATCAGAGAGAATTAATTTAAATGTTTCAGTAACAGTTTTTCCCAATTTAAAACAAATTTTAATCTTAGCACAACATTCCATCTTGAATTAAGGCATTGAATACATCATCACATTTTATGTTGTAATTTGTGAGACAAAATCAGTAACATATTAACATTTTTGTGGTGAAAGCGAAAGTATTTTTTATATAACATGCATTAAATCATGATGGTACTGCTGAAATCTTGCAGAGAGGACCGCTCACCCTTTCACTAGAACACATATTAATAAACATTTTCTTATTTTTGAAAATTTAATATTACTATTATAGTTATCAATGGAGAAAAATGATAAGGCAACTCTGGGAAGTGAGTTGCTTAAATACCATATTCATCTTAGTAATATGAAAATTGAAGCTGATAAACTCAATATTGAGTTAAACAGTCAACACTTGTTTATTGACAAAATGAAGGTAAAAAAAATTTCAATTTGTTAATGTAATATTATTTAGAGCAAAAAACAAAAATGTTTTCATAAATAATGTTCATTCTGTTTGATATTTATCTGAAATGTAATTATTTATTAGTTATCTAGTTATTTAAAAATATAATAAACTTTTTTTTAAATTATACACTGTTTCAATGAAAAAATGACTAGCTCTGTTTCCAAGATGCCTGCAGTGAATCAATGATTATATTATATAGTGACATACCATAATTTAGCCATTTACCACAAAAATTTGAAGATGCTATCTTCATAAGCTATGATGTAAAAGGTGAGCACTTCCAGCTATCAATAAATCTTGCAAACCACTGCCATTCTCAGTATAAAGCATTTTAAATATTTCACTAGCAACTTTTCACAATTAAAAACAAAATTTGATGTTATTCTGTTATTGATTAAGATATGAATCATGGCTAAATTTCATGTCATAATTTATTATGTGGTTAACTATGTCCTACCATAAGACATGCATTGATTTAAAGATGATGCTGCAGGCAGCTTGGAGAGAAAACCAGTCACCAGTTATTTTTTATAAACTCTGAATATATAAATTATACTTGTATTTAAATATTACAAATTCAGTCTATTTCCTGCTCATCTCTCTTTTGTGTATTTAAATGGACAAGATCCTATATCTGAGGGTCAGAGTGACTTAAAGTCCACATGGGCATGATTATAATATTGGCATTAACAAATAATTTGAGCCTTTCATTATCAGATTTTCAATGGTTTAGATAGCTGAATAGTTGGAGGGTAGAGTAGATTGAAGCCTGTCCATTACAGTTTGAAAATTTTCAAGCTTAATATAAACAGGACACTGAATATATATATATATGGGAAATATGATCTGTCCAACTGATGAGTGCTCTTTCAGCATGAAATATGTATGTTGACATCATTTATCATTTTTACATGTGTGTGGTCATGTGCATTGTTTGTATGAAATAGAGTGGATAGCTGAAGAGTGCTTGAAAATTTGCATTTAAATTATTAATTATATATTCATTACTGAATTATCTTATATCTATTTTGGGTTTTTAACTTTTAATTAAGTAAAAA
Organism: Epiperipatus broadwayi; assembly: GCA_028023455.1. Lineage (NCBI taxonomy): Eukaryota > Metazoa > Onychophora > Udeonychophora > Euonychophora > Peripatidae > Epiperipatus > Epiperipatus broadwayi. The sequence goes on from JAQFVV010000040.1 coordinate 7,649,450, forward strand.
AATAGTTTGCAAAAAATTGTTTTAAAACTTACAATAACATCATGAGATGTCTCAGATAGTATAATAATATAAAATCCATATCTCCAGAGTGACTGATATATTAATTTTGCTTTAGTTAATGAAGACTAAGATTAAAATCTGGAAATAAAACAAACATGCATCTAATAGCCACATTTTATCCTTTTCTAACCAAAGAGTAAAATAATCCTACAGTTATTATAAAACTGAGATCCCAAAAATATATAGAAATTAATCTGGAACCAGATCTACATAACTATGCAGATGAGTTAACATATGGTTGAAACTTAAGACTTTTTAAAAAATTTAAATTTGTTGGCTTGAATAGTTTAAAAGAATAAAAAATGGCTTCTAAATGCATCATTGCAGTAGACCAATTTTGTATCCTAGTTTTTATTTATACAGACAAAATTCAAAAATTATTAAGTGTGGATATAGGGATTTTATAGCACGACACAATTTGGTGTCCATTGATTACTTAAGCTTACAATAGATGGCTCTATACTAAAGTAAAGATAGCTGCACTGACTAATATTTTTAAAACATACTAATTTTTGGGGGGAAATACTTAACTATCATACTATTAATATAGCTATAAATACCATCACAACTTTTATTAAAGAATAAAACAATGGTAGAAGACTCACACATGTTGATAATATATAATCGAATAATTTATTGCTTGGGGAACATAGGAAATTCATTGATAGAAAGTGACAAAGCTGGTCTGTGAATTATCGAATTAACATTCCAGAATTTGTCACTCTACCTCTACTCTAAACAATTCAGGGCAACAAAGCCGAGTGAAATAATATCTCCTTTACTATTTTCTTTGGAGAATTATTGAAAACTTTGCCTTGAAATGGACTATTTAACGGTTGCTTTGTTACTATAATAACAATATACAATTTTATTATTTAACAGCCTTAATTTAAAAAAATAAATAAATGTTGAATTTACTAAAGTTTTTTGTTTAAATTCAAATATAAATACATTTAAAGATAAATTTGTATTTAATATGTCCAAGTTTAGAATTTTACTTTGTTTATAAAAGCCATTAATTTTGAAATATATTTTGAATGAAAATCTTTCAACTATGTCAATCTGTGAAGTTTAACCAACTTGTTAATCAAAGCTTGTAAAAATAAAAAAAATATTGAGCAGATTCCTTGTTTATTAAACAGTTAAAAGTTAGTTCAGAGAGGAAGATTGATACTTGGATAATAATGCCAATTTAATTATGCTTAAAATATAAGGGATTTGAACTCAACTTTCAAGCACCTTTCAACTATCCATACTATCTCATACCACTGTTACACATGACCACATACATGTAGAAAAGATAAATAATCACCAATATATGTATTTCGTGCTAAACTAGCACTCATCAATTGGTCCAGATTATTGTCTTCTACGCACATGACCAACTTATGAGTGTTGGTTTAGCATAAAATACATGTATTGGTGATTATTTATCTTTTCTACATATATGTGATCATCTATATTAGTGGTATGAGATAGTATAAATAGTTGAAGGGTGCTTGAAAGTCTAAGTTCAAATCCCCTATATTTACAATTAGGCTCCGGGTATATGAAGAGTGCCTATATTTCAAATATTTATGCTTAAAATAGTTATTTAATTATTCTTCTTAAAAAAACACATGCACTTAACCATAAGTTATATATCATGACATACATTAAAACACCATTAAATATATGTTGGTTAATCAAATCATGCATATAAGTTGACACTCATATCCACCCATGGAGAAAGTCAATAATCATTTCATCACTTTATAACATTTCATTAAAAACAGGAATCGTATCAGATGATCTTTAAAGTTAACATGCCCTCTCATATACCCACATGGTGACTTTTCAAATTTAATTTAAAAATGACATTTGTAATGTAAATATTAATAATCATGATGTTAGTATGTAGAGGGACTGATATTAATTTCTGAAATCAACTGATGAGATTCAAAACACCATCTGGGTGTATGGAAAAATTGATGTTGATTTTCAAGGTCACCTGATGAGATGCTTGATTTGAACCAATACTAGACAGTGATGAAACATGTTGGTTTTGTTTTGTACATTGATATATATGACAGGAATTTTATTTCACCTATTTATTTCTATATATGCTGGTAATGTGGTTTCATTAATTACTATTATTAATTATACTCGTTGAAAATATAACAGTCTCTATGTAAAATACATAAAATGAGATACTTTACTATGAATCAACAATATAAAAAATTTGGAATTGCTTTATTTAGAAATCAAGTCCTTTTGTTACTGTTACTTTATTATAACTTAAATAAATTACTTGTATATCATACTTAATATAGCATAATCATAGAGAAAGAAGTTCAAGAGTTACAGCTATCAAGATCAACTCTCAATTGAATATAAGAAAAAAATATCAGATTGATGATTAAATGAATGTAGCTTCTCCAAAAACTAAATATAAATATGTTATTAAAATCATCTACATTCTTTATTACTTTTTACAATGTTTTTTTTTTTTATAACCCACTAGACAATTTTAATTACCCTAACAATCTTCTTCAGAACTTCTGCTTATATTTCCAAATTTGTTTTTTATTAATTTTTACATATGCATATAAGTAAAATTTCTGAAGAAGATTTCTGGGGCAATTGAAACTATCTAGTGGGTTGTAAAAAAGCATTGTAAAAAGTAATAAAGAATATAGATAATATTAATATTATATGGATTTGGTAATGCAATAAGATAATGTTATTATATATAATATAAAGAAGATTATCATGGTTATAAAATGAAAATAAAATCTATCTTAGATCATCCTGTGTATTAGTTTTCTGTGTAGGAAAATTTCATCCAGCATATACTGCCAATGTTTTGATAAAATCACATTCATCTTTGTCAATATTATGTTTGTGATTAAGGATGGTGGCATAATAATGAGATTGTATATTCCATCAGAATAGGAGGTAGATTAACAAACATTTCTGTATTTTCTTTTGTTTCACAAATTAGCTGATTTATTGAAAATTATTTTCAAAATTTCAATAGACTCTTATAGCTTTTAAATCATATTGTTTTGAAGGAGCTAGTATTTAATATTATAAAAGTCAGGTGTGTGGCTAATTTGAAGAAGAGAGTATTCATTTATTTAACACTATCAAAGGCGCGTGCTCAATTAGCTTGAAAGGCTGATATTGGAATGAAATATAATTGCAAGCACGGTGCTAGATAAAATATTTGCTTATTTACTCATAATTAAGTTTCAGTAAGAATGACGTCTAGTAAATTCTAAGTAATTACACCGGCGTCATTCAGTCAAAAAACATCGTAAATAGTAATTTAAAATGAGAATATACTCACACTCTCTTCAGAAGTTCTTCAGATTTGCTCATATAAAAGAATTTGAGTCGTAGGAATAAGAGGGATTCTTTTTATTCCTGCATAAATGCTATATCTTGAATGAAGAAGAGAGTATTCATTTATTTAACACTATCAAAGGCGCGTGCTCAATTAGCTTGAAAGGCTGATATTGGAATGAAACAAAATACACTGTAAAAGCTGATCTAATTAAACTATTGATTAAAGGCATTTTATGCTCTGTAACTGTAGTACCAATATATTTATTTTATTTTTGCATAAATTACCGCTAAACTTCGCTTAAAGTAGGCTATGAATATGGAGACTTAAGTTCTCTGAAAGCGCCCAGCCGTATAATTCTTTTCTAACAATAATAAGCTTCACTTTTTTGCTTAAAGCGCAATTTAAAACTTACCACTCAAAGGTGAAGTAAAAGACAAGGATTTTATTTACATACATAACTTCTTGGGCACTATAAATATGAAATTTCAGACTCCTTGATAATTTAATTATAAAAGTATTCAATCTCTAGGTTTATGGGAAAAATCACCAAGGTTTGTTGCCATGACAAGGATGAATGTAATTTCACTGAATATAAATGAAAACCTTGTGGAATTTAGAAACTTTAAAACAGGATTCCTTGTATGATGAATTGAATAATTTTTCTATGCAGAAAATTAGTACATGGTATGATCCAAATAATGTGTGTGTATATACGTACATGAAAGAAACCGAATATAATATTCTTTTCCACTAAATGCAATCAAAAATATATACACTGTCCTTTTTTTTCTTTCCAAAAATTATTTTTCCCATCACCATATCAACATCAAAACACACACATATATATATATTGTAAACCAGTGCTTTTGGCACTTGGTTTTCATTTAGTATTATGTATGCTTAAAATTGAAGCTGTTCTTACAAAAAAGTTAAATAGATAAAAATAAAATCATCATCATCATCAACCATTATCAATCCACTGCAGGATGAAGGTCTCTCCAAATAAAATAGAAGTAATTATATTTAATTAATAAAGTGCATGTAAGTATTCTTGGTTTCTTTTTTTTTTTCCAGCGGCCTAATATTTAAAAAAAATTGATATAAATTTCAGTCAATTAATGATTAAAATAATATTATTTTAATACTTCTGATAAATCGATTCATTCAATAAAAATACAATGGTATCTTAATTATAATTTACAAATGATTAGTGTTGGTAATTTTTGTTTATTATTTATGATTTTGATTTATTAAACTGGTATGTATTATATTTCAAATAACCTAATCACGTGATTCATGTGCCTTAAAAAAAAAAAAATAGCGGATTGATTCTATTTTGTCAGTCATCGATCGTCTGCTTTACAAAAAAAAAAAAAAATGAGGTAATCCGAAGTTAACAGTACTAAAATTTTTATAAGGATTTTTTTAAAAAAAATAAACAGTAGTAAACTGATTATATGCTATTAGTTATGACTACAATGAAAAGGTAAATATATTTTTAAGACATTCTGTTTCTTTGTTTTTTTTCTATAGTCATGAATTTTCTAATTATAAGTCCAGCATTCAAGTGAATTTAAAATATTTAATTTTAAAACTTTAAATGACAAAGTTAAATCAATTGATAATGGAACCTAGTAATTTATCTAAACACGGAAAGATGAACATTTTTAAAGTCAAAACAAATTGTTTACATCTTCATTTGTATTTAATAATCTTCCTTGTGTATAAAAAGAAGAGAAAATTCTAGTAGGAATTAATTGATAATTTAGAAGAACTCTCCAAGATTTTGTTCTCTCATTTAAGTTTTTTTTTTTTTTGAAAAAAAAAAATTATTTGAAGTTAAAAGCTAAAACTGTTATATACCGTATTAATTTTGTCATTAAGTTAATTTATGGTCATTTGGAGAAATGATCGACATGCTGTATACTTGAAAAGAAACTGCATTAGTTAATACCTTAATATGCTAAAGTTATAGACACGTATCCTTTAAAATACAGAGAAAATGAATGATTTAAAATTAATATGATAAAGTTATGGAAACCACTTGATAATTTTTCAGCATCCTGAACATAAAGTTTATTTTTTTAAAAGTGTGTGCTCTTAAAAAAATTATAATGGAATTTTGTATCTACTCAATAATCGCGGTTTAATATTAAAATTTCCGGAAAACATACAAATCTTCTTCAATGTGCTAGCTAGCTGATATTATATTTATATTGTCATAATATTCATGTTTATCATCTTAGTATGATATTTGTATTTGGTCCCAAATCTTCGTTATCCTAATTAAATTGTGAATTAAGCTTCACTTTCACGGTAGTTTTTTTTTTTTGTATATTTTGTGCTACAACTGCTAAAAAAAAAAAATCTTCATTTAAAAAAACAAACAAGTATATTTCAACGTTTTATATTTTTTTGAACTACGAGTAAAGAACTTTACCTGATCAGATGGCTCTGCAAGGAAAGCATTCTGCCAAAAAACTAAGGTTTTTTTTAAAAAAAAAAGTTTGGTAAACTTTATTTTTTTAAATTTTATAATATAATACATAGAGTTTTGAAATTTACTATGTAATATTTTAAAGAATTTATGGTAAATAGGTAGGCATTACTACCATTTTTTTAGTAAATTTTGTTTTGATATGAAGTTATACTGATGAAATATATCTAGTTTATGTTATGTACAACCAGATATATTAATCTCCCATATTAAGTATTTAAAATCTATGATATCTTTTTTTTTTGTAGTTTCCAAAATCTATGACATCTTTAATGGGTAAAACAGCATTTTTTTTTTTCAATTTATCAGTAGTAACTATTTTTATATCATATGCTGTAATAGCATATTTTTTTAGATAAGGTTTCAAAAGAAATTTATTTCAGTAATTAATTATTTTGTTAACAATGATTATTTATTCATAGTCCACTTTATTTTAGTATAAGCTTTTAGGCCATACACTGCTGTTTAATATTCCTTGCTTAAAATTCACATTTGATACCAATATATGTGTGTTTTATTAATTGGTTTCAGATATTGATTGGTGTACAAATTGTTTATATAGATTTATTATTAGTTTATTTTGCTATCTTGCTTAAGTTATAGAAATGGTAGATGCTTAATACCAGTGTATTTTAATGCTTATTATGCATTGCACTTATGGAATGGATATGATCTTCCCATAGTGCATTATATTTTTCCATGAGTGGATCATTTTGATATAGTAGTATAGTTTGTAACCACTGTGGCCAAGTCCCATGGAGAAAACTATATTGAATTTATATGCTATTTTGATATATCTAATATAACTTAATCTTATGAGAGGATTATATATTTGGTAGGTGTTCCTTTTTTTAGTCGATGAGATAAAGTCCATACCTATATTTTGAGCCGGTAAGATAGGCTGGAAACCACCAATCCCTTATGAAGCATTTTTCTTGTAGAGGTTACTCGGTATTTTTGTCCCTCATGTGAAGTTAGGATATATTTTTCACCATAGAAGAGGTAGATTATAGTGTTCTATTTAATGTTATGGCAAGATAGACATTAGATTTGAGGTATTAGTTCCTCAAGGTGAACTTTGTCTTTGTAGTGCTTAAGTGTTTTGGGATCAATATCTGTATTGTGCTACTTAGCCTTACTAGTAGTTCACAAGCAAACCAATTAAAGAGAATTAATTTCAAAATTGCATATACTTTTAAAATGCTTAGTTATTTAGGGAATATTCTAACACAATGTTTTATTTTTCCTTAGCAGCTGAGAATTTCCTTCGCACAGGAATTGTAAGTCATTTATGGTTAAATTACCTATTATTAACTTTAGGTGGACATGAAATTAAATGTTAATTTGTGTGTGTGACTTCTAATTAATGAGCCATACCCATTCATAGTTTATTTCTAATATCAAACTTGTTTTACTTAACTCATTAGCAATAGAGTTTAACATTTACATGAGAGTAATATTTGAACCCAGTTCATGATAGTTTAATAAATAGTGTTTAGATTCTATTGGTGTACTTCATATCATAATAAAAATAGCCAACTAAGAATTTAAATAAGGGATGCATTTTGTAGACTCTTTATAAGACTTAAATAGATACTGTTATGATTTTTGTCTAATTCACATTAAGCATTTGCTGAATGCAGCTTCTAAAATGTTAAATAAGTTAATAGTGTACTAGCTGTATATTTCAGCTAGTTTTCTTAAATAGATAGTTTAATTCTGAGTGTATGAGAAAATATTGTATTTTTATGTTCTGGTAAAGAACAGCTGTAGCCAAAATATGGGTCATATATTTTTTTAGTTTATTTATTTTTATTCCGTGTTGTTAATAACTTCTAGTATGTTAGTCAATTTTGTGCTGATTTATTTCCTTGATGCAAACTTATGCAAACCATGTGCTGATTATATTTCTGTGTTTGCAAAATATTTGCAAAGTGTTTAAATTTCAGAAATCTTAATATACCAGATAAACCAATTTATGCAGATCCTAACATTTCATTTTGATGATAATTATTTTATGAGAATTGCAAATTTCATTTTAAATGTTTATTTGATAATGAAACGAATCGTATTTCTAGTTTTTAATTCTGACTGCATATTATTCCATTCATGTTCTTAGTCCAATTGTTGAAATAATTAGTTTTAATTGTTTTATTGTGTTATCATAGATGATGGAAGGATACAAAAGGTACCCTTGTCTTTCTATTATTCTAGCTGATATCCTGGGTAAAAGGCTGAATTATTCCAAATTTTATGCAAATATTTTATTTCATTGTTGATCATGTTTATCACTCCTTTAAATAATTATAGTAGCTGTTATGATATATTAGGACACATTAGTTTTTAAGTGAAGCGAATGTTTCCTATAGCCTACCAGAATGCTAGTCATGTGTGACAACACAATATTGTAGAATATTTTCCTGAGATAAACAAAAGAACCCTGAGATTATTATCATCATCATTATTCCTTATTTAGGAAGTTATTAATTATTGTTACTATTATAGTTATCTTGTGGCATAAAAGAGCTTGATTCTCAATTGTATCATAAGAAAGGTATTTTTCATTTTTCTATTATTCTGCAAGAGTATAGTTTATATTGGCAAATAATTTACATAATACATTTTTTTAAAGACATTAATGAAGATATCATTATTATTTAAAAGTGCAAATGTTTATAGCTTAGAGAATATGTTTTTGATAAGGGGAGAATGTTATTTTTATTCTAAATTATTAATCAGGGAATGATTGCAATTTATATCTCTTCCCAAGTTATTTATTTTACTGATGATAATTTATTTTACGATTTTAATTTCTTTCTTTATCTTAACAGCATATTCTGCAGCTAAATCTTTTAGAACTAACCAACCACTAAGCATAGTCCACGTTGTATTATTACAGATTTATAGTTATTTTGATGAGTTTTAAAGAAATATTTATTGAGATTTATTTTATAAGAATTATCTCAATATGATTTTGTTATTGTGACTAAAATAACTTTATTAGGTTGGAGTTAGATTCCCAACTATATAAGCATCAGTTTATAGATTAGAAATAGCTACCCAACTGTAGAGGTTTCAATATGATTAATTTGATGTTTCGTTCATTTGATTGTTGTAATTTTTATTAGATTGTTGATTATTATTTATATTGGGATTACTTAAGTATTGACTGTTTTCTAATGGATATTTATAAATCCATTTATCCTTGAGCATTATTACACGTATTATTTAAGTAATACTTTGGGTGCAATTTGAAAATTATCATTGCAATTTGTAATGTTATGATTGACTATTTATTAGTCTGCATTCAGAACAGGTTATTCACTTGTTTAATGGGGTTTATTTAAACTGTTTTGTATCAATAATTTCAATCTCTGTGGTCAAGTTGAAATCTTTAGTGCCTATATAAATATATTAAACCATAAACAAAGGTGAAATTTATTGTTAAAAGGAGGTTGCCTTGACTACAGTTTGACATTGCTGATTTTTATCTATATTGGGATTGTCTAAGTTTAGCTGTTTTCTAATGGTGAATATATATATATATATATATTGTGCCCTTTTATATGGGTCACCATTTAATTTTTGTGCTAATCTATTAAAAATTTTAAATTTAAGATATATTTGAATATGTGATGTTAATTTTGCTTATGGTAATATTTCAAAAGTTTAATTAAAGCAATCTATGAGTATTTGATATGTAAAATTGTGCTGATATTGAGAGAGACATTTTAAATGATGATGATTATAATATATAGTTGGGAGAAAAATGGCCATAATCAATACTGCATTAATATATTTAATAAATAGGTGTTTAAAGCTAAAGGTGTTTAAAAGACAAGTAAGATAAAATACATATATTTATTATTGATAAAATAATGTTATAAAAGAATATAAATATTTTTAATTATTATAAATACTTAAATAAAAGACTAATATTTGATTTTAATAATATTGGATAATTATTTTAAAATCTTTTATATTATCTTATTTATTTTTAAAAATATTTATTTTAAAAATGCAATTGTTAGTTATTTTTAGATTATGAGAAGCGTTTCTTTTATTGTAAAAAAAAACAGATGTTAGTTAAATACGCACACATGCTTGGAAGTTATCTAATAAAGTTGCAAAACTATTTTAAAAAATCATGTTATAAAATTTATAAATAATACGTGAGTTATCACGAGATTAAAATAAAGATATTTAATGTAGAATATTAAATCTGATTTTTGAAATATTGTTTTAAAAATATAACGTATAGATAAGATTTAGTTTATTTAAAAATAATCTTATAAAAGTTAAAATTAAAATCAAGTAAGTAAGAATATTTTTAAAAAAATGTTTAATAGATTTAAATAAACGATAAAGATTATTTTAGAAATTTAATAATGTAATAAATATTAAATATTAAATAAGTCATTATTTATTTTTAATTTTGTGTTGTTGGTAAATATGTAAATAAGCCAGCAAAGTTGATTGTTTAATCTACCAATCAAATGGGAAGTTTCTTCCGGTATAAAAGCTCAGTTCAATTGTTAGGAGAGGACTTCGTGATTGATTTTTCAAGTTAATTGTGTTATTAAAAAATAGCTACATAAATTTATAGACGCTTTTAAAATCATTTTCAAAATTATAAGAGTGTCTTGAAAATAAGTTATAGAAATTTTAAATGATAAATATGCAGTATTAACTTAATTTTTTCCCTATCGGTCGTCTCTAATTAAGCTCAATTTGCAAGCAAATAGTCATGGGAACATCATATATAGTGAAAATATATCGGAAACTTTATACTAGAAGTATGACAAACGCTGGATTAGTTCGGAAAATTACGAGATGGAGAAAAGTAATATTTTGGACAGTATATAATTTTAAAAGCTAATTACTATTGATTATTAGAAAATAGATATTTTAAAGAATAAAATACTTCTTTATGAAGAAAGTATTTTTGCAAGCTATAAATTTAAATATATATCTTAAGTAAAGATATTAAAAATGAAAGTAGTTTTATAAATACTTGCCTTGTTAAGTCTTTATGTTTAAAAGACTGAATGTTGACAATTTTAAAAGGCAAATAAATTGAAAATATATTTAGCTAAAAGTCTTAATATAATAAAAATTATTATATTGAAATAATTTAAACGCTGGTCGTTTATAGATAAAGAAGCTTATTCTTACCTGGATATTTTATTAAAAAATGCGCAAGTAATATGTGGACGTCCCAGTTAATTTAAAATAATTAAATGATAATTTTTTCATAAACTATAGACTAATTTAGAAATAATAACTTTAAATAATTTCGTTAAGGAACTGGATCCGGAGCTTATAAACTATTTTAATTTTATTTTATTTTCTTGTGAGAAACTTATTTTTAAAAGAACGTTTTCATTTTTTCATAAACTTTTAAAAAACACGTGATGGACCGGAAACAGGAAATGGTGTGCCAGTGAATATGTGCCTAGGATTAAAAACTTTATGGTGAAAAGGAAACATCGCTGGATTTATGTAATATGAATTTTGTTTTATTTATCTAATATAAAAGTTAAATATTATTAATCTATTAAAAATAAGATAGGTACATTTCTTAAAATAATAACTAAAGTAATATAATAATTAATTGCATAAGTTTATCTTATAATTAATATAAAACGTAATATGTAAAAGAATGATTGTGAGTGTGTGATTTATTCTATGAAGCTATAATTCCGAAGAATATTGGAAGATGGACTGTACATTAAATCTTATTTATGGTAAAAAATTGTATAATTATAATAATTTTAATATATTTGACATGTTTTTTCTTTAGATCAACCAACTGAGATGTTATTGTTGGATGAATGTATAAATATTTTAAAAATACACACACATTATATTGGCAGTAACAGTTTTATTTAAATATGCATAATTTGAATTTATGATATAAATATGATACAACATTACATAAGAAGCTTAGAAATAATTATATGATTCTTTTGTAGATAAATTTTGATATTTTGTTTTATGTTATAGTATTAGAATTATATTTATTAGTCATAAGTAATTATTGTATTGCAAGTTAGGAAGAGATTTCAAAGTCTATATTTTATTTTTATTTTATTGGATAAATTAAGTTAAGTTTTATGTAGAAGTTTATGTTGGATTGAAGATTTACCAAGTATAGACGATGAAGTATAAATAGTTTGGATAATTAATATTTTATTTAGAGTTGAAAGTTGTTTTCCGGAAATTTTAAATAAGTTTAGAGGATGTTTTTGTAGATAGAAATTTATTAAGAAGGATTAGTATTACACATAAAGTAAAGTAATAATTTTACATAGAAAAGAATCATAGAATTTATCTAATATAATACTTTATGAATTTGAAATTAATGAATTATTTTAATATTATTATTTAACAGTACATATATGTAATGCATATTTGATAAAACATGTAACATGAATTGTATTAAATGAAATATAAATTATAATCAGTTATTTTTATTACATTACAAAGATACATTAGTTTATACATGTATGATATTAAAGTAGTATTAATAGTAAAGTGAACACATACTAGTACATGATGAAATAAGTAACAGTAATACTTAAGTGATGTAGCAATTTAATTAGTAAAGTTTAATTGTTTACATATGCTACATAAATATTATTTACATAAATTTTTCTGTGTAATAATTGAAGTTCACTGATATTTATTTAAAGTCTAAGTTTTGAAAACATACTTCAATGTTATTAGTACAGCATTTTTAAAGAATGTATAATTACTTATTAGGAGTATGAATTAATAACAGTGTAAACATATTGTATTATTATTTTCTTATTTTATTTTCTTTGTTTTCATAATTTGAACTGTAAATATTGTAAATAAATTCTTAATCAAAGTTAATGTTAATAAATTTGTTTAATTTGTTTTAAAAGTGTGTCGAGTTCATTATTTTGCACCACAGCATTTGACAGCAGATAATTTGAAGAAACATAATATTTGCACAATGTGAATTTATTAATATTATTTTAGAAATAAATACAATATTTTCCTGATTATCATTTATGAGAATTGATTGACATTATTACATCATATTACAATGGTCATAGAGTAATTATAATGCATAATATAAGAGTACAATATTATTTATTGCCACAGATTATTAAATTATAAGATTTTGATCTATTCCAAAATTAAGATACTATATGAAAATAAAAGATATACATATGATTATTTAATTAATGATTATTGATATAACAGAAATAGAGAAGATTAGGTTATACTCTAAGATTAGTATTATTATTATTATTAAAATAAGTTAGGTGTATTTAGGTTTGATGTAAAATCCCATATCATACTTATTTACATGAGTTATTATTACTTTAAGATAATTAGAAGAACCTGAGATTATTTAATTATATTTTAAAAATTAAAAGTTAAGATTTATTTATTTTATTATTATCAAAGATAATTTATTATATTTAAAAGCCATAAGAATGCTGTAGAGGTAGTAGTAAGTTAATAAGGAGGTGATAGTATTCTTATGCCATTGAGACAATGTCTTAGAAGATATTGACTCAATGTAAATCTACTTATTGCTTTGTAACTTTACTTCACAGTCTCATGATTTTAATAAATACTTATTTAATTAGTACATACTATAGAAATATATTGATTTTGATAATTGATAATAAATTTAATTAGAATATGATAGTATAAAAGTAAATTAAAGATAGATATGCAAATTTTAATTAAGCATTATAATTTAATTGAGCTAGTCGTATTTCAAACTATATTATACATCGAGAAGTAAGGGTACAATATATATATATATATATATATATATATAGCTGTTTTCTAAATGTGTGAATATATATATATATAATTTTATTTTTAATAGTATAAGGAAATACATATTCTATCCTGTAATTTATATAAGCATGGGATTTCTAAATTTAGAAAAATATCAAATTGAAGGGGATATACATGATTTTTTGGGGGATGCTATTATGCTAAAGTTTAGTATCATATCTTTAAATTTATGCTTTAATTATATATATATATATTTTGATATGTATATATAACACCCATATTAATATTATTACTAATAAAATAAACTAATAATTTTTTTTATCAATTAAAATGTTTTCTCAATCTTATCCATCACAGTGATGGAGTTGGATATTTTTCTTAGCTTATGAAAATGAGAGACTTATTTGGTTTGAAATTCTATCATAGTTCAAATCCTTGTTTTTCTTAAGTTTATATATTTTCTTCATATTCAAGAAGGCTGAATCAATGTACATAAATGGTTTAAATAACATGTGCATTATCTTGGCCAATAAACTTGCTTCAGGTACTTTTGATTAAAAATAGAAGATTTAATAACAGTATTAAACATTAGTCTTTAGAATTAATGGTAACAAAAATTTAACTATAAGCCTTTATATCCATGCTGTGTCAATAAATTTAATGCCATATTTTGACATAATTCAAACAGATCTATAAAACAATTGATTAAAATGGTGTTTTGTGAGTATAACTAAATTAAAACCAAGTTTCTTTTATTTAAACCATAGTTATGTGCTGGAAGTAGAGCTTACATGAGCTTTTGTTTTTTCTATTTAAACAAAAAAAAAATTGCACACATTATTATTATAATTTATCATGTATGAATGTAATGCATGAGCTTATGTAGTATTGTATGTTTATGAGTGAGACAGAATAAGACTACATTGTTTATAGGATATGTACTTTTTTTTTCATAATTTGGTTAAGGACAGCAAATTATAAAAAATAGCATTTGATTTGATATATTCGTGTCATCCTATCATCACTAACATATATGTGTGCTGATTGGAATAAGAATTTTGTAGCTAATTCTCTGCAGTATAATTTCCATTAAATGTTATTTAGCATGCTCATTCATTTTATATTTATCATGCTAACACATAGATTTGTAATATATATATAAAACAAGAGAAGTAATAAATATAACAGTAATTAAGTATTATTTTCAGTACTTTTGATTAATTCCTTAACCTTCCTCAATTGCCAAAAGTACTTAAAGACTGCATATAACAATCAATTACCATTATATGTATTATTATTATTGTTATTACAATTGTTTTTAATTAATGGATATTATTTGTATTATATATATATATATATATGATATATATATATATATATATATATATATATATATATGATAAACAAAAATGCTAGTATATATATATATATATATATTACAAGCATAAAGCTAAACTAGTCAATATAAAATCAAAACTACCCCAAATCCAAAATTAAACCAGACCAGCATAAAAATAATATTAAAACACAACCTAAGGTTTCACTACTACAAGCAGACTTCTCAAGTGTAAAGAACTACCAAAAACTACACAATATATATAATATTAAAAACTACCCACAAATCCATTCACTTCCCATCCACCCTTAATATTAAAAGAACTTTTAAATAAGTTAATTGCTTCAGAATAATAAATTTTCAATAATAAAGACTCTTTAATTCTTCTTTTGATTTCATTTCTCTCAAAGAAGACAACCTTAGCTTCATCAAAATCAATAGTGTGGCCTGTATCTTTTTCATGGACATACAAAGCAGAACTAATATATCTATTTTTAACTCTACTTAAAAAATAAAAATAGATATCTTAATTCTGCTTTGTATGTCCATGTAAAAGATACAGGCCACATTATTGATTTTGATGAAGCTAAGCTTGTCTTCTTTGAGAGAAATGAAATCAAAAGAAGAATTAAAGAGTCTTTATTATTGAAAATTTATTATTCTGAAGCAATTAACTTATTTAAGAGTTCTTTTAATATTAAGGGTGGATGGGAAGTAAATGGATTTGTGGGTAATTTTTTAATATTATATATATTGTGTAGTTTTTGGTAGTTCTTTACACTTGAGAAGTCTGAGTTGTAGCAGTGAAACCTTAGGTTGTGTTTTAATATTATTTTTATGCTGGTCTGTTTTAATTTTGGATTTGGGGTAGTTTTGATTATATATATATCTGTGTGTATGTACATTTAAACGGAATGTCATAGTTTTTAATTAATGGACATTTTATTTGTATTATATATGTGTGTCTGTTTAAACGGAACATCAATAAATATTAATGAAAAATAAAATGGCTACATATTCTTTAAGTTTTAATGAATTTAACTGAAAATTTATTGAAGTTGTTGGAAATGACGTATAATATTTTTATATCAGCCAGAATTTAAATAGCCTTAAAGAGTTTGTTCATTTTATTTTAAAAACTGAGATTATATTAAGTATATATCCATAACGACTGTTTATCTGTATTGAAATTAATTTATTTAATGTAATTCATTTTTCATATCATTGCAGTTAAGTTCCAGATAATTCTATGATTCTGATAGCATTGTAATTCCATAATGTATTATTTAATACGTTTGTTGTAAAACATCAGCTTAAAGATTTCAATAATTTAACAGATAACTAATAAATAGAAATAACTCTCGATGAAAATTTCGCTCAACATATTCTCTTTATCATCATCATCAA
The DNA here is from genome assembly GCA_028023455.1 of Epiperipatus broadwayi. NCBI lineage: Eukaryota > Metazoa > Onychophora > Udeonychophora > Euonychophora > Peripatidae > Epiperipatus > Epiperipatus broadwayi. Next base: position 7,665,869 of record JAQFVV010000040.1, read on the forward strand.
CCATTATCAATCCACTGCAGCATGAAGATCTCTCCCAAGTTCAATCCATCTTCTCTGATCTTTAGCTTCTCTTCTCTACATCACCCCTGCACACTGTCTTATTTCATCCATCCATCTCATATGCGGTCTCTTTCTGGGTCTTTTGCAATCTCTTGGAATCCAGTTTAAGATTTCAATTGTCCATCTATTATCATCTCTTTTAGCAATATGCACAGCCCAACTCCACTTCAATTTTTTAATTTTTTCAATGAGATCAATAACACCTGTTTGTTCTCTTGCCCATATATTGTGTTTTTGATTTCTTGTTACTGCCAACATGCATCTCTCCACACTTCTTTGAGTGGTCTGAAGTCTCTGTATTGCTCTTCTATTAACACATTTAGTGTTTAATTATCTTATTTCAAGTTTAACTATTTAATTCTTGCTATGTTCTGAGGATTCCTAACCAACACAGTATATAATAATGTTTATTAACATGAAATAAGATAGATATTGAACTAGAAAACATTTAGACAATATGCACTTAACTTCACAAACATAACCAATATGAATAATAAGCATAACCACTATATTAACTCCAGAAGTGCATTTTAACAGAGATCTAAAGTTTTACACTTTCATCAAAATTATTTGACCGAGTTTTGATTGCTGCTACTTCTGCATTAGCACTTTAAAATGCTTCCAACACTTTCTGTTTCATTACTGCATAGGTGCAGTCCTTCCATGTCTATAAATTATATGTTTTTTTAGTTTCCTCTTTATTAATTTTTTAGAGTGATTTTAGGGCAATTATGAATAAAAATAATCCATGCCAGTGTATCAAATAAATACACATTATTTATATTAAATTATATGTGCACAGACATTCCATTCCTTCCTCCACTTTAGAAAATCAAGGACTTGCTGACAGATATAATCCTTCAATTTAATAGGCAGTTGGAGAATTTGTGGAGTTCTAAGAGTTACTCTCTCGCCTTCATCTATGGGAGTAGTTATACCAATACAGTTTATGTGCAACCTCTCTGGATTATTCAATAATAGATCCATTTTCATTACTTTATCTTCCAACATTTTATTTTTTATGAATGTCTGGCAAAGTGTCCTCTTAATGACAGCAAAGATGATTAATATGTCTTTAATTCCCTCTCATTCTGTTATTTTAACAGTCTTACTTGTTTTGATAACACTTTCATTATTATACATATCCATTTATATTTTAATAGATTGTATATCCATACATTTTCACCTACCAAAAATTTTATCCTAATTTTGATTTCTGTCTTTTTTATTAGTAATAGTTTCGTTAAATGAGAGTGAAAAGTGTGACACATCAATAACTCTGTTGGAGTCTTATTTGCCGCAGTGTTAGGTATAAAGTGCTGATTACATATCACTTCCACCTAAGCTTTTGATACATTCTTTATTTTCATTTTTGTCAGCACATTTTTTAAATGTTTTACAGCCTTCTCTGAAATTCCATTACTTTCATGTTGATATGGTGGAGTAAGAATAGATTTAATTCCTTTATTTTGCAAATACTGCTTAAACTTTCATGATGTGAAGCCTTAGCATTATCTTTCATTATATGCTCGGGAAATCCATGTGTAGTGAATATTTCATTCAATGCCTTTATTGTGCAATCCATATTAGTGCTTATCACCCACTTATATTCAGTCCAATGTGGATAGAAATCTACCAGTATTAAGAGAGTATATCCATTCAATGGACCAGTATGGTCTAAATGAATGTCAGTTCACAGAGTCAGATATCTTTCCCGTGTTTGGTGACAAAGCATTTTTTAACCTTGTGCTTAATATCACTTGTTAAATTTGACTATTATACATATGTTCAAACCAAAGCTTTCATCCTAAAAATTCCAGGATGGCCTTGATGTAACAGATTCAATATTATACTCTATTCTTGGGGGGAATGAATACAGCATCAGGGATCAGCATACCTTCATTGCAAACTCAAAGTCTATCCCATACATTTCAGATTGATTTATTAACTCCTATAGGATGTCTTCAACCAGCAAAATTTGATCCTTTTCATAAGTTGGGCATATCTTTTATCATGCCTGGTCTACTCAGCTATAATTGTGTTGTTTATACTTTTAAGTTTATTGAGTCTATGTAATTCATTTCTTTAATTACATATTCTTTTTTATTGTCAGATAATCAGGATAGAACATCTGCATGTTCAGTTATTTTTCCAGATTTGTAAACTAACTTATAACTGTGTAAAATATTTATCCAATGAAGAATTTTTTTTCTATTCTAAAGATACCCACTAATGGTCCATGCAAATTTGATATCTCTGCCTATAAATGTATTAGTGGATTTCTTGATTGCAAATATGATGACCAATGCTTCCTTATAAATTTGAATATTTTTTCAGCCAAAGTTAAAAACTTACAGGCATAGGCAATTAGATGTATGCCTCCATAATACAGATGAGACATAATAGCTCAGTTATCATATTTCAGATAGATCAGCTGTTATTATAATACCCAGATCATTGCTGCTAATGCACCAACAAATTTTCCAAAGTAAACAAATCTTTAGCATTTTTAAAAGCCATGTCATGTTCACTGGTCCAGGTCCAATGTTGCTACTTTTTGAGAAAATGGTACAATGACAAACAGTTTGAGTTTTCCTTCACAAAATTTTGAAAAAAATTAAAAGTCCTAAAAACACCTGCAGTTTTTTTTTTTTACACTTTTAGGCTCCTCATCATTTGTTATTGCCTTTACTTTGTCAGGGTCTGAGTATCAGCCACTAGCATTTATTATATATCCAAAAAAATTTATTTCTTCACAGAGCATATATATTTATTAGCATTTATTTTGGTTTTGATCTTTTTTAATTTTGATCAGAGTGTATTCACTCACTTTTCTAATTCTGCTTTCATTGTTATAGTAATCAAGATATCATCTAGATAGGAAATTATGTCAATCATAGTTCTGCCTGGAAAATGTTTGGCATAATGGAAATACTATAAAGTAATTTATTACATTTGTGGTTAAAGTTAACAATTTTGCTGTTTTTTTCTGTTACTGGTATTTGACATAATGCAGCCTTTAAATATATTCTCACAAAGTAATTAGCTTTCTGTAATACATTTGGAACTGGATATAAACCTTTGTTTATTCATAGTATTTCTGTAATCACTGCACAATTGCAAACTTCTGTTTGGCTTTGCAATCATAACTACTAATGTGGCCCACAATAACTCTTCAGTTCTCAACTTTATCCATCATGACATTTGGTATTTTGCAAGGTTTGCATATAATTGGCTGTGCATCTTTTATCAATTCAACATTCACCGATCTAGTTTCACTTGATCTGAATTTAAATAATCTTGGGTATCTTTTTTTCATAAGAGTTTTCACTTGAATTGTCTTTAATACATTTATCTGTATAACCAGATATTGAAACCAGTTTTTTCCTAGAAACAGACTGAAATCTTGATTTACTACATGCAATGTATGAAACCTTTGCCTTAAATTCAACTTTACAGGATCTATTGCTTTTTTATGAATATCGAATTTGTTTCCATTATTGTCTATTGCCATCATATCTGTCTTTCGTATTGTGATTTTCTTTGTTTTGGTTTTCACTAATTTAAATGTATTCTTTATATGATATCAGTGACAACCCAACTCCACTGTCAACTTCCATAAGTAGTTGTTTACTGTAGATATCTATACCTAATAATATGTAGTCCATTTTGTTATAATGTTTTTATATTTTTTTTTATATACTCCATCTCACCCAAGTTTTGTAGTCCCCCTTTTTCTTACCCCTTTTTTTTATGAGTAGCTCCATGATTTTTGACATGACAGACAGCTGCTAAATGTTCTATAGATTCACAATTTCTACATTTTTTTAATACTTGCAATTAATTTTTAAATGTTCAGATTAGTTGCAACTCTCTACTGGGAATCAGGAAATGTTATTTTTTCTTCAGTGACAGAAATTTTTTATAATTGGTGAGACAATCCATACTCAATGGTGTTACTTAACATAGTCTCTTGCATGACATATTTGTCCATCATACGTTTATAATTTAAATCAGAATCACTCAGTAATACTTTTCTAAAACTTACATCCACCATATCATATAAAAATTGTTCCCAATAAAGAATTATTTATTTCTGGACCAAACTCAAGTCATTTACTAACTTTCTTCAAGCAAGGACATAATCTACATATTTTCCCTGCAGTAATTCTTTTCAGTTTCTCAATCTCTAGTTTAATAAAATACTGAAGTTAATCATTCATATAGTTATGACAAAGTGTGGGTATCAAAATTGTAAATGCAGAAAGTTTCACACTTATAAATCAAACTGTAGTAATTCACTAGCTATAAATACTGAACAAATGATGAAGATAGATGTAAGAAATTGTAATCTGAGCCAATTAATGTCATAATTTGGTTTATATTTTTAGAATGTGTGGTAGAATGAAAATGATAGATATATCTAATGTATATTCTGATCTTGTTTATGTCATCTGAAAAGTGAAATAATTTCAAAATGCATACATACATACATAGTAAGAGAAAGTGCGCCTGACTTTCTGATTTGATATCAAGATGTTTCGATATGGTAGTTTTGGAATGAGGGATGCACTGATAAAAATCAATAACTTGAAAATATATAGAGTATATACAATTTATGCATAATAATGATAGTATTTTTTTACTAAAATCTTATAGTATATAATTTAAAACTATAATCAATAATAAAATTTTACTTTATTAGTATTTAAATGTTGTGTTTATAAAAAAATTCTTATCTTATTTTTTTTTAAAAAATTAATAATATAGAATGACAATGAAAAAGAAATAGAAGAAAAACGAGAGTTGGAATTAAAACTTCAGAAACTTACGAGTGAACTGCAAGAACTTGAATATCAATTAGAAATAGCTAAATCTCAACAACAGAAAGCAGATAAAGAGATTGCACAACTCATTCTTGGTAAAAAAAATAAAAATAGACCAATATTTACTATTAGCAAGTTTTCTTATATATAATATATATTTAATTTTAAATAGGTAGAGTCAGAAAAGAATAACTGTATAAATAAATATTACTATTAATAAAAAAAATTAAAGATAAAAAATAAACACTACTGTAAAAGTATGCACTAAATAAGAAAAGTTTTAATTTCTATTATTTAAGTTATGTGTCCAGACAATGTATCTAAGTCATTAATGCTAATATCTTTGCTTTCTAGCTTTCTAATATTATTAACTTAGAAGTTCATAATTAATTTTAATAGTAATTTGTGATATTTAAAACTATGACACAGATTTTGAAGCATTTAAATTATTACCTAGAAGCAAGACACATTTTTGAAAAATGTTTTCAAAAGGGTATGGTGGCATAATGATCAATTAAGTTGCTTTGTTAAGATTGTATAAATCAAAGTGCTACTAGACAAATAAGTGGACAAGTTATACCGCATTATATGTAATCTTTTTATATGATCCAATCTGCTTCGAGTCCAAAGTGGTTATTAAAATAAAATAAAAAAGAAGAGCAAAATAAAATATAAATATTGTAATTTTTTGTAGTACTTTTACAATGCATTTTATTATTTATTGCTGCTCTTTACAGTTTTAAAATGTATAACACTTTTTTTAGAGTTCAAAACATCTTTAAAAGAATGTTTGGAACTATAAAGAACACCTCATAGTGATCATAATTTATCACTTGCACTGAAAGCAGAGTTTTTTTGCTAACTGTATAATTCAGTTTTTACTCATTAGGTTACATCATAATGTCTTGCAATTGTGAAATATATAAATTGATTCTTCAAAGTAGGTTGGAATGCTTGAAAAAAATGACTGCTACATAATTAAAATACTCAGAAATATTGAGTAGTATTACTAAATGTTGAAATTGTAAGAAACAGCACAAATAAAAGGCATTATGAACGTAAATAAATAATATGCAATATTTTATTACTCATATAAATAGTTCAAAAAAGTGAATATTCAATAGAAAGTAATAGAATGAATATTTAAAGTTATAAACAAATTTAAGTTTTTATAATATCTAATTCTCAAATACTGGTATAAATATTCATGTTCAAATATCATTTTAAAAATCTCTGTTTCATCTGTTGTGTGATTGATGAATGTATGAATATTTTTTCATAAGGCTATTATGTATCAAATTTTTAGGCACATTTTTCAATGCAAAAAAAATATTATTTGTTCTGTCATTAGTAAACCATAATAATTTTTTTACAAACCATTTTCTGCAAAGGAAATAATTTGTTAAAGCAACCAATAGAAAAAAATGTATTACAAAAATGATAGCCGGCTATATTTTTGGATTCTAAGAAAAATATGATATTGGAATAAGAAATTTTAAAGAAAAAAGTGGTCGGAAAAAAATCAGTACATGTGCTTTTAACTAGAAATAGATGGGTATTGTATTTAAATTGTGAAGAAAATGTGATTACAATATGTAAATTCATGTTTTAAATATATTTAGTGAAAGGCAAAAAATAGATACCATAGTATTGTATTTACATTTAGCTTGGATTAACTACAATTGAAATCATGTGGTTTGATATCAAGTAGTTTGTACTAATTCTGTCATTAATAGTTGGATCAGCTAATTTAGAGACTTAATTTAATTATGAGAATTTTATTTAAAACAAGTAATTCTGCAAAAAAAATTATTAAGGCAACCAATTTAAAAAAAAAGATATTCTATGTAAAGGCTGTAAACATCTGGTTACTTAATAATTGAGTATGCAAAATTCAATCGTTTATTCAAATTAGCCATTTAAATTTTTTTTTGCATTATAAAAAATAACTTCATATTAGTTTACTTTATTTACAAATTTAGCTTTGATTTTAAAAAATAAAATTTATTGTGATCTATAAGTTAGTTTTTTTTTTTTTTTTTCCATATGTCAAATGCGTTGACTGGGAAGCGAACCTGGGCCAACCAACCGCTTGGAAGGCAACTATGCCAACCACTAGGCCACCAATGCTTGACTATAACTTACTTTTGAATTTTTTTAAAAATACTTTACATTTGACAATTTTGATTCTAAATAAATTGTCAAAAAAAAAAAATTGTTTTGTTAATGACTTTTTTGTCAATACCAATATATAATCATTGTCATTCATTTTTACAGCTTCCAGACACAATTTAGATACCCTTCTTTATACCTTTTATATTAAATTGTATCCCTTTTAAAATCTTGTGCTAGAGAGATCTTAAAAAGTTGAGTTCTGGAAGTGTGACCATTGGAATTGGTCCTAGTTTACTTTCCAGAATCTGACACTTTATGGTTGCACTAAACTACATAGAATAATATTATAATTACCTTCATTTTTAAAAAATCAACTATTATTTCTTTTGTTCTTCCATCCATTAGAATCCCTCAGATTTAACTCTTCATTTTGCTATTTCTGAAAATACAATTTGTACATAAATTATACAAAACTTAAATCTGACTTGTAAAAATATTGGACAGACTTTATCTTTAAGAAAGACATATAAAGCTTTTCTAAGAAATTTTACTATGCTTTTTCCTCACATTTATTTAAAGATTAGAACTTGTTATAACAGAACATTGCCATACCAGTACATTCATAATTCCAAAAAAGATATAAAAACCAGAGGTGTGAAATCCAAAAAATGAATTTATTTTAAACATATGAAGAAAATGTTGACTACATGAAGACATTTCTTTATGGTTTACACTATGGCATATGATTTCTAGCATAAAGTGGAGTTGCCTCATTTAACAAATAGCATGTAAGACTTTTTAATAGCATATACAATTACATTAAAAGTCTCAACTTTTAAAACAAATTTAGCAAAAACAAAGGTATCTACAAGATAGTTACAATTACTGTTTTAGTTAAAATTGGCCACGATAATTAATTTCTATAAGAAACCATGTTTTTTAATGAAATTAACTTTATGCTTCACAAAGTTTAATAAACAAAATGTGCAATTCAGTATTCAGAAACTCTACAACTTATGTCAGATGTCGAAAATTTGATTGTAGGAAGTTTGACATAAGTAGTTCCAATTGTTGTAATATATATATATATATTACAAACGCTTGATGGTGTTTTTGGTAGAACGCCAACTGTTGACATAAATACAAGTGTTAGCAAGTTTTTAACTTGTTTTTTGTTTTTCATAAATGTACCTTTGAGGTCTTTCTAGCAATGATATATATTGCAGAGGCTTCTAAAATGTGGTGATGCTGAACTGAGATCAGACCCATGTAGCTATCTGGCTTTCTATGCTGAGTTTGAAGACATTATGTGTCTAAAAGATTCACGCTTGCAAGCTGAATAGAAACTGTTTCATAAATGCTCAGAGTTTGTGTTTAGATCTAGTTTCTAAAATTTCTGTCTTTCACTGACGATAGCGAATAGCTTGAAATCATGATCTGAAAGTGGAATTAAAGTTAGAGATAGTGAATGCATGCTCTGACGTTTATGTAAACAAACGCTTGACGGTGTTTTTGGTAGAACGCCATCTATTGACATAAATACAAGCGTTAGCAAATTTTTAACTTGTTTTTTGTTTTTCATATATATATATTAAATCATCCAACATGGTTAAAAAAACCAGTACTGCCCTCTGTGAACTAATATATAAATACATTATAGTTTGTATTTCAAAATAGCCAGTTCAAAATGATACCTCTTTGAACTATATGCTATCAGATCATAAATATTGAAATAGGAGCAAATTCAAACAAAGAACGTGGAAATTTTAACAAGCAAACGATCTTAACTTTTGCTACAAACAAACATGTTTTACTATTATTATATAAAGACAAACTAAACATTAGTAATTTTAATCTTTAAACCACCTAACACAAATGTATAGAAAATAATCCCAGTGCATAACGCTATACTGAAATAAATATACAAATATTAAAGCATCCAACATGGTTAATATATATATAAAATTATAAAAACATAGGTTTGATTTGTCTCGTGATTTGACACCTACATGTCACCATATATTTGCAAATAAACATACGAAAACAAGTGATAAATACGTTTTATCACATGGCTTATAGAAATATATTGATTATACCATATATATATAAATTTTATTATAACATTAGTACGTTTATTAAATTAATTATTGTTTATCTATTCATATATAAAATATTATAATGTTAAATAATAATATTTTTTATTCCATAATATTTTTATATTGCTTATATATTAAAATTAAAAGACGACACAATTGTATTGTTTGCGAATAAATCCCAAAAAATGTAATAGCATTATATGATACTCACAAATTGATCGCAAGATATAATGGATGATTTTTTTATGCAAGTTAAAATACTAGAAGCGGAAGAATGATTTAGTTCAGAATAAAAAAAAAAATTAATTAATGCACTGAATTAAAATACATATAAATAAATGACGAGTTTGAGCTATGAAACTGGTTATTTATAGCTATAGATCAGAACATAAATGGAAAAGCTCCATTAAAACCTTGATTATTTAATATTTCTTTTTTGGAGACTATTGGATAAAATTTTTATTATGAAAAGTTCTATTTAATAACAGTTGAATAATAATTTTATTATTTAATAAAGATGATAAAATGAGTGACAGAAGTCATATATAATCAAATGGTTGGAATATAACAACACATATAAATAATATCTTAAGAATAAACATTGATGTATCTAAATATTTGTATTATTAAAGTTGAAAGTATAAACTTCTTTTTTTTTTTTTAATTTGCTTAATTGTTTTGATTGTAGATGTATCTACTCTAACAGAAAAATTGCATCTGAAAGAAAACGATTTGCAAGAAACTATAAGCAAATATGAAGAAGCTCTTCAGGCCAGTAAAAATTCAATGGAAGAGGCAATTGCAAAGCTGACAAGTGAAAAGGAAGAAATACTTAAATGTCAGGAACCAATAAGGTAAAATTATAGTGTACACCTCCTATTCTTCTTAATTAATAATGCAATTTCATCTGTTTTAAAATTAGGAAAAAATTTAGAATGTCTATTAAAGAAAAATCTTCCTTTTCTTATCTTTCTATATTAACAATTTTTCCAGATTAAGAAAATGTGTATTAATAATTCAATAATGTATCTCTTAACCTCTCATTATAAATCTCTGATGTTTTAAAATTTAAGTATTATACATATATATTTATGAAATAACTTTAATTTCTAAAGAATAGGATATGCAATACAATATTTTTATATCAAGCATTATTGTGTGACCTGTATACAATAATTTACTGGAGCAAAAATCTATTTTTTTCTACTATACTAGTACCATTTATTATAAGTTTAAGTAATCATTAGATACTAGAAAGTAGTTTATTAAATCTATATTCAGTGATATTCTGCTTTATATCTTCAGAATAGTCTGGATTATGACCTTCATTAATGAGAGTCTTGAATCTGGATCTGTTGCAAAACATCCAGGTGCATTAAATCTGGTTTCAAGTCGCTCACTGATCAGGCCATTAACCAGAAACTACCATGAGATACAGATTGAGTAGTACTTGATAAGAATTTCATAAGCATTACCCATCTAAATATATTGATTACGCAAGCTTAATCAACACACACACACACACACACACACACATATATATATATTAGTAATCAGTGAATAAACATTTATTGATTTGTTTTTACTTCTATCTTTATTATATGTGAATAATAAATAATAGAAGTCTTGTAACTAATAATTAATAATTATTGGATATATATTTACAATACATTGTAAATATTAAACACTTATTTTTATTTTATTATAGCATACAAATAAATTGGAGTGTATTTGAACTCAGTCTTTAAGCTCTCTTGAGTCATCACTCTATCTTATGTAACCAATATACATGGCCATATAACATGTTGAAAAGGTAAATGATCTCCGATATATATATTTCATGCTGAATCAGCACTCATCAGTTTTTCTGGATCATTTCCCACACACATATGTAATCAGTGCTTGGTTTATATTAAAATAGCAAATCTTCAAACTATAATGATGGCACGTTCAAATTCCCTGTTTACCAGTATTTTTTAATTGTCAAACCCATGTTGACTGCAAAACATTCTGACCTCTCATATGTAGAATTTAAGTCCATTGTCTTTTTATTTAATTTATTCTTGCTTATATATATATATATATATTGTAACCGGACCACCACACAACCTCTTTATTACCTTGATTGTAACACTTTTCTGATGAGCGTGTTGCAGGAAGGAACTATCAATTGGCATTCTCCAATGCAGATGTTATCCCCCCCCCACAACAATATTTTCTGCTCATCAGAGGATGTAGCACCATAGAGACTGGAAGCATCTAGACATTTCTATGTTTGGTTTTTCAAACAGCACCACTAAAGTTCCATCTCACTACAACCTGACTTACCTGGGTCTAGTTATGCCAGATGTAGCTCAGGAGACATGAGATTCTCATGAAAAAGTGCACTGAATGATGAGTGATGCAATAAAAACAAAATAGAATTGAACAACTGGATAACTAAGATTAATTTTAAGTAACAATAATTTTATTTAATAACAGGTTTAAATAAATGTCCATCAAGCAAAATATTTCATTGACAGTCCCTGTATCTCTTAGGCTTACTTCCAATAACATTTTAGATGACTTAGAAAATGTAATCTGTTGAGAGTATAATAAAGTCCTTTTCGCAACAGTTCTTTAACAGTTTATATCTTTAATCATTTAGTTACTTCACAGAGAGGAGTGTGATATATTGAGACAACAGAGAAAATAATGAAGACCATAGGTAGCATTTAATTCAGAGTTCCACTTAATTCTACATATAGTTAATTCAATGAACATTTTATTTATAGTCCATTGTGTATCTGAATTTGCACAATTACAAATACTTCATTTACAGTCCATTGTGTAACTGAATCTGCACAATTACAAATATTTTATTTACAGTCCATTGTGTAACTAAATTTGCTCAATTACAAATATTTTATTTACAGTCCATTGTGTAACTGAATCTGCACAATTACAAATATTTTATTTACAATCCATTGTGTAACTGAATTTGCTCAATTACAAATATTTTATTTACAGTCCATTGTGTAACTGAATTTGCACAATTATAAATTATTATCCATAAACATGTTTTTACATAATTCATTTTAAGAAAGATGTTTGTTTTGTTTTCTATTTTTATAAACATGTATAAGTATTGAATAAAATACCTTTCGTCTATTGACATTTAAGACATCTAGCATTACAATTTATTATCCATAAACATATTTTTACACAATTCATTTTAAGAAAGATGTTTGTTTTGTTTTCTATTTTTATAAACATGTATAAGTATTGAATAAAATACCTTCTGACTATTGACATTTAAGACATCTAGCATTTACAATTTATTATCCATAAACGCATTTTTACGTAATTATTTTTATTCATAATTTTTTTTTAATTCCTAAGAAAGGCATTTTGTTTGTCTTTTATAAACCCATATAAGTATTAAATATTTATAAAATTATTACCTTCCTTGTATCCAGTTTGTCCCTTCAAAAAGGGGGCCATTTTATTTCAGCTGGATGGCATTATTGGCTTTTCATGATGTCTATCTACCCAGGCAAATCTTGGAAAATCATGGCTTAGAATGAAGAGATGAAGCTGTTGGTTTACCCTTCCATCATTATAATTTCCTCAATAATGTTTTCTTTTTTCATTATTAACAGTGGTTCTTTAACTGCTCTTAATATCTTTTTAAAATTAAAATCTTTTTTCAAAATTCTTCTTTAACATCTACTTGAAAAATTTCTCTTTGAAAAAAAAAACTATTTGATCTAAAAAAAAATCTCTGCTCTGAACTTGCAACTTGACTATATATATCTGATTCTTGGACTGATTAAACATTTGAGTCCATGTATACTAGTCATCCCACAGCTCTCATTTAAGTTTGATTGCCTTTCTCTTCATAATGATTGAATAATCTACTTTTTAGCAGGATAGATAAGAAAGCATGAAGATTAAGCCATGTTTTTCAATTTATTAAGACTGCTTCAAGCTGTTATCACACTTTATTCGAAAACATCATTCCAAAAATTAAAAATGTACTTGTTTTTATAAATGCCAGCTTTTATTTACATAGTAATTTGAAACTATAAAATCAATAATGATTTTTTTTTAACTATAAACTTTTTTATACATCTGCTGTTTTTTAAGGTAGGAGGGTAACTAGCTCTTAGAATAAATACACACGTGAAACAGCGTTCTTGTTTCAATATATATATATATATTGTAACAATATATAAATATGCCGTTATATTAATTTAAAATAAAATCTTAAAGTTCGCAAATAAATGTATTAAAAAAAAACTAAACGCTAAAATTAAAATGTTTGTTAAACGTATATATTCGCACAGATTCAAAACTTTAAAAATATATTTTTTTTTATAAATAAAAAAAGTATTTGAACATACTTTTTTGATAAAAAAATACAAGATTTAAATATAAAAATATTTTAATAAAGAAATAACGTAAGTTAAAATAAAAACAGGTATTAATTAATTCCTGTAATCTGTAAATGGAACTGATTGTTTATTAATTGAAAAGCAAGCTAGCCTTGGGCTCTTGTGTAATTAAAAAGTCAGATGAAAATTAGATAAGGAATAAAGAATTAGCTTGTCCAATATAGAAGCAGTAAATAAAGGCCCGGACCATAATGAAAAAATGAAACAGTGATTTTTTTGTTTGTGGAATCCATAGGAGGATTATAAAAAGAGAAATATTCAGTTTCCTGAAGTTTCAAACTTGATTTGGTGAGACAAACAACAAGACGCACTTGTCATTCTCTCTTACTTATTTTTAAAATAATGAACTGACTGTGATCCCAAAATGAACCAGCTAATGCTACCTCCGGAACATCTGACCAGGTTTTCAAATAAAGACTCCGTGGAAATTTACATCAAGAGCAGTGATTCTTCTACTGTAAGCTATTGACATGAACTCTAAAATTTAAAAATAATTAAGAACTTTTATTCAAGCTTATGAACTTCTATCTGAGTTTTAAGTTTAAAATCAATTGGTAATGTTTAATTTTATATGTTTTGCTTTTGATAAAAATCATTTCCATTTTTTTTCTTATTGTATAAATTATTTAAATGCATGTAATTTAAGTTGGGTATAGACGTTGCATGGATTCATTAGCAGTTAATTGTGTTTCTGCTTCATATTCGATTGGAATATATAGGTCATTAGTGTCATTGTGGCATCTTATGTTGAATGCTATTGGGCTTCTTGTATTCCCTCTGCAATTGATGTTATTGATGACTTTGTATTTTGATTGGTTATGTTTATTCTGGAATGTTTTAATCGTGGAATCTATGCAGCTGATTTATACTCAACATTATAAAACAAATTGTATAAAATTCATCTGTGTGAACTTATCTAAATGTTAAATTTAAGTCAGGCATGAATGGCTCTATAGATTTGTAAAGTTATATATATAGTTTAAGGGAGGGTAATCTTAGGTTATTCGTTTCGTAGTTGAATTAGCTCAATGGATTGGATATATTTGTGTAATTAGTAGATGTAGTATGAGATCCGCTATGGGCAGGATTGTATATATATGCCACACACCTTCTGTTTGCCTATGGATAGGTTTGTAAGTCGGCAAAGGACCACAGTCCATTCCTATGGAGTTTTTTGTTTATTGTTCTACTCGCCAACAGATGTAGCATTCCTGTTGGTGGAGAGACAATGTCTTCTCTAACTCTACTTACTGTTCAGATGTACATTCCTGACAGTATAGTATTTTGTGTTGTCGTATTTTCATGCTACATTGAATACATAAATGTATCAGATGGATTGGTGCCGGTTTGACTGCGAACTTTTGGCCTAAGGTTAAATAAGGGAAAGAATATTTTCTTTTCAAATGCAGATCTATGTAGTCTATTCATACTCGACTCACTAAATAAATATTAAACACATTACAATCTTCTTAAATGTAAAATTAAAGATTAATATAAAAATCTAAAATGTTAAACTTATTCCTCAAATTTAGAATGATTTTATATGTGCGTAAATAAATATTTTTATGTGTTAATTTCTGGCAGTGGCTTTTATTTATTTATATTTAAGATATAAATTAAAGTTATATTTTATCATCTCTGCTACTCCCTGAGCTAGTGACTTCGGCTAACGATCTGAATATCTTAACAGCGCGTATCTGCCTACTTTATAAATTTTTCTAGGCTCAAATGCCTAGATGGCGCCCGTATAGTGCAGATAGCAGTTAGATTCGAATTCCACTTTCGTTTGGATCATTATAATATATATATAATATAAATATAAAATGTCATAATTAAAACAAAATTGTAATTACAATAATAATAATAATAATAATAATAATAATAATAATAATAATAATAATAATAATAATAATAATAATAATAATAATAATAATAATAATAATAATAATAATAATAATCTATTATAAACAATCCTAAAATTCGCAGAAGTATTTTCAGTTAATTTCTTGAACCTGCCTCAAGTGCCATTAAAATTCAAAAAAGTTTTAATGGCAGTTGAGGCAGGTTCAAGAAATTAACCAAAAGTACTTCTGTGAATTTTAGGATTGTTTATAATAGTTTGTTACCATTATTATTATTATTTTTATTGTAATATATATATATAATTCAAATAAAATGTATTATTTAATAAATATTGTAATAATACTAAAAATATTAATAATATTAAATGAAAACTAAGAAAGCAATTTTCATTAATAAAAATAAAATCGACAAACTGCTGGATTAAAATCCAGGAATCTTGGTATTTGACTTGATGAGGTTTACTTTCATTATATTTTTTTTAATTAAAGGGCAGTTGAAGAAGGTTACGTAATTAACCAAAAGTACTTCTGTAAATTGTAAGACTGGATATAATTGTTAATTATCTTTATATTTATTACATATATATATATAGACACACATCTTTACCCCACTTAGTGCTTAGCCTTTATTCAAGGATTCACAATAGTGATCATCATCAATTTGTACCCACTACTTTGATTTACAATCAATTAATCATTATAACAATTGTAAAAATAAAAAAATAAAAATAAATTTTTGATGGCTATTTTTTAAATTGGTGGCCATTTTGTAACAGTGATCATGTCATAGAATAGTTATTAAAGTCATCACATTCCAATGCAAAATAAGACTTTCATGCTGAAATTGTATGGCACATTTTATTCATAAAACAAAACATTATAGTGTTGCATTCAATATTTTGATTATAAGCTTAAAATATGATTAATGAATGTACAGATTTTATTTAATTTTGATCCAATATTTTTATGAAACAATTAGTACTTCATTAATAACATTCAAAGTAAATATTTTCATTTTTAATGTCATATCTGACTTTGTCTTCAGAAGTGGATTTATCCAGATTTCTTCCCTATATAATTGGATTGAGCACACATTGTGCATTCTTTGCTGCTAGCCAATGTGTAAACATTACTTGCATAAATAAATAAATATGCCTAAAGCAATCAGCTCTATGGAATCTTTTGATCTGGTCAACCTGAGAGCTGGCCAAATTATAAAGAGCATTTGATTTTTTATCTACAGGATAACCAGATAAAAAAGCCTGAGGTAAAGTTAGCTACCCTAATGACCATAATAGGTCCACAAATGTACAATTTACTCAAGTCTCAATCTATGGCTGTAACCCCAGCTGAGCTGGATTTTGACAGAGTGTTGACAATTCTCATAGAGTATTTTTCCCCTAAACCCTTGACAATAATGCAGAGATACCATTTTAATCTCAGAATACAAGAACGGGATGAAGCAGCTAGAGAATTTGCATCACAAATTTGAATATTAGCCTTGAAGTGCGATTTCAAAGACTTCGTGAATAAAGCACTTCATAATCATTTTATTTGAGGCATAAACGATGGCAATTTGAGGCTGAAAATGTTAATGTTGCTGGACCTAGATTTTGAGAGAGCAATTACTTCTGTTAATCTAAAATCTGATGCCAAATTTGAAAAAGAAGATAAAAAATAAAACTTCAAATAGAGACACAAGTACTATGAAATATGTACTATGGGTCCACAAAATGGATACCAGCAGTGGGGTCTCAACTAAAGGGTCTTTATACTGTTGTTGTGCAGACAGAAGATGGTCATCATCATCATCATCACCATCACAACCAGCTAAGACTCAACCACACATCAGAAGCTAAAAAAGCAGTGGTCAATGTGGGATGAGTACCCCAGGCAGAGAAGACAAACAGCAAAGTCAAAACAGCATCAGACAATCAGAAACAAGTTCATCAAGTGAAGAAGATGAAGACAGGAACAGAAATCAAGCAGAGAAATCAACCAAGTGGACAATACGTTGTCCAGTGCATCTCGATAACCATGTCCTCCAGAGCTAATTTTAGCCAGGGGGGAGATGTTATATCTGACCTTGTCTTTAGAAGTGGACTATTTCAGATTCTTTACCTGATTGGCTAACACCCAGTTGCTATCCAAAGGGATTAAATCCTTCACTGGGGTTCATGAACCAAATCTGCATGTTTCCAGTAAGGTAGGGTATCTGCCATTAAATAGTCAGCTTTTTGGAGGCAAGGCAGAAAGCAGTTATATCTGTTAACCTTTATGACAGAATGTGCTCTCCATTAAATCCATTATTGTGACATCCATGCAGTGAGACAAGTCCACTTACAGACTGGAAACTGCTACATCCGAATTTAGAGCTGACTCAAGGCAAACTAAATACATAGCTGGAATAGTCTTAACAGAGTTTATGAGGCCGGCTAATCATTTAGCTAAAAGTGAGTTCTGTACTTGCCTCGACTATAGTATCAACTGTATTTATTAATGTGTTTAACTAACATGTGTATATTTTAAGCACTAATAAATTGTACATATTAATTGCTAAGTAGTTATTTTGCTGTGTCTGTTGGTTTGAAAACAAATCCCAGTGAAGGTTTAATCCTTATGGATAGCAACTGGGTGCTAGCCAATCAGGTAATGGTGCTAGCCAATCAGGTAAGAAATCTGGAATAGTCCACTTCTAAAGGCAAGGTCAGATATGACAATAAACATAGAAAAGGTAAAACATTAATATGGCCAATGTATAAACACATGTATAAAATCCTATCATTGGTTAGTATAGGCCAATAGGCAATGATTCTTAGTGAATCCGATTGCTGCCAGTAAGGTAGGAGATCTGGCAATAAATATTCAGCCTTTAGGAGAAAAGTGAGAGAGAAAGAATGTCTGTCTAACATGAACAATCGAACATGTTCTCAATTGAAACCACTTTCAATTGTGGTGTTTCTACTATAATCATTACCACTACATCTATGCAGTGAGGCAAATTCACAATAGGATTGGAAGCTGCTACGACTATGCCCAACTCAAGGCAAACTATCCAGTACAGCTGGAAGAGTCTTGACTATAACTCATGAGGCAAGCTAATATATACTGGTGGAAGTGAGTTATCATTTGGGCATGATCAGCTCACTATTGATTAAGTTTTATATAAAACTGTATTTCATCACATGATCACTATTTCTTATGCTTTTTCATAACTTATTAAAACAGACAGTAGTGCCACTCACTGACAAAAGCCACAAACTAGAAACTAGTCTAGGGATATTGATGAGTATTTTATGCACAAGCCTTCTGGGATCCATTGATTACTCTAGCTTGCACTGAGTGGCACTACTGTATGGAGAGTTTTGCCTGTTTTAATAAATTCTATTTATTAATAACATGTATGCATATTTGTTTTAATAAATTATACATAGTAACTTAGTGAGAGTTTATATTTTTTTGATATTACTGTTGGTTTGGTTCTGAAACCTGCAATTCAGCCAAACACAACAGTATGACTACAAAAGCAAAAAAATAAAAAGGTTCATTCGGTACACAAATATAAATCAACATAGTACTGTAAAAATAGCAAATTTTTTCAATATAAAATTAAAAATATTTCATCAGTTAATTTTGAATTAAAATTATTCTGTCAAATCGAAACTGCCACCATTACTAATCTAAAATATTTTTGTAAAAAACGGAGGGAACAAAGAGGGTAAAACGGTTTCAGATTTATACGATTAATATCAAAAATTATTAAATGCAATTTAAAAATAACCCTTACTCTGCTTCCTCAATTTTAAATCATCTCGTAATTTTTTTTAGATACCCAAAGCAATGGACACATTATCCCAAGTGTAAAAAAAAAACCCTGCAGTACCAAGAAAAAAATATAAATTTCATTCGAAATAAAATAAAGTAATTTTTGGTCATATGTACTACCAATATTAAATTTTAAATTATGTACAGTATAAATATTCGCTAAGATATCAGACAATCAATTTTGGATTAAAATCTTTGCGAATGCTAGAAAAAAAATGTGAGGATTTTATGCAATTAATAATAAATTATGTATGATGAAAATGCAATACAGATAAAATGAATAAGATTAATGCATTAATTTTTACTTAAATAGTCGGTAAACCTTTTGCGGTATTCAACAAATTGCTAAATCATTACAAAAACATGGCTACTGCATTTGATAAAATGTGACATATCATGCTCCCCCCCCCCCCCAAAAAAAAAAAAAAAAACAGGCTACAGCTATCAACATTTGTTATTTAGATCAGCGCAGTACACATTGTAACAAAATCCTTAAATATGGATTACAATATGCAAACTCAGAATGCATTAGATTTTTTATTTTTAATATGTGAAATTTTTTTTATGTTGACTGTGATTAAGTTTTTGTAAAGTATCATATGAATATTTGGCTCTTCTTACATTAATGATAAATAATGTCTTTATCAAATGATTTGTTATTAAACTTTGTTGTTGTTTTTTTTTTAATTTTAATAATTTAATGTAAATAGTATAGTATAATACTGTAATACAAATTTTTTTAGTATGACCTTTTTTAAGCATAATTTTGTGCACAAAAAACACAAAAAAATTGTTAAATGCTAATTTAGTTTCACTTTCTCGGCCTATTTTGCTGTACTTTTCTTTATATATAATGAATGTAATTTTCTATTGTTCTTTTGCACCTTTTTTAATCACTGACAGCTTCTAAAATATTAGAAACTTTTAAAATCACCTACTCTTAAAAAATTAATGTTTGTATCAACAACAGATTAAAATGGATTTCTGTTTTTAAGATATATTACAATTGGTTGCAATATCCCCAGAAAAAATAAATTAAAAGGGTTAAGCTGTTTAATTATATATATATAAATGATGAAAACTGGTGATAAAATACAAAGATACTATAATTATTATATGTGATGTGATGCACTATGGCTTCTCCTTTTTTGGAGTCTGGAATCTCTCAGCCACTATGCCCAGAGAAACCTGTTAGCCACCTTCCCTTCCTTTCCATTCTCCCACCTAAGTTTTTCCATATTCTACTCTATCCTGCTTTATACCCTTTCCACAACATTATCCATTTTATGGCCTTTATATCTAAATTCCCCTTATCTTTTTCCAAACTGAGCATAAAAACCAAGAACCAACTTTCTGTATAATCACTTTGATTATATTTATTCTCCCACAACTTCATTGCTTATACCCTTTCTGTTTGTAAGCATTTACATTCAATTAACAGATGCCAAATATTTTCTATGCCTTCCTTACATAACTTGCATACTAAATCAATCACATATTTCCATTTGTGTATATGTTACCTTGTTGCTAATGATCCTGTTTGAGCCTTAAACAGTAAACTACTTTTCTCGCTATTATCATAAATAACTAGCATCCAATATTCTGTTTATTTCTATATATATTTAAACTCTTTTTACTTTTCTCCATTTCTCCAACTCCCTATTCTTTATTAATGCATCTATTCTTCTATCCCATTTCTTACCACTACAACACTCAACTATTTTCCTAACAATCATCCCATTTTTGTATAAATATACTGACAAATCTTTTATTCAAATCTGCATACCATACTATCTTTCTTATCCTTCTTATTTCCTGCCCTTTACCCATTATCTAATTAAATACTATTTTGGCTACTTATTATTCATAAACTGCAATCTACCAAACATTTTCATTTTTCTTTTTGCACCTTTCATACAAAAACTTGACCACCCCATTTTTCCTTGAATTGCCTCCTTTGCAGCCACACATCCACCTAATGCATGGCTTCCTACTTTCATTGTACTTTTTCTAAGTAATCTAACATCCCTTTACTATCACATAATGCATATTACCATATGTTAACCCTGCTACTGACATTTCCTTCTATACAATTCTAACTGCATTATATTTATTATATGAAAACACTGTTTTCTTTATCAGCCTCTTTCTTTTCTTTGCTTCATTTATCAATATTTTTCTCTCATTTATCCAAGCAATTTCTTTGATTACTTAAGATCATTCCCACATGGGTATATCTATTTACCACACTTAGCTTTGTATCTCCCAATAAAAATTCTTTGTCTTCTCTTTCCCCAATATTAATTATCATTACTTTTGATTTTTCTTCACTAAATGTAATCCCCATCTCTTTATCCACACTTGTGCATGTCCTCAACATAACTTCCATTTCTTCCCTTCCCTCTGTGTACAAGAAGACATCATCCACAATAAAAGATCCAATATTGTATATACTCCCTTGCCACCTATAAACGGTATCTCTACATTTCTTCCTAGTTTTTCTATTACTTTTTTAATTTTTCTCAAATACAACATAAACAAAATAGGTGACATGGGAATCCTTGGCTTAGTCACACTCCATTTTTAACTTTAACTGATTCTATATTTCCTAATTGATACCTATATTAATTATTTTCATACAATCTCTTAATAAGATCCACTAAAGCTACACCCATTTCCAAATTTACTAAACCTATTCATAATCTATTTCTATTTACTCTACTGTATGTCTTCTCTATATCTATAAAAACAATATATAATTCTCTACCTGTATTTATACTCATATCTATAAGTTGTGTAATTACAAATAAACTATCTCTTATACACCTATCTGTTTGAAAATCTCATTGCATTTCTCCCACTATTATTTTCTTCCATCAATTTTTGCAACCTTTCCAGTCACCATATATGCAAAAACTTTTTATAACATTGATGTTATCACTATCAGTCTATAATTGCTTAACTTTCTATGATCCTTATCCTTCCCATTAAATAGTAGTCTTTCACTTGTAGTATCCCAACTATCTGGAAAATATTTGTTCTGTGCCATCTTATTAAACCTGATAATAGGTTTAATTTTGCTTATGTCCTAAATTCACTATCATCTCTGTTGTCCATCTATCTAAACCTCTTGCCTTTTTATTTTTCAATTTATTTTCTGCCTTATTCAGTTAATTTTCTGTAAACTTAACATTTCCATTACTATATGCTTTTATGTTTGCTATAACTCTGTTCTTCAAATCTAACATCTTTTCTACATCTATTACATACTTGTTTAAGATTGTTTCTAATTCTTCTCTAGAGCTACACTCTATTTCCTCATCAACTCTCCCCTACATTCCTTTTTTTAATGTATTTCCAATTTTTTTTATTGCCATCTCTTCCACTTTTATTAAGATCCTCCAACAATTTACTAATTAATTTCATTCTCTCTCTATAATTATCTATTTTAGCCAACTTCTTTTTTTAAATACTTTTTCTATTTAACATTAACATCTTTCTAACCTTTTTTGTTCTTAATAGCACACTTATATTCTCTGCATGCTTTTTCACTTCCTTTTACTCTTTTACTAATTTCCACTTTTACTTTTATTTTTCTGAATATTCTCACCTAAAACCCTATTTGCCACTTTTTTTACTTCACCACACCAGTCCTTGTATTCATTTCCAACCAACTTGTCCATAATTTCTTCAACTTTTGTTTTATATTCTTTTAACTTATTCTTATCATTCATTCTCCATCCACATCTTTCATTATTCTTTCTATTTTTACTTCTACTTTCCAGCACATTACTATCCATTTCTATTATTAAAAAAGTTTGATTACTATTACATTCTCTTTATTATCAAGCATTTTAATTTTTTGTACTTTATTCATTCCCTCTTTCTCTAGTAATGCATAATCTATTGTGTAAAATATATTATTTTTAGACCCTGTATATTGCCCTTCATAAATATTTGATAAATTTTCAATGCTCAAATTCACTCTCTGACAAAAATTCTTCAAAAGCTGTCCAACAAAAATTCTTCAAAAGCTGTCCATTCTTGTTATTTACATCATCAATTTCTTCAACATGCCCATTCATATCCCCTATAACCATTATTCTCTTTTTCTTTTGTTGAAACTCTGTATATCCTTAAGTATGAATTTATATATGCTTCTGTTCCATTCCATTATCACCTGACTATCTCCATTGGCTATATATACTATAGTTACTATCCATTCTTGTCTAGCTAACCTTATCTCAAACCACAAATGGTCTGGACTTTCAACAGTATTTAAATATTTTTTTGACATAACTTCTATACCACCACTTCTTTTTTCTTTTCTAATTATACTCTACCATACCATGTCTTCCAGTATATGTTCTTCTTCTTCTCTTAAATGTGTTTCCACTACTGCTATTACCCTGTGTTCTTCATTTTTAACTGTTTTGTTTAATTCCAGACACTTTTCTGGTCTCCTACTACCTTGCATATTCAAATATCCAATTTTAACTATTTCATCTTTCCCAACTACTCCTTTATAATTTCTTTTGACTCTTTCTTGTCCATTACATTTATAAATAACTTGCTTACTATTAAGTTTACAGACCCATTCCATTCACATCTATATTTATATCTAAATCAGCTACCCTTTGTTTATTTCTTACATCCTAACCATTCTTCTTCTTTCTGATAACACTGAAATTTAAAACCCCACCCCTCTTTATAAATTTCTTGAACTATATTCTTTATAAATCAAACTCCCTAAAACTTTATTTCTATGTTTTGCTAAATGCATGTGATATGATGTGATGTATTTGGCTTCTCCTTAAATGAAGTCAATAATATCTCAGCAATTATGCCCAGATAAACCTGTTAGCTATTTTATTCTCCATTCCCCACTCTTAAGTCTTCCCATATTCTGCCCCATCCCATTTCCACAACATAATCTTTGTCAAGACTATGGCCTTTATATCTAAATCCCGTTTATTTCTTCGCAAACCCAACATAAAAAACTAATAACTCACTTTCTGTATAGTCACTTTGTTCATGTCTATTCTCCGATAACTTCATTATCTGTACCCTTTCTGCTTTCAAGCATTTACATTCAATCAACAGATGCCTAATATTTTCTATTCCTTCCTTACACAATTTGCACACCAAATTATCCATAGTTTTCCATTTACATGTATATTCTCTTGTTGGTAAAGATCCCATTTGAGCCTTAAATAATAAACTACTTTCCTTACTATTATCATAAATTAACTCGCATCCAATATTCCATTTACTTCTATATATATATTTAAACTCTTCTTACCCTCCATACTAGTTCTCCATCTCTCCAACTCCCTATTTTTTATTAATGCTTCTATTCTTTTATCCCATTCCTTACCACTATAACACTCAACAATCCTCCTAACACTATCATCCCACCTTTTATACAAGTATACTGATATAAATTCTTTATCCAAATCTTTCGTATACCGCATGACCTTTCTCACCCATCTTGTGACCTGCCCATTACTCATAACCCAATTGAACACTATTTTTGCTATTCTTTTACTATCCATAAACTGCAACCTACCAAATATTTTCATTTTACTTTTTGCATCTCTCATATAAAAACTTGACCATCCCATTTCTCCTTGAATTGCCTCCTTTGCTGTCCACATCTCTGCATCTAATGCATGCTTTCTACTTCCCTTTGTACTTTCTCTAAATAATCTAAAATCCTTTTACTAACACATAATGCATCATTACCATATGTTAACCCTGCTACTGCAACTCCCTTCCGTACTATTCTAGCTACATCATATTTATTATATGAAAATACTGTTAGTTTCTTTACCAAACCCTTTCTTTTCTTTGCTTCATTTACCAATTTTTTCTCCCATTCATCCAAGCAATTTTCCTGATTGCATAAGATGATTCCCAAATACCTATATCTATCCATCACACTTAACTTTATATCCCCCAATAAAAATTCTACATCTTCTCTTTCCCCAGTATTAACCATCATTATATTTGATTTTTCTTCACTAAATTTAATCCCCATCTCTTTATCCACCCTTGCACATGTCCTCAACATAATTTCCATATCTTCTCTTCTTTCTGCACACAAAAAGATATCATCTGCAAAAAAAAGACCCGACAAAATATATACTCCCTTGCCACCTATTAATAGTATCTCTACTCCTCTTCCTAGTCTTTCTATTGCTTTCTCCATTTCACTCAAAAACAACAAAAACAAAATAGGTGACATAGAGCATCCTTGCCTTAATCCCACCCCATTTTTAACTTTAACTGATTCTATATCCCCTAACTGGTAAGTATAATAATTATTTTCATATAATTTCTTAATAATATTTACTAAAGCTTTATCCATTCCCAAATTGGCTAATCTTACCCATAATCTATTTCTATTTACTCTATGATATGCTTTCTCTATATCTATAAAACTCATATATAATAATCAACCTGAATTCCTACTCATCTCCATAAGTTGTGTAACTACAAACAAACTATCTTCTTTATGCCTATCTGACCTAAAACCTTTTTGCATTTCCCCCACTACATTATTCTCTTCCATCCATTTTACAACTCTTCCAGCTACCATATATGAGAAAACTTTATATAAAACTGATGTTACCACTATTGGTCTATAATTATTTAACTTTCTATGATCCTTACCCTTTCCTTTAAATAATAATCTTATTCTTGTATTACTCCAACTAACCGGAAAAACTGTCTTCTAAGCCATCTTATTAAAACATGATAATAACTTTGCTTTTGCTCTATGCCCTAAATTCATTATCATCTCTGCTGCCCATCCATCTAAACCTCTCACCTTTCCACTTTTCAATCTTTTTCCTGCCTCATTCCATTCATTTTTTGTGAACCTAATATTCCCATTACTAACTGCTTTCATTTTTGCTATCACTACTTCCTTCACATCTAACATCTTTTTTATATTCATTACATATCTATTTAAGATTCTCTCTACCTCTTCTCTAGAGCTACACTCTATTCCCTCATCATCTATTAATACTATCTCTCTTTCCCCTACATTTCTCCTTTTAATGTAATTCCAAAATTTTTTACTCCCATCTCTTCCACTTTTATTAATATCCTCCAACAATTTACTATTTAACTTCATCCTCTCTCTATAATTATCCATTTTAGCCAACTTCTTCTTTTCTAAGTACTTTTCTCATTTAGCATTAATATCATTTTCACTTTCTTTGTTCTTAATAGCACACTTATATTCTCTGCATGCTTCTTTCGTCTCTTTTACACTTTTACTAACTCTCATTTTTTATTACTTTTATTCTTTTGCATATTCTCAACTAAAACCCTATTTGCCACTTTTTCTATTTCACCACACCAGTCCTTATACTCATCCCCATCCAACTGCTCCATGGTTTCTTCAATTTTTATTTTATATTCTTCCAATTTATTCTTATCATTCACTCTCCATCCACATCTTTCACTATTATTTCTACCTTTATTTCTATCCTCCGTCACATTACTAACCATTTCTATTACAATGAAATTATGATCACTATTACATACTCTCTCTTCATTATCAAATACCTTAATTTTCCATATTTTATTAATTTCCTCTTTCTCTACCAATACATAATCTATTGTGTGAAATACATTATTCCTAGACCATGTGTATTGTCCCTCATACATATTTGATAAATTCTTAATGCTCAAATTTACTCTTTGACAAAATTCCTTCAAAAACTGACCATTCTTATTATCTACATCATCAATTTCTTCAATATGTCCATTCATATCCCCTATAACCATTATTCTCTTTCCCTTTTCTTTAAAAATTTGTATATCCTTAACTAGGCATTTACATATACTATTGTTCCACTCCATTACAGTTTGACTACCTCCAGTAGCTATATACCCTACAGCCACCATCCATTCTTGTCTACCCAACCTTATTTCAAACCACAAATGCTCTTGACATTTAACAATAATTAAATATTTCCTCGATATAACACCTATACCACCACCCCTTTTTTCTTTTTATTTTCTGTTTACACCCTGCCATACCACCTTTTCCAAAATAGGTTCTTCTTCTCTTAGATGAGTTTCCACTACTGCTAATACCTCCAGCTCTTCATTTTCAATTGCTTTATTTAATTCCAGCCACTTTTCTGGTCTCCCACCACCTTGCATATTCAAAAACCCAATTTTAACAATTTTTTTTCTTAACTATTCTTTTATAAAATCTTTTGATTCTTTCTTCTCCATCACGTTTATAACAAACTTTCTCACCATTAATCTTACAAAACCATTCCCTCTCCACATCTACACTTATATCTAAATCAACCATCTTTTGCTTATTTCTTATATCCCCTCCATTCATCTTGTAATTACTCCAACAAACATTTTAAATGTGAATTAAAAATATTAAAATTGTGTTTCTTTTAGAAATTTTGATTTTTATTGACTTTTTTTTAAACCAGATAATTTAATTAATGGATATTGATACAACTTATGACATGGTCCAGATAATTTAATTAATGGATGTTGATACAACTTATGACATAATAACATTACATATGATTATTATTATTAAACATTATTATAAATTTTTTTGGTGATAGTAACAAAAATGGGATAGTGCAAAAAGAATTTTCACAAATCAAATCATCTATATAGATATATGTTCAGGTAGATGTTTGTGTGGTTATATAAATCATTAGTAAGTATGTTTTGTATGTTTTTCTATACATTTACAATTTTTATTATCTTTATCTTCTTATTCCAAATATTTTAAGTTTATCTTTTTTTTTAAGTTTTATTTTGAAAACACTCATTCTTTTTTTAAAAAAAAAAGCATGAATAACAAACTGTTCCATTTTTCAGATCAATATTTTATTGGTCCAGAAGTCAAGACATTCAATTTGCATTTTTTTTGCCCTTTATTGAGAGATTTTTTGAATCTTTTTTTTTTTTCAAACTCTAAAAAATTCTGTAGATGTCATGAAAATTGAAAAAGGGAATTTCAATGTATGGTAAACTCCACAATAATGAACACATATTATATTCTTGGCAATCTCAAACTTTGCAATATTACTTTGAGAAAATATTACAAATATCTAAAAACTTGATTTTTTGAAAGTTTATGATTATTGTTACATATCAATTGGGTGATAGTTATTAGAAATTAAAAATATATATTATTACATATTTATTTTATAAAGAAACATTTTATTTTTAAATATAAAAGATTATATTTTTCTGAGTAATGGTTATCATGGAAATTGTGATCACAGGAAATTTCTTTCTAAAAAATGTCAGTTAGAAAATATAGCAACATTATAAAAATTGCTAAAAAATTGGAAACTTTTAACCCGTAAGTTGATAGATTTACTAGATATTAATAATTATTTATTGAGATTTTAAAAACTAACATCACACAAAGATTTTGTTCATTTTGCAAATTGAATCTGCTCCATCTGAAATTTATGACAAAACAGAGCTTTGTTTTGATTAAAATCTAATTTTTAAAATAATTTCTCAAATCAAATGTGATTTTTAAAAAAAATTTATTTAATTTTTAAACAAAAATGATGTCAAATTTATTATGTTCTGATAAATAATAATGGTTTAATATTAAAATGAAAGTTGAAATTATAGTAAAAAAGAACAAAGACATCTTCACAATACAGGAGGATTAGTAACAAAGTTATTTTTCTATTTTGTGTTTTCCTGAAGATTTGTGATGATGGCATTTTGGTTGTATTTATATATTGGACTATTTCCATTATCAAGTATTAACTATTGAATGCCTTTAGAAAAGTTTATTTAAATTTTCCAATTACATTGAACTGTTACTAAGAGAACACATGTAATATATGCACAACATTACAAGAAGTATTATTATTTTTTATTCAGGTGTTACTGGACTAATCAGTGACAGTACATCTGGATGGCAAAATTATAATACACGAAATAAACAATAAATCATTCTAAAATTTATAATGAATATATTAAGTAATAGTTTATATCAGAATTAATATACAAAATAGCCCTTTTAGTATTATGTATTAACATTTATAATAATAAAATTTATTATTTATAATAAGGCAGAAATTATAATATGGCTGAGTTGGTTAGAGCATTAGCTTAAAATTCAATATTCAAGAATCTAAGGGTCCAGATTTTATTCCCATGCTAGTACTGTCACTGTCAGGCCAGAAACATCTGAAAAAGAACGGAGAATAATACCACTGGAATTATTGTCGATATACTAACTTGTGAGCTACTACTAACAGTTGAATGTAATAAAAAAATAAAAATAAAGTTACATTTTTTTAAAGACATTCAATACCCAATATTAGATGATGGAAATAGTCAAATATTTAAGTACAATTATTTTTCTATATGTTTTGTCAATTTGTTTTAGAAATTAATATGTTTTAAATTATATATATATATGTCATATAGAAATCGTCTAGCGAATTTTGAAAAATGTCTACAAGAAAAGGATTCCCAACTAGAATTTTTACAAGTCTCTTATCTTGAAAGTGAGAAACGGTAAATAGGGATGGGGGTTAAAATATTCATTAAAGCTTTTATTTTAATGTACATTATAATAACATTTTATTAAATTTATATTTATGATGTAAATAACTTACAACTCTAAACATTAAAAACATTATTTCACATAAATATATTGTAATTAAATACTTAAAATGCCTTCAAATATATGTAAACAAATCAAGAATGATATCTGCTTCAATCAAAATATTAAATCATTTGCTAATTAGATGCCATACAAAGTAAAAAATTTCATTAATTATTTTGCAGTTATGTATACTTATTGTTCTTACAAATGAGTCATAAATATTATTAAATATGACTATAATAATTTTTTTCTCTTCATTCAAATCATCCCAATAAAGATTAATTTATAAGGCAGCGTAATATTGTTGGGTCAACTTGAAAATAAAAAGTATTCAGTATCTATAAAAATGTCATCATTAAACATAAGGGACTTGAACCCTATTTTTAAAACACCCCCCACTAAAATATTATTTTTACACAACACACACACAAATACTTTATATAAAAAATGGATAAAAAATTTCCAAAATTTATATTAATTACAAACCACCCCCCATCTTTAGTCCAAAACACAACCCCCCCAAAAATAAAAACCCCCCCCCATTTTAATTTAAAAAGAAAAACTTCAAAAAATAAAAAAAAAACTTCAATATTCTCAGTCTCCAACTCTTCAGCCATAACATGTCATTGAAAATGTGAGAATGAAATGCTCAAAGTCCTTGATGATGGCAATATTATAGTCATACTCACATTGTCCTTAAGTCAATCTAACCCCTCACATGTAGGATCTTAATATGTCCATATAATTATATAGAAGTATGGCCAGAATACAGACTGAATATATAATATTTAAATATATGTATATTATCTATACTAAACTTAATGTCATTATAAGGGACTTGAACTCAGACTTTCAAACACCCCACAGTTATCCATCCATCTTATATAATTAATACACATGATCACATACATGTGAAAAAGTTAAATGATCTTCAATATATGTATTTCATGCATCAGTTGGTCCAGATCACCATCGCCCATACATATAAACTGAGCGAGGATTGTATATATGTGTGGGAGATGGTGATCTGGACCAACTGATGCATGAAATATGTATATTAGAAATCATTTATCTTTTTCACATATATGTTGTCACGTGTATCAGTTGTATAATATGGATTGGATAGCTATGGAGTGTTTGAAAGTCTGAGTTTAAGTCCCTTATAATTACATTAAGTTTAATGTAGACAGTATACATGTATTTAAATATAAAAATGACATCAGAAAACTATTATGATTGATCATTAATTAATGATTGCTGCGAATTCAATAAAGAATATTAATGCTATGTTCATTCGGTTATTGATTATTTAATAATGAGCCCATATGTATGTAAAATTGGAGAAAATATGATCAAAACCAAGTTATCAGAACAATAATGGTTTTTTTAAATAAAAAAAAATATTGAGAAGATAGTTTACTAAATAAGTTTTTAGATCGAAGTTGCTTTCTAAACAACGTCTCGTTCTTGGTTATGTAACACACTTTTGCACTTTTGAGGTTAATTACAAGAAAAATGTGGTCATTTGATTTTTTAATGTTAATGAACTGAGAAATTACGGAATCTAATCTATCAAGATATAAAAATTCCAGAGAAACAATCCAGAAGAGAAGAAACAGGTTAAAAATAAAAGCTAATCTCTCCTGGAGTCTCCATCCTTCAAAAGTATCAACGGTAGTTTAGAAAGTGGTATGGATCATTGCATCTTATTATTATCGTAAGGCTTTATGATAATTAAATAATATAATTAATATTATAGATAATAGTTATTAATCTATGCAAGCATTATTAATACTGAAATGCTGCCCCCTCTCCTTTTTCCGACTTTCGTCTGTTTACAAACGATCTTTGCAATTAAATTCAGTATAATTTAAGTTTAACAAAGTCGTATTCGAGAAAAAAAACTGTTGATATATGGCAGTTAAAATATAAAAAAAGTATAACATCCGGTAATTTAAATGTGGTGAACGATATATGCAATTACATTACTTGATGATAGTTCTGGAAATCGTATCATTTATAGTACTGTGCATATCTAATAAATGTAAATACCCACCATTATTACTCGAAATTAGTATTCTTATTATATATAAAATCAACCAAAATAAAAAATATTTGTCGAATCGTTTTATTATTTGTGAAGTGACTAAATATTTATAATTAAATGATGGGTAAAGAAGTTAAAATAAAATTAAAATTTTCTCATTACTCTTCTATAAACATTGCAAAATAAATATGTGTTGAAATGTTTCATTAAATCCCTCATACAAAATTTTAGCTACATGATGAGATTATTCCACACATCGTTTGCTGTTTATTGTTGAAATTGCACCAATTTGCTTAAATGTAGCCAAGAACTGGAATCTGCTGAAAACTTATACAAATTTTATGATGTGATGAATTGAAAGAACGATTCAAGGTTTCATTATTCAAAAGTATTGTTTTATACTGGTATATTATAAATGCAGCTGTATAATCGGCTGTATAGTAATATACATATGAATTTTTAATTTTATTGTTAAATTTAATTCAATTTGCATTAGTGAAAATGAATGAAATGTAAAACGTAATAATAAAATAGTGGAGATAAAAATAAAAAAAAAACAAATAAAAAAAACACAGACTGAATGTTTTGAATCAGTAGTAAATACTTAATGTTATATTCTAGTACTTAAAACTAAATATTATTTTTTGTATAAAACCAGAGTATAGTTATACAATATTATATATTAATGTTTTCAATTATAGATTCCATTCTCAATTAGAAATGACTTTAAAACGGCAGCAACAAAGAGATATGATTTCTTTGCGTGAAGCCAATATAAACTTAGAAGAAAGAAACAGATACGTTGAAAAGCTTGAAGTATGGAATCAATTTTTCATGATTAGTATTCTTAGATTTATTTTTGGGTTATATACATATATATTTTGAAAAACAGAAAAAGAGGAGATAATCAGTTTATTTCAAAATAAAATGTCCAACTAGATTGTAGATAAATATTTTTTTACGCTGGCTAAATATGATTTGGAAAGTCATTTGAAAATAGTATACCAGACTTATAATAAAAAGATATAGCATAACGCTTAATGGTGTATATTTAGAAGCATTATAACCTTTAATTTATTATTTATACATATATGTATAATTTTAGGAATTGATAAAAGTCTCCTAACTCATTTTTATTTAATTTAATTAACAATCTAATCTTACATTATAATCAACTGCTTTAGCAAATGAAAATTAAATCATTTCTTACAGCTTCTTGTTTTTTTACAAAGATGGCAAATAGAGGCAATTAAATTTGTGAGAATCAACATTAAAGCCATGAGTTCTGCTAAAGTATTACTCACAAGGTCGAATCTCAAGCATTTTCACATGCTGAAACAGATGAATAATGCTATAAGCAAGATAGTTAATTAAGTATTATAAAGATTAAACTAGTAGATTTTTATTGACACTTAAAATTATTACATATTAAATGGTGCCCAATTAATTGTACTATCGCATATTTATGATAAATTAACAATTCATAAAAATATTAAAATAAATATATCAAGATTCTTCTTTGTATTTAGTACTTAATGTAAAATAGAATCAAGATGTAATAACATCTTCATACATTTAATATTGAATCTCACAAATGTCATTGTATACTTGAAAAAATTATAAAAATTTAAATAATGATTGAAAAAGATCCCATTTTCAATTCGTAAAGAAATTTTATAATGATATAATATGAAGTAGTGAATTAAATTTAATTAAGGGTTGACAATAGGAAATTTTCATTAGCTCATAAAAGTATTACATATTAAATACTGTAATTTAATTATTATATATATATATATATGCCTAAATAGCTTTGTATTTAAATTCTTTTGCATTTTGGAAAATTAATGATGTATATATACATAGATATCTATTGTACATAAAAACTGGTTGATATTGATTTAGGGATTAAAAGACAGACTGTAGATACCTAGAATATCTTTTGAGAAAGTAGTAGTTTCATAATTTACAATCTTGTGTAGCTGTTATCTAAAATAAAACCTTAATAAACATGGTTGCAATATCTTATATATAATTCCCATAAATTATACTTTGTTATATCTTGGATGGACATATATAGATATTGTTGCATTTCATAGCTAGCTACAAGATAAAAAGGAAAATGATCTGGGCCTGGTAAAGAGAGGGTTGATTGAATTCCCATAGTATTAGTAGAATGTTCTAATAGTTGTCTCTTTTTAATATTATTTATTTTTATATAAAAAATCATAAGTTAATAACCATAACATATAATTGTAATAAAAGGAAATCAAGGAGACTAAAATATTGCTCATTATAGAAGAAACAAATTGGATTTGTCAGAAAAAATAAGCAATAAAAAATTATCAAATGAACCAAGTTAATAATTAATAGCAGTTTGTTTCAAAACAAATTTAATTCAAATGTAGCAGTATCTGAATAAATATGTTTAAATATACAAACATAATACACATTATGTTCTTATTTTTATATAGAATATAGATTCTTTAAATAGCTTAACTATTAATGAAATCTCATAGATTCATTAATGATTTTATGAAGACTACCCAATCTGCCACTGTAGTCATAGATTACACAGTTATTAACTATGAGATTCATAGTTTGTTTTATTCCCATCTGCATAGAACAATGGTGGATAAATTTTATTTATCACTCAGATAGTCACAATGACCATGGCTTGTTCGGAGTCTGCTATTGAAACTCCAATTGTAGTTAGAAAATCAAACCCAACTGGATTTATTGTTGGACTTGTAAAAAGAAATTTATATAAACCTCATAAATATTCCATTTTTTGTACCACAATTATTCAATTGTAGATTCTTTGTTGATTTGAGTCCAGTCTTAAATGATAAAATTATATCTTGAATTATTCATAAATCCAATCTGTTTAATAGTTTTGTATACATTTTCTGTGAGACAATTTCTTTTCTGATATCTGATAGAGGAATATGAGAATAAGGAGGGAAGTCACTTCAAGGACTAGACTTAAGTGTACCAGTAATATTTCTCATGGAAATATTTGATCAGAAATTTATTGTGAGAATTTTTTCTGAAAACAGGGGACACTATATTCATCAGAAGGACATACTAATGCTAAGGAAGCTGTACATAAAGCATTTGCATCACAACTCTAAATAGTGTCAGCCAACTGTCCAAGGAAATTCCCAGAAATTAATTTTGATCTAACCTATGATCCAAGGTCACTCCTATCACTCCTAAATAGCATGAGTTAAGATTGTACTTCAGACTACTATTGAAAAAGATTATATTTTGATAACAAAATATTTCTTAGTTGTTTCAGTGAAAAAATGAATAAATTACCTTCATTGGTTTTTGAAAAACATTTTAATTTTTCTAATTCTTATTGGGAAACTTTCTAATTCAGGAAAGAGTCTCTTTTGAGATGTTAAAGCAATATTGGCAGCATGGACGAATTTCCTATATTTTATTTCTGGAAGATCATTTATGATTATATTAAATAATGCAGATAAGAGAACAGAATTCTAAGTAGTCTATTTATAATGCCACTTCAATTTTTTATCAGAGAGCATTTTAACAGTTTTTTTTCATTTGGCAATTTAAAAATTTTCCTAACAGAATTAAAAGATAAAAATAAATTAATAATAACAAGTGGCACCATACATACACGTATGGATTTGGAAAGATTGAGAAAAATATTGCTTAAGTTTGGTAAGTGATTCATATGCTGACATTTTTAAATATAAAAGGCAAAAATATTATTTTGTGTGTATGTTTACTGCAAGGAGAATTTAAAACTTATTCATGCATAAGATAAGTTGAATTTTAAGAGGTTTGCTATTAAAATATTTTGTAATTTAAGTAAGAGTGATTTACTTAAGAAAGAAGGTAATTATTAAGGTGTAAGTTTAGGGGAGCACATGTTTATAAGTCACGATTTAAAAAAAAAAATATTTTTTTTTGTCTTTTGTATAAAGAGGTTGTTTGAAGACTGGTAGAAAAGTCATAAATTTAAATACAGAACAGGGGAATTGAAAAATCAGAAAATATGGATTGCATTTATATTCCACAATGTATATATGAGGTCAAAAAATAGGTATGGTTGGGTAAAGTGTACAGTATGTGATAAGGTTTTCCATTTGAAATATTTAAATAAGACTAGGAAAAATGTGAAAGATATATGGTTGTGTAGATCATGTATAAATTTGATAAAAGAGGTGGAAAATGGTTTCTAAGTGGAGATAATTTAAAGAAAAAGGAGAAATGGAAGAAAATGTGAATAAGAATGATAAAATGGTTTATATATTTAATGGAGTGACAAGATATATTGATGACAAAATAAGTATGAAATAGAGACAGTTAGGCAAAGAATAAGTAAGATAGGGGAAGAGATAAAGGATGTAGAAGTAAAATTAACAGTATTAAACATGAAATGTGAGCAGATCAAAAAATAAATAAATAGTAACTGTTGTGTATACATCCGGGTCTCGTTTTATGTGGATTTATTTAATGCGATTTTGAAGTTACGCGATTTATATTTTTTCTTAATATCTTTGTATGCGGTTTTCTTTTATGTGATAAAAATTATTAAATCAGAAATTGAGCTCCGATAATGCACTATTACTTTAAATATTATAAATTTTGCGTACTCGCGTCATATTTAAAGTAATAGCGCATTATCGGAGTTCGATTTCCATCTAATAATTTCAATATTTTCAGCACTTTATAATAGTACTGTAATAGATTTTATGCAATAAAGAAGTTCATAATTCACTTAAAATCAGGATTTCCCCATTTTATATACACACATTAAATTTTACAAGACTATAATGTAAATCTGTTCAAACGTTATAGATGAAAAATACTATGTATGTTGTTATTTTTGCATTTTAAATCACGTTCTATTTTTGCTTTTTAAAAAAAGAGTATGTAATCAATTAATCATTTTGTGTTCACAAGTTTATTTTTAAAAGGTGAGTAACAGCGGAGGACACAATTAAATTTGACAATTAAAATCTGATTTTTAATTGTAATTAACAATTTAAAAATTATGTAAAGTGATCTGAAATTAAGATGATGTGAAATGATGAAATTTGATTTTTAAACGAAATTGAAAATTAAAGACAAAAATAAGAATTTAATTTTTAATTGTTAGTTTTAATTAAACTTTTCCCAACAGTGGTGAGTTGGTGTTTTTTTTTATTATCGTAAGTCAAGTTCTCATTTTCATTTTGAACTTTTAGTTTAATCTAATGGAGAGAAAAAAACCACCCAAGAAAATGAATTTCTTTGTAAACAAAAATTTCAATTTTAGATCGCTTAGCAAAATGGGAAGGATCAACAGTGATCGGAAAATGTTTTAGTTGTATTTCCTCTTGACTTCGTTTAAGGAGAAGCTGCAGCACATCACATCACGTCATCACAAATCTGATGTCTCAAATAGCGATAATAATAAAATACTGTACATGTTATAAAAAATGTAAATTACACATATAAACATATTGTTTTGAATAAAATTAAATACTGTAGTTAATAAAAAAAAAGTAAAGAAAGTTGTCTTGTAACAATTTTTTTCAAATTTGAAATTTTTTATTAGCCATATTTTATTTTCTTATTTTTTTTATGCGAATTTTAAAGTAATTTTACATTGTTGCTTTGCTTTTATGCGATTTTTGGAAAATTATAGGACATATCCCCCATTTTTCAAGGTAAGTTAAGTCTATTTTTGTGCGATTTCTTTTATGCGCATTTTCTGAGGAACCTATCTACCGCATAAAATGAGACCCAGGTGTATATATATGGATTTGAACAAAATGAGTAATAAATAGAAATTTAATAACAAAAAAATTAATAACAGGAAAAATTATAATAAGAGATTATCAATGCAAACTGACATGAATTTAGCACTCACTCTCACAGCAAAATATCAACAGCTATATTGATTGCTTAGCACTCAAACAAATAAGACCATATATATATATATAGAGAGAGAGAGCACTATTAGATTAAACTGATTTCAACAGTCTATCACTCAAACCCAGCCGAGTACAAATTTAACAAATGAATATACTCTCAGTTCATTAAGCATATAAAAATAAAAAATCTAAGTGATCTGCTTTAGTCTCTAGCCAGCTGTTGGTATTTTCAGAGGTATGGTGTCTACAATTACTTCCCTCAATTCATGAACCACCTGCTGCTTCTTGGACAGCTCACTTTCTTTTTTCAGCCCTGTCCTAATTCCAGTTGGCTCCAAAAAATCAGTACTAACAGTTCACAGTTAAACAAGTTTGTAATGAGTATGCAAATAATTCTGCAAAAGCAAAAAACTCTGTCACTTTTCTGTACATACTATATATATATATAACTGATTTCCACTTTTAATTCTTGATCATTATCTTATTTCCTCAGATACCAATCTTAGCCTTTTTCAACTTCGATTGTTTTAAGCAAAAATTTCTTATTAGTAAATCTCTCATCATTTATCAAACATTATTTCTTATTATTTGCTATACACAAGTAATTTCTATTGTTTATTTTAAGCAAATATTTCTTTCTTTCAGTAGCATGCTAATTAATTTTACTTTCATTCACCTTAACTTTATTTGTTACTATGTATTTAATATATTTTTCTAAATATATTTTTTTTGTCTTATCTTTTTTTGAAATAATGCAGTTGTTTACTGCTGAATTATTGGGTTTAAATTTAAATACTAGTGCAAAACATACTAGTAACAATAAGGAAGAAATAGATAAGGAAGTCCAGAAGGTGGAAGAGAATATTATGAATGAAGTAAGGAAAGTAAACTATTAGACAGCCATGATAGGAGACTCACTAATTAGAGGATGTGGAGATAAATTGTAAATGAAAATAGAAATAAGTATGTAAGAATATGTTACAGATAAAATAAAGAAACGGAAGAGTAGAGATGTTTATGATATGGTTGGGACAAATAATTTGTCAGAGCCATTGGAGAGAGTAATGGATGATTATGAAGAATTGATAAATAATTTGAATAAGATTAAAAAAAGAGTAGCAATAGTTGTTTTACTACCAAGATTCAACAATAATATATGTTAGATAGGGCATATTCTATAAATGACAAATTGAAAAAAATTATGCAAGAGAGATAATGTTGAGTTTGTGGATGTGTGTGATTTTTTATTAGTAAGAAAGAGTTATATAATAAAGATAGATTGAACTTTCTAAAACAAGGAAGTGACACATTAAGGGCTTTGATTTATGAAGAATATTATAGTTTGGGAAACTTATAAAGGGAATTAGAGTTTTAAATTATAGTATTATCAAAAAGAATGGATGGGATGTAAGAAGTAAACAAAGGGTAATTGATTCAAATATAAATGGAGTGAGAATGGATCTGTAAAACTAATAATAAACAAAATAATTACAAATATAACAGAGAAGAAAGAGTCAAAAGAATTTATAAAAGGGTAGTAAGAAAGAAGAAATTGTTAAAATTGGATATTTGAATATGCAAGCTGGTAGGAGATCAGAAAAGTGATTGGAATTAAAGAAAGCAGATAAAAACAAAGGTCTTGAGGTATTAGCAGTAGTGGAAACACATCTAAGAAAAAATGAACATATACTGAAAGATTTGGTATAACGGTATGAATAGAAAATAAAAAGGGAGGCGTGTTATAGGAGTTATTTCAAAAAAATATTTAAATACTGTAAAGTGTTAAAAACATTTGTGGTTTGAGATAAGGTCAGGAAGACAAGAATGGGATGGTGGCCACTGAAGATAGTCAAACTATAATGGATTGGAACAGTAGCATATATGAATGCCTTGTTAAGGATATACATAGTTTCAAAAAAAGGAAAGAAAATAATGGTTGTAGAGGATATGAATGGGCATATTGAAGAAATTGATCGTGTGGATAACAAGAATGGACAGCTTTGGAAAAAATTTTGTCATTGGAAATTTATCAGATATTTATGAGGGGCAGTATACCGACCATTTTGCACAATGGATTACATATTAGTAGAGAAAGATGGAAAGAATAAAGTACAGAAAAATAAAGTGTTTGATAATGAAGAGAGAGTATGTAATAGTGACCATAATTTCTTTATAATAGAAATGATTGGTAATATGATGGAAAATAATAATAAAAGTAGAAAAGATAATCAAAGATGTTGTTGGAAAATGAATGATAAGAATAAGTTAGAAGAATATAAAATAGAATTTAAAAAAATCATCGAAGAGAGTGTTGGGGTGGGGGTGGAGGGTAAATACAAGGAGTGGTGAAATAAAAAAAGTGGCAAATAAAGTTTTAGATAAGAATTTTCAGAAAAATAAAAGTAATAGAAAAGTGAGAACTAGTAAAAGTGTAAAAGAGAGGAAAAAAGCATGCAGAGAATATAAATGTGCTATTAAAAACAAAGAAAGTGAAAAAGATGTTAATTTTAAGTGGGAAAACTATTTAAAGAAGTTGTCTAAAATAGGTAATTATATATAGAGAGAGAATGAAATTAAATAGTAAATTATTGGAGGATATTAATAAAAGTGGAAAAGATGTGAGTAAAAAAATTTGGAAAATATATTAAAAAAAGGAATGTAGGGGAGAGAGAAAGAGTATTACTAAATGATGAAGAAAAGTATAGTTCTAGAGAAGAATTAGAGATAATCTTAAATAAGTATGTAATGGATATAGAAAAGATGTTAAGTGTGGAGAGAGTGTTAACAAGCACAACAGTGCATAGTAATTGAAAAATTAGTTTTATGAAAAATTAATTGAATGAGGCAGGGGAAAAGTTGAAAAGTGGAAAGGCGAGAAGTTTAGATAGATGGACAGCAGAAATGGTGATGAATTTGGAAAATGGAGCAAAATTAAATCTATTATCATATTTTAATAAGATGGCATAGAAGACATAATTTCCAGATAGCTGGAATAATATTAGTAAGGCTATTATTTAAATGAAAGGGTAAAGACTATAGAAAGATAAACAATTATAGATTGATGGTGGTAATATCACTATTATATAAAGTTTTTGCATATGTGATGGCTGGAAGAGTGGCAAAATGGATGAAAGAAAATAATATAGTGGGAGAAATTCAAGGAGGTTTTAGAATGGGTAGGTGTGTAGAATAGTTTAATTGTAGTCACACAACTTATAAATATGATTAAGAAATACAGATAGACAGTTATATATTGTCTTTATAAATATATGAAAGAGTAAATAGAAATGAGATTGTGGTGAGTTTAGTTAATTTGGTATTGGATAGAGCATTAGTGGATCTTATTAAAAAATTGTATGAAAATAATTATTATAAGTATCAATTAGGAAAAAAATGGGATTGTACTAAGGCAAGGATGCCCTATGTCACCTATTTTATTTTTGTTATATTTGAGAGAAATAGAGAGAGCAATAGAAAAACTATGAAGAGGGATAGAGATGTCATTAATAGATGACAAGAAGATGTATACATTATCAGGTCTTTTATTTGCTGATAATATCTTGTGCACAGAAAGTGGGAAAGATATGGAAATTATGCTAAAGATGTGGCAAGGTGGATAAAGAGATGAGAATTAAATTTAGTAAAGAAAAATAAAAGTAATGATAGTAAGTGTTGGGGAAAGAAAAGAGAAAGAAATTTTATTGGGGGATATAGACTTAAATATGGTGAATAAATATAACTATTTGAGAATCATCTTTAATCAGAAAAGTTGCTTGGATGAATGGGAGAAACAACTGATAAATGAAGTAAAGAAAAGAAAAGGACTGATAAAAAAATTAACAGTGTTTTCACATAATGAATATGATGTAGCAAGAATTGTATGGAAGGAAGTGGACATAGGGTTAACTTATGGTAATGATGCATTATGAGTTAGTAAAGTTTTTATATGAGAGATAGAAAATGCAAAATGAAAATGTTCAGTAGATTGCAATTTATGGATAGTAAGATAAATAGTATTTAATTGGGTTACAAGTAAAGGACAGGAAACAAGATGGATGAGATAGGTAGTACAGCATGCAAAAGATTTGGATAAAGATTTTATGTCAGTATACTTGTATAAAAGGAGGAATAATTGTGTTAGGAGGATTGTTGAGTATTATAATGGCAAAGGACAGAAAAATAGATGTATTAATAAAAATAGGGAGTTGGAGAATTAATATAGAGAGTAAAATGAGTTTAAATGTATATAGAAGTAAACAGAATATTGGATGTGAGTTAATTTACAATAATAGCTATGAAAGTAGTTAACTGTTTAAAGCTTGAATAGGATCATTAGCAACAAGAGAATATACACATAAATGGAGAAATGTGGGTGATTTAGTCTGCAAGTTATATAGGAAGGCATGAAAAATATTAGGCATCTGCTAATTGAATGTAAATACTTACAATCAGAAAGCATACAAATAATGAAGTTGTGGAGAATAAATATAAACAAAGAGAGTATACAGAAAATGTTTTTTTAGATTTTATGTTTGGTTTGGAAAAAATGAAGGAGGATCTAGATATAAAGGAAATAGAGTGGACAAAGACGTTGTTGTGGAAATGGGATGCAACATAGAAAAAAATATGGGAGAAACATAAGTTGGGGAATGGAGGTAAGATGGCTAACAGGTTTCTCGCATAATGGCTGAGAGATTCCTGACTTCGATAAAGGAGAAGCCTTAGCGCATCGCATTGTTTATCATTAGATAAAAATATATTAAACACGTTTATAAATCTGCTTTTTATTTTTCAGTCGAGATTAACAGCATACAGAGAAAAATATCAACTACTGAAAGAACGAATGCTTAATTTAAAACAAGAAAAGTAAGATTTATTTTGTTTTTAATTTTTTGATAAACAAATTTAAATAGAATCTTTTTAATGTTGATCATTTTAAATTTATCTAATTGCTACCTTTATGTATACATGTTTGTTTAATGAGATTTAAACATATAACACAAAACCAAATAACGATAGAATGAACGACAAAATAAGATAATCTAAAATTGTTTTTTTTTTTTAAATAAATTTTAACTATTGTATATCAATTTTTTTTTTAAAAAAAAAAATTATACTCAGTTATTTTTATAATCCTTTTCAATTTTATATTAAAACTTATCATTTTCTTAAAACAATTTGTTTCTGCTGCTATAATTATATATATATGCGGGTGTATTTATGATTGATGCTCATTTGTCTCCATGATTGGTGGAAATTAAATTGACCTTTGATATAAAGTTTAGGTTAATATTCAATAAATAGAAAGTAATTATCAACAAAAGCATTTGAATCCAGTATGCGATATATGTGAACTTATTTATGTTTCAGAGATTGTGTCGCGTAATCATTGCAAAATTCATCTTTTATCTTTTTTTTTCTTGATTTAGAATAGTTTTTAGCCATCTAAGATTGATCACTAATGTTAAAAAATGATATTTATAACCAATACAATATATGTCTAAAATCTTCAATATTGATTACAATAATATATGATACTAGATGCAATTTAACTCTTAACTGAATATGGATTGAGTAAGTGGGTGCGTGATACTGCAATATGTTCATAATAACATATAACGTCAACAATAATAGATTGCTATAATAGAATGCTATTGATCGAAATCCTCTTATTACAATTAGCTCTAATGCTTTAATTTTAAATTATATCATAAACTTTAATCAGCTTTTACAACCCTAAGATACAGGTCTTACAAATTAAATATTTATTAATAAAATTACAATTAAATATTTTATTATAAATAATGTTGATTTATATATTGTATATATTTACATCATTTTTTATCAGCTACACTGCTTATCATTTTAAAATATATTCAACATGTAACTTATTTGACCATTAATTTTAATAATTGTAATAACAACGTTAAATATGATAAAATCTATTTATAGTAATATGCTTAGACATTTTTTTATCAAAAAGCTTATGTTTTGTTAGGAATCATTAAAAATTTTCTGAAATCTCGTCATGGCGATAATAAATAATCATCCAATATTAACAGTAAATGAATATCAGAATACTCTTAATTTAAAAAAAATTAAAATAGTATGAATATGTTAGCTATAAAAATATAATTATAATAGAGACTTCATTATTGATGAAAGACATATATACTATAACCTAAAATTTTATCATATTGAATTACAGTCACTGAAATTGAAGAGAGACTGAAGCCTACATTAAGCACAAGACTTTGAGCAGATGAGCCATATTTCCTGAATATCATCCATACCACATAGATACTATTCTATAGTAAAATGTTTAAACATAAATTTGTTAGAAATGCTAACTCAAAATATATTTTACTTTAGATATATAAATAAAATGCTTGTCACTGCAAAACTCTCCATACAGTAATGTCACTCATTGCAATTCAGAGTATCAATGGATGCCAGAAGGCTTGTGCACAAAATCTCTATTGAATGCCTACTCATCCAATATTCCCAGACTAGTTTATAGCTTGTGGCTTTCATCAGTAAGAAACCTTGGATCTGAAAGCACTGCAACTGATCTTAGGATCTGATGCAGCCCTCCAGCAGCCACCTTTTATCTCTACTTAACTACAAAACTATGAGTTTAAATTTGAAAACTAATATTTTCAATTCAAGCTCATTAGCTTATATAGTCATATAGGTTGAACTCAGTTCACTACCCATACGT
This sequence comes from Epiperipatus broadwayi, assembly GCA_028023455.1. Lineage (NCBI taxonomy): Eukaryota > Metazoa > Onychophora > Udeonychophora > Euonychophora > Peripatidae > Epiperipatus > Epiperipatus broadwayi. The sequence goes on from JAQFVV010000040.1 coordinate 7,710,390, forward strand.
TTTGGGGTCTTTGTTTTTTTAATAACCATAGCCACCACTATTCTATTAGGCGGGATTGGTATTAAACCACTAAACATCAGAGTTATGAGCAAGCATAAGAAATGATGATCATGTGATAAAATGCATGAAAAATTAATGAGAAAACAATATTTTTAAATAATAATTTATTTACAATATTAACAATAACATATACACAATTTAACATCTTTTATATTTACATAATTGATAAAATGAAATATATATGAGAAAAAAAAATTTTGGAATTAATTTGAAAAATAAATCAGGTATATATCTTTAACTTTATTCCAAACACTTGCTTGATTATCTGTCCCAAGAATAGTAATAATAATAACAACAAATTTTTTATGACATTTAAAAGTCAATGTTTTAATTTTTAGTGCAAAAGGAAAATTAGTTTTTTGCCAATATTTATTTATCATAAAGTCATTTAATAATCTTATCAAATTTTTCTGTTGTTTTTATTTGTCTGTTAAGCTCAATATGCAATATTTTTTTTCTTTTCTTTCATGTTTAATATATTTTTCAATTTACTGTTAAGTTCTCCAGTCATTATTCATATATCACTATGGCTTTATGTAGACATAATAGAAACTAGCAGAGTTTTCTGACAGAATTTATTTTAATTGTGCTTAATAAATGTTTAATATGTATACAGGTTTTTTTTACCTTGGTACATTCCTCATGTAGACCATTACATAGCTTTTCTTGACAATTTTATTTTATTAAATAATATTGTACTTTAATACAGAAACAGTAGATAAATCTAACAATGGTAGATATAGTTAAGTATTTATTTTCAACATATGGGTATCACATTTTCATAAATAGTACATTTTCAGAAAGATGGAATAAGCACTCTAAATGGATTTTTACCTCATCATGGTAAATAAATTTTTAAAAAAATGAATAGAATTTTTACATTTGCTAAAAATATTTATTTTTTCTTGTTGTCTATCCACAGTTAAAATTCCTATAGCAACTATTATAAGATTAGAATATTCTTCGATTATCAAAACATTAATCGCATTTGTGTTATTATTATTTTTTTAATTAATATTTAATATTTTTACATACAATTATTTTTATTTTCAAATCAAATTTTAGAAGTAAATAATGAAATAAAGCTTTTCATTCCTTACAAATTATTTTTTTCTTGTAATTGGTTATCACGTTATGATTTTTTTAAAAGAAAACATTTTTTAAAAGTTATACATGTGACCTATAACATAGAAGTTACAATATAGATATAGTTTCTGCATTAACACTAATTAAAGAACTATGCAAGAAATTATAAATGTATATGACTTTGCATCACCTAATATCATTGTTCAACAATTAACAAAAGAAAATGATGTGTGTGCATGTATTATTCAAATATTTTCAGGGATAAAAATGATTGCTTGATTTTTAGATAAAAAAATGCCATGTGCATTGGATAAAAAGTATTGTAATTAGATATACCTATTGTATTTAGTTCTTCTGCTGTGTAGCATGGAGACAACATTTTTTTATCCAAGAACAGTATATTCCACTTCTCTTCCTAAGTTTTCTGCAGGGGCATCTTGAATTCAATGCAGTTGTTAGATGACAATATAGCTTACCTTTTCTCGACAAAAATTTTAGGATGCTAATATGTCTTCATCATGAGTTAAGACATGAAATGTGATAGTGTTTTGTAACATTGTAGACTATTATCAAAGATCTTCTTGCCATCAACTAGCTAAAATACTCTTATGCCTCATAGTTCCACTTCTATACATAGTTTGAATCATTTCAAATGTTTCAGCAGCAGTTTTGTCCAATTTAAAACAATTATGCAATGTTAGTGCATTGTTTCATCATGAGTTGGTATACAAAACACACTGTCACAGACAATCTTAAAATTTTTTGAGCTAAGCTATGTTATTATGTAATGCATGGGTTGATTTAAATGTGATTTTGCATGATGCTTGAAAAGAGAATGAATAACCAGTCAATTTTTCATTGGGACTTGTGGTATTTTTAATCACATAAAAGTTTTTTAAAGCATATATATATTGAACCAGATGCTTTATCCACTTCAAAAGCAACTATCGGAAAATCAAAACTAAAATGTATATTTTTAGAAATTTAAAAAAAAAATGTATTTAAAATTTTTTATATATATCTTGTTATGTATTAAGAGTATGTGCCATAACAGATGTACTCAATTATTGATAGAAATTGTAAAGACATTTTAATTTAAAAAAGAGTTTTGATTGCAATAAGGTTCTTTTTATTTTGTTAATTGTAATCTATTTTAAAAGCTGAGACTTATTTTCTCATTTAAATTTAATTAATGTTTGAAAATAGATAAGAGCCCTGGTTGTATTTTGGTTTAATTAACATTAAGCAAGAGATAGAGATTTACCCTGGTCAAAATCTTTTAATCAATATTAGGTAGGTAATAACAATTTCATATAAAAGCTCCATGTTTTGATTGAGAGTATTATAACTTTTACATTCACTAATGGTAGATTGATGATATTATAACATATTTACTAATTGCTAAAGGAGAATCACTGAAGTTAGATTTTTTGCTAACTACTAATAAGAGATTTTGCTAATAGTATTTGCTTCCTGATGTGCAGAAAAAGAATTACTTAGCTACCTACTAATAGAAAAAATGATTATGCTAAAACATTGGAAATAGTGACCATTCATCCAGAATGCAGCAAATACCTACTTTAAATAATCAGATTAGAAGTATGCCATGGTAAAATCTTTACCAGATGAGCCCTGGAGCTCAAAATTGTGCCAGCATGAACATGTCCTAAACATCTAATCCAGATAAATGGAAAAACCTTTGTAATGAACTCTAGATAGAAATAAACTATGTGCACCCTGCTGGAAGACATCAGATGAACAGAACTATGTCTTGAAGGTAAATGAACAGTTTTATATTTTAACCAGGGTTTAACTCTCATTTTTTAAATCTCTTTGCTTAAGTCTCAACTTGATATAAATGAAATATAAACAATTATTCATAATAATTTGGATAAATATTATTTTAGTTGTATATTATTTTAATAGAATCTATAATCATAGAGACTTAGTTTTAAGATTTTATATTTTAAATTTAACTGGCAGAGAGTGTATTGTGAGTTTATATTTTATAATTACTGTTTTTTATATCATTAATTATTGTTAACAGCTTTTGCAGATATGAGTAATTTTCTTTTAGATCACCTATTCCCTTTTTTATTTAAAATAAATTAGTTCAATGTATGTTTGCATTTCATGCAGACTGTAAATCTTTGGCTAGTGATTTATCGATTATTTAGTTCTGCTTTTCTTAAATTGTGGAGATTTTGTTTTCTTCTGTTTAGGATTACATAAAATTGTAATCTTTTCTTTCTTGTCAGACTTAATCTTAAGCTCACTGTCATGCCTGACCTTGCCTTCAGAGGTGGACTAATCAGATTTCTTGCCTTATTGGCTAGCACTGGATTGCTATCCAATGGGGATAAATTTTTCACTGGAGTTTGTGCTCTGAATCTGAGTGTTACCAGTAAAGTAGGGGATCTGACAATAAATAGTCAGCCTTTTTGGAGGCAAGATAAAGAGCATTAACTTTTGTCAACCTGAATGAATGAATGTGCTCTCCAGTAAATCATCTGCCTACAGAAATTGTGTCTTCACTAGTCACTTCCAATATGTCTATGCAAACCTGTAAATCAAGCCAAACACAACAGATCTTGTGCAGTCAAACATAAGCTAAATACTGCCCTCACAGCTGGAAAAATTAGAGTTAAACATTTAAAGTAAAACTGTTATTAATAAAAATAGACCACAAACATATAGGTGCATCAATTAGAAGCCATAACCAATCATGACAGCTTTACTCACAACAAAGTGGCAGAAGCTCATCCTAGTGGTTTAAAGCTTTGTTGACTTAAATACAATAAAATAATGGTAAATTAAAAATTAAGAGTGGTAACTTGGTAAAAAATCAATTTTGAGCAGCTACAAACAGTAGTGTAAAAATAATTATGAGTGGTATCCTACATAAATAATTGGATAATGCAATCAGCTTCATAGAAGCTTTTGACCCAGCTTAACCTAAGGGCTGATCAAATTATAAGAAGTGCTTGATATTTTTATCTACAGGCTAACAAAATAAAAAAATCCTGAGATAAAGTTAGCCATGCTAATGACCATAATAGATCTGCAGATGTACAACATACTTGAGTCTCAATCTACAGCAGAAACCCCACCAGACCTGGATTTTGACAAAGCATTGACAATTCTCACTGGGTATTTTCTTCCAAAACCCTCGATAATAATGCACTTCAATCTCAGCAGTCAAGAATAGGGAGAAACAGCTAGAGAATTTGCAACAAGAATCTGAACATTAGCATTGATGTTCCATTTCAAAGATTTCATAAATGAAGCACTTTGTGATCATTTTATTTATGGCATAAATGAACACAATTTAAGGCTGAAAATGTTGATGATTCTGGATTTAAATTTTGAAACAGTGGTATATCCAACAGTACTAGCTGAATCAATAATTAGTCAAGCTACCACATTAAAAATTACTAAGTATTGAAACAGTCAGTTTCAACCACTTGTCGGTTTCATGTATTTTACCCTCACACCTATACCTATGCCAGATTTAAACTCTCTCAGTGCCCATCTAATCAACCTTGAATTACTATATATGTGGGATAACTTATATATGCAAGTGATAAGTCTGTATTTAAAATAGTATATGTATATATTACAGATAAATGTTTGTTTTAAAAATTGAAAGTTTAAAAGATAATTTAGTCTAAATTATTAGTCAATTTTATGGTTTATTTTATTGAAATTGCATATAAATAAATACATTCCCAATGCCACCTCTTACATATACCGTGATAGAATCGTTTTTATACTAATTATAAATGCAGTTTTTAATTTAAGTTGTAAACAACTTTTAATTAGACCATTTTAATTGTCTTAAAAAAGCATGAGTCTAATTTTATAAATTCAAAATTTCAATAACAATTCTCGGAATTTTATAAAGTGGTAAACAAATTGCAGTCAACCATAATAATAAACCAGGGGAGAAAAAGGTAGAAAAACAGAATTAAATTAGTTTAGTTATTAAATATATTTTTCTAAAATGAATTAATGTATTTCCCAACTGCAGTGAAACTTGTAAATAACCATATGGTCAGAATTAAAAAAATATAAATAGTTCAAATGTTCTAGTCAAAAAGTCAGTCATCTATATTACAATTGAGTTGTAAGCTGAATCCATGAATATGTTACTTTTGAAATGGCAGGGTAGGTAGGCAACCACTTGCTGCCTCATCCTTGCCAGGTATGGGAGCATGGTATTGCAAAATATAAACTATACCTCAGCAAAGCAGCCCTTGGTGAAGAATCTCCATGAACATCAAATCCTTGAAGAAGAGGGCCAACCATATCATCATCTGCCTGAAACTGCAATGAAGACAACCAACTGGTAATTTCATAAATTTCTGCAGAGCTCTGTTCATAAACTGTAACTTTCAATTATCTATTTAAAGTTAGTTATTTATTAAATCTATCTTTATAAATCTATTTGCTAAACTTTGTGATGAATAAAGCTATTAAATGCTAATTTCCTGTAAAACTCGATCTTGTCTGAATAAAAAGTTTATAATGGAAAAGTTACTCTTAAAATTTAAAACTCTAATCTACTGTAACTCTCTATATAATTTTCTGTGGTCTTTTATGTCTATTTTGATCTATTCCATTTATTTTATAATTTTATCATTTTAATATTACATGTATTTAATATGCCAAATAACTTGAAACCACAAGTATATATATATAATTTTAGCCTATTTCTCTATGAAGATATTTTCAAATCTTTGTGATAATAAATATTGAAGAATTGAATTATTACTTTTTCACTCACCATTTCGAGATCATGTTATTGTTTTGTTGATTAATTTTATGGATTAATATAATAGTGATCAGTAATGCTCTTATTAAAACTGTAATTTGCTCAGCTCTAGTTATAAATTATAACTTTCTGTATATGTAATCTGTACATCATAGGAACTAGCCACAGGGATATTATCAAAGCATATTTCTAATGTTTTGTCAGTAATTGTCCCACAGATATGCTTTATCCTCCTTGGATTTATATATATATATTAGAAATGCAGGTGATATCTTAAACTAGGTTACTAATTAATTTAGTCCCTAAATGGTATATTTGAATTACTAATCTTGAGAACTGGGTTGTATAGATATGCAAATAGACGCTACCTATTTTTAAGGCATGCTAAGGTAATTCAATGTATTTGCATTACATATATATATATATATATAAACTGCAGATGTGTCCTTACTAAATGTACTATATTTGTTAACTGCTTGCTGCATGTTTCTTGATGAGTCACTGGCAGAGGTCACACTTATCCACTTACTTCAGGTAAAGCAAACTCTTTTAGAACTGGAACCCAAAGTCCAGATTGTAATAATTCATTCGTTCTTAAGGCACTGAGCATTTGATGCTGAAGACCAGAATAACAACCCATTCACACACCTTTTAGTTATATTAATATTTTAATATGTGCCATAGTGTACATAAGTAAGCCTAGAGTAAAACAGTTTTCTCTCACTTTATATTAAATGCTTATTTAGCATTAAGATAAACCCTAATCTAGGTTAACATGCTAGCCTGTATATCTTCAAGCCTGATTATGTGCTCAACTTAATCTGTTATATACAGATAGATGCCACAGAAGCACTATAAGATTAGTTATATAAGTTGGGCTAATATATTCCTTATGATTTAGCAGGCTACAAAACCAGCTAGAATTGTGCATGTTAATATAGGCATAAACTTGAATACTGCACATTTTATTAAACACTTATAATGAGATAATATGTACAACCTAATCTCTTTAATGCCTATGAGTGGAATGTTTTATGTCCCAGTTGCATAAATTTTATATATTTTAGTTTTAATATCTTTTATTTTTTTAATTAAATTATTATTATTTAAATTATAGCTCGTTTTTATGTCCTTATTGTCCATGAATTCATTTTACATCCAACTCCATATTAGTTTGTACATACATCATTCTATATATAAAGACAACTTTATTAGATTTAGCAATTAGTCATTAATATAATATTGGTTCACTTAGCCATATGTGTGTATATATCCAATTAATTCAGTGTTAATTTAGTTATTATATGAGTCTTTTGCTCCATCCTCATGCTACAGCTGGACTGTGCTTAAATTGAATTCATGTGCAACTTAGGAAATGTCATCCATAGGGTATTAAATCATTGAGCAGGGAACAAAGATTGAACATTGGTTGGATTCTAGATCTTATCATCTAGACTTGATCGGCTTTAGTGTATTTTACTTGTGTTCTGTATTTTATTGCATGGATATGCAAATCTTACCATTACAGTATGATGTGCACAAAAGTGACCAACACTGAGATAGTCAAATACTCAGACAGCTCAGAGAACTTAGCATTGAATAGTCTAAGGCTTTGCTATAAATGCAATGAATAAATGCACATGCATACAGAATGCCTGCACCACTATACAACGTACATTTTTCAAGTAAGTCAAACATATAAAGGTGGCATGTCTGCAATTGAAAAGACAGATGGCCAATAAGAGAATGGAAAAACCTATCAGGCAATTATAAGAAAAACAAGCAAGTTGCCTATATAAATCATATCAAAAATGAGTAGTCTGCATTTTTACACACTGTTATAATTAATGGTATGCCAGTTAGAATGGAACTGGACACAGGGTCTGCAATGTCTATTGTTTCAAGACAGACCTGGGCATTCATTAATAAAAATAATAAATATAAATTGCATCCTAGCAGCAAGTCAATATCAGACTATCAAGGAAATAAAATTAAACTGTTGTGACAAACAAAAAATTACAATGTCTAACAAGACCATATACCTACCACTAGTAGTGGCATTAGGTAATCTTAGCAACTTATTAGGTTGTGACTGGTTCAGTTACATAGGCTTTGCAGTGATAAAGCTGAACCAGGTCATGACATTAACTAAATTAAACCTGAATGTTCAGAAGTCTACAAAACCTGATAACAGAAATGGATAGGGAATCTGGAACACAAGGATTGCCAGGGTACTACTGCTAGCACAGCAATAGTGAACTCTTCAGAAGAACTTATTCAACAGACCCCTATGAACTATCCTGTCAAACCCGAAGCCTGATGCCAAACTTTAATAAAAGGAAAAGTAAAAATAAAAATTCAAATGGGTACACAAGTACTATGCAGGTTGTACTATGGGTCCACAAAATGGATACCAGCAGTGGTAACACAATTAAAGTCTCTATACTGTTGTAGTGCAAACAAAAGATGGTCATCAACATCATCACCATCTCAAACAATTGAGACTGAACCACATTGAAGCTGATAAAAGTAGTGACCAACCTAGGGTGAAACAATCAGATGGCAAACATAGACATCAAAGTAAAGGTGACAGCAAACATCCAGGAACAAGTTTATCAAATGAGGAAGAAGAAGCCAGGAACAGCAATAAATGGAAGCCACCTTCAAAGTAGACAATACGTCATTCAGTGCATCTCGATGACTATGTTCGCCAGGGCTAATTTTAGCCATAGAGAGGGATGTCATATCTGGCTTTGCCTTCAGAAGTAGACTATTTCAGATTTTTTGCCTGATTGGCTAGTACCCAATTGTTACCCAATGGGGTTAAATCCTTCATTAAAATTCACTCTCTGAATTAAGTTAGGGAATCCGACAATAAATAGTCAGCCTTTTTGGAAGCCAGGTAGAGAGGGTTAACTTCTGTCAACCTAAATGACTGAATGTGCTCTCCAGTGAAACCTCTGTCTACAGCAAGGATGTTTTTACTACTCACGGCAATGTGTGCACAGTGAGGCAAGTCCACCTAGACCTGGAAACTGCTATGACTGCAGTTGACTCAAGGCAAGCTGTCTGAGTGGAGCTGGAAGAGTCCAAAATAGAACCAACTTGAGGCAAACTGTCCAGTACAGCTGGGAGAGTCTTACTTGAACTTTTGAGGCAGGCTAATCATATAGCTTGAAGTAAGTTTCATCACTTGGTATGACTAACTCATCTATAATTGTACAAACTATATTTATGTTATTGATTAACTAACATGTGTATTTTTGTAACTAATAAATTATATATATATTAATTGTTGAGTAGTTTGTCCATTACTTTTTCTGTCAGTTTGAAACCGAGCCTGTAATTCAGGCTAAACACAACAATCCCATTGGTCAATATCTTATGTTTGCAGACATATAACATTTCTATTATGTCCTAATATTGTTCTGGGTTTTAGAGAATGCTCAATCTGTGCTGTTCATTGATTTCCATACAAGATCATTTTCTTTTGAATCTAAATAAAGGAAAGTGGAATTTGTTTAGATAAATTGCTGGCAGGAAGAAATCATAAATTCCTTTAATTCTTAGGTGAGAAAATAAACTTATCTGCCAAAGTATTTGATACCATAATATTCACTTGCCTTCACTGACATAGAAAGTTGGGTATTTTAAGTCAAACTTTTATATTTTGTTTGATTAGTATTATTTTTTTTAATTTAATAACACTTTAAAATTATTTATAATTGTTTTTGGCCAACGTTTAATTCTGTGACCTGTCCCTCAGTTATCTGAACAATGTTAAGATCTCTTTCTCTCCCCAAGTTTAGCTAGTAGCATTTATCATCTTTTGATCACCATAAATTAAATTTTCTAGGTCAACAGTGGCTAGTAACACCCTTGGTGATAAAAAGAGAAAGAATTTACGTAAGATTAAATTTCAAATTGATAATAGTATCTTTTTTAAGAGCTTTTCCTTTTTAAATTGAATGCATATTTATTTTTTCAATATTCTTTCCTGGTCTACAAATCTATTAACTGGCAGGAAGGAAGATAAGAATATAGAAACAATTTTTCATTTAATAAGATGTTTTATGTACAGAATTTAATTTTTTAAATTGCACTTTACATTCATGGTAAGGACTTTTAAAAATCTCTATAATCTCTCTCAATAAGCTCTGGCTATTACTTTATTGTCTACATAAACAACAATTTTTTTTCCTGATACTGATTCTATGATTGTTTTATATAAGAATGAAAACAAATGTTATATCATGTTAGGTTGTGTGCTATATGACTTGATTTTTTTTGTAATGGGATGATGTTTTTAAGATACAGTGATATTCTAATGACATTTTATCCTTAAAGTAAATACTTTATCAACTTTTCTAATTTTAGTAACAGGGACATCATTTTTACTGGAAAATGTTTAGAATTTTATTCAATGTTCTTTTATGTAATGCACGACTATCTTAATTTCTGATTTATCAACATTTTTTCATTATCTAAAATAGCTTATAATCGCTTTTATCATGGCTGCATCACTAGGTACAACATAAAATGTAGTAGATCATTTCCAGAATTCATTTCCATCACAAAATCTTGCAAATAACTTGAAAACATAATGAATACTATTTCTATAGTATAATTTCCATTACACCACTCGTACACAAGATAGAAACTGGTTTCTATTCACTTTTAACACCTTGTAGAAGTGAGTAGTTATAAACATATGACCAAAGATATGTGAAAAAGATTATCATTACCCCCCTCCACAAAGCAATAAAACTGGATAAAAACCAGTCCCTACCTTGCATTAGAAAGGTATAGTGAAATTACACTATATAAATATTATTTATTAAGTGGCTAATCCCTAATCTAATAAATGACTAATAAAATTATTAATAAACTTGAACACATATTTGTAACCCATATTGCCACACATAATTTAAAACATTTCAAAACACACATTTCTTGTCATAATTCACGATTCACATATGATAGTGCCTTAAAATTTTGTGTTGAATACATAAACTATGCCACTGCATAACACATGCATTGACTCAAAGATGGTGCTGCAGTAATCTAGGGAAGAGACTAAAATCATCTTTTCATTGATGATCATGGTATACTTATTTTCTAATGTGTATTTGTTTATTTATATATAAAGTGTGATACTAACCATTTTCATTTATTTTAATTAATACATGTAAAACAAAAGTTGACTGTTTTCTATTTCCTCAGTAAACTTGATGTGATTATAGAGAGAGTTCAAGAGTTTAAGAACGTTATTGAGAAATCCTATCATGAGGACAAACAATGAAAGTGTTATCAATATATTTGAATATACAATCATTTTAGATGCTGGATTAAAGTTTGTTTTGAAGTTTTCAATAAAAAAGGGAGATCACTGCTAGAGAAATAAGAGTCACTAAATAAGTCTAAAGTCTGTTTGAAAACAAAACGTATCTTTAGTAAAAAAAAACAATTGAATGGCTTATTTCTCAGAAGTTCACAAACAGTTTGAGCAGCAAAAGTGTCAAAACTAGAGTCTGGTTGAGAACTTTTACACTTTAGACTCTGACCTTCTATCACTGCACTAAACCCCACATAGCAGTATATTTAGTAAATAGTATTCAATTAAGTTCTGCAGTGTTACTGGAATGATTCGCAGATCTAGTTGGCTTCATTTACAAACATACTGATAAAGAATTAACAATACTAAAACTTATCAAGATATCCACTGATAATTTTTTTATTTTCAATAAATTGTAATTTTTGCTTCTATAATATAATATAATTTGTGTTGAATTATTTTTTGCCTTATTAAAAATTTTATATTCTGATATTATCTACTTCTCCTGAAGGAATTTTTGCTAATACACTTTTCAACTATAAATACTGTCACACCTAAGAATGAAATACTTATTTGGGTTTTTATCTTAAATTCAGACAAATTTTTAAACATCACACGATCACCATTTCTTGTGATTGCTCATAACTGTTATTAAAATAGGAAATACTCTTCATACAGTGGTGCCACTCCAGAGTAATCAAGGTTTGCCAGAAGGCTTGTGCATAAAATCCCTATCTAGTGCCTACTAATCCAATATCCCCAGACTGATGAAAGCCACAAGCTAGAAACTAATCTGGGAATATTGAATGAGTAGGCACTAAATAGGAATTTTATGCACAAGTCTTCTGGCATTCATTGATTACTCTGGCTTGCACTGAGTGGAACTACTGTTTAGAGAGCTTTGCCTGTTTTAATAACAAATTTTTAAACTAAACATGTCTTTTTACATCTAGACAGTATGGTGGTGAGAGGAATTAGGTGAAGCTACTGCCTATTTATTTTATTAACAATTTATTTTTTTGTAAATTTTTTTTTTAGTAATGATTTTAATTTAACCAAAAGAAATAGATTTCAATATTTTTTTACATCTTATTATTTATCAAAGCAGTAAATATATCAAAACTTGTTTTATTTAAAATAGAATTAATTTTCTTTAATAACCCATACAATAGTACTTTTTTAAACATATTGCTACAAGCAAAGAAATATAAATATAAACTTACATAAAAGGAATAATATTTTTCCCATGTAATTTTCATGAAATCACTTTCAAGCAAGATAGGAACTGGTTTTTATCTACTTTTAACACCTTTAAAGAGGTGTAATCATAAACATATAACCAAAGGCCTAAAAAGATTTATTCTCAAGATGCATATTTCCTTCTGAACCAGCACTTATCAGCTGGCCCAGATCACAATACCTTACACATATTGTTATCATTGTTCAACATATATAGATAGCCAATTATTACAATTTAATGGATAAATATCAAACATCTCTCACAACTTTGACATAAACCACTTAATGCAAGTATATTAATACCTTTTATTAATCATTCATTAGACCAGAGATTATTCACTTAATGAATAATATTTTTGTAATGTAATTTTTACTATATCATCCTCATGCAAGATAGGGACTTGTGAAGAGATGAAATCATAATCATTGATCAAAAATGCAAGAAAAAGATTTAGCCAAGTTGCACATTTTATGTTGAACCAGGTTGTACCTTTTATGAGAGTGGTGTAGTGAAAATTACATTAAAGAAATATTCATTAAGTGGATAATGTTTATTCTAATGAATGACTAATAAAAATTATTAATACACATGTAAAAAGAATCTAATTTATGCAAGTGGAAGGTCACATTACAATTATGGGAGATTTATTTTTCTTGCAATTTAATAAAAAATATGGATTGCAAAGCAATTTTTAAACTTAAATATTTTTTTTGTTATTGTTATTTTATTTTATTTTCAGTAATAATTATAAATTTACAGTATAAAAAAGTTGTAAACTTTTTTAATTTAGTTGAACTAAAAGAATGCGTAAACACTTTTGTTTTGCACGTAAGATAAATTATAGAACGAAGTAAGAATGAGTTTGAAAAACAAAAGAACTATAAAAAAAATTTTTGAGAAAAATACCTTTTGTTTGGCAGGTTAATTCTTTAAGCATCTTGTACTTGAAACATACTGGTGGATTTTTTTTTATTCATTTTTGTATTTTTCATTCAATTGTATTTTTAAATGAAATAACAAAATCTATCAAATTTTTATTTATGACAAATATCAATAAAAGCATGTGTATGAGCAATAATCTTAAAAAAATTGCAAATAAAATATTAGTAATAATGCTACAAACACTATGAAATTCATAATAACCTTCGGTGTAAAAAGATATAGCTAGTGAAACAAAACAATTTAATGAAATATGTGAAAACAAATTACCAAAAATTATAAACATCATTATTAACAATAATGAAGTTATAGACAGACTGGTTTCTATTGAAATCACATATTTTCAACATGCAAACTTTTTCCTGAAATCAAATATATATAAAAGCTTTATATAAAACATCACATATTTATTAAGAAATAAATATTTAATAAATTTACAAAAAGTTAAAAGTAAATAAATATATTGTTAACATTGGCAAAAAGTTGTGCAATTAGAGAAATATATTTTTTTTAAAAGAAATGTATCTATTTTCCCTTAACATACTGATTGCTTCAGACATCTAGCTACAATAGTTACAATTAAAATCTTAATTGTTAAATTATTTTCAACTGAGAAATTCATTAAATGATTATATTTTTATTCATGGCAAATGACAAACTTATACAAATAAAAAATAATGTTGTAATATAAAATTTATTAACGATTTAAATAATAAAACATTAAGTCAGAATGCTTACACTTTGCTTCTTTTCATCAAAATGAATGTTAAGTTCTTTGCTTAAAAATAAATCAATGATAAATAGATAATAAGTATTAAATTATAATACTCGATTATCACTGGATATATTTTGTCATTACTTAAAATTTTTTTGACAATTTATTCTAGCATCTCAAATTAATAGTCATATTGTAAAATAATTTAACTCATAGATAATTGTGAGATTACTTTTATAGGATTATAACTTAAAAATTTATAACTATATAGTGTAAGACAGATAAATGTAAATTTCTGACTGATTGGGTAATACAAAAATAATATCAAAAATGCATCTTCCATAAAACTTCTAGCATAAGAGATTTTTTTACATCACAGAAACAAAATTATTTAGACTAAGAGATCAAGATGTGATTGCAGCTATTTACATTATTAAATAAAAAGCTATAGGTAATTATATAGCAAATAATCTTAAATAATACAAGACTGAAGTACTGATGAATTATTAAAAGAAAGAAAAGAAAGTATATAAATTTAAGTTATAGAGATGAGTTATAAAAGCAGTTTTACATATGTGTTTATTAATTAAAACTACAACATTGTGCAGATACTATTATTTTTAATAACATATCATTAAACTACCACTTTTAACAATATGATACTAGATGTAAAAGCTTTCCAATCCAGTGCCATTTAATATAAGTTTGAATAATCAGTGATTACCAGATGCATATATCCTCTATTCTTAATATTTAAATCCCCAATCTCAAAGTGGGTTTTAGCTTTTGCCTTTACCAATGAACACAGGGTTTTGCAGTTGAAAGAAATGCATATTTATTCACCATTTTTCCTGTGAAGATGAAGATTTGAAATTCAAATGACATTGTGAATTCAAATCAAACTCCTTAAACAATTATATACATGTAAAGCCAATTCAATAACTATATATTTTAAAAAACTACAGTTCATCATCAGCTATAGGCAATTATACTCTTCCTTTTCAGTAATGTTATTAATATTATTATTTATAATAACAAATCACTAAACTACCAGATTAAAATAATATGATAATACAAGAGCAGGTATCTATTCTAGTGCCACAATTATCCAAAAGGTGGCATTAGAGTGGAGAACCATTCTTACACCGTAGTTTTTGTGATTGGATTTTCTGAACCATGTCATTTGTGAATTGTGTATATTTCTATTTGGCAACAAAAATGATCACCATTTTGTACATCTATTTAAATTGCAAACAACTTAAACTAATGATTAGTTAATAAAATTACCTTAAACAGTTCAATTTAAAAAAATCAAGCACTTAATAAAAATCAGCCTTTTCATCTCATGGTAGAAAAAAAGCATATACAGCAATAATTGTTGGATAATGATAAGAATAAATAAATATATAGAGAATAGTTATGGTCAGAATATATTATATTGCTGATTACTTGGAATAATTTTCCAAATTCAATTTAGGTTATGAGCATGTTGTAATAAAGTATTTTAATGCTACCTCCATTCTGCAAAAACTTATCAGTAATAAACTTCAAAAAAGAATTATGTTTTCAGCTTTACTGACTATATTATTCTGATAGCCACTATAATACAAGACTCTTTTCTAATGGGTATATAAGTAAATAAATAAATAGATGGCAGATATATAGATGTAGATGACAGATATATAGATTACACAGACCAATGGATAGATAGGTAGACAGTGATAGATAGGTAGATAAATAATAGATAAATAAATGACAGATGGGTAGTTAGGTAGATAATTAAAGATAGATAAATAAGTAGACAATAGATTGATGAATGAATACATGAATGGACAGATAGAAAGAAAAAACTAATATATAAATAAGGCAGAAAATGCAACCACATTTCTATTCATATATATAAATTATTGCAGAAAAAAATCATGTAAAGATGAAAGCTCAGAAGCTCATTTTCCAGAACACAGCACTGAAATAGATAATTTAAAAAATATCATTAACCAACTTCAGTACGAAATAAAAAAATGCGAAGGTGAAAAAAAGCAGCTCCTTTTGGATATGACAACTGTCCAACACAAACTCGATGCTGAACTCACTTGTAAAATTAAAGAAAGGTAATATATATATAATTCTAAATCAATTAAAATGTTTATTATTGATAATTTTCTGCACAAAAGCAGGGTTCATGCATTTGAGCAATATAGCACCATACTGTGAACATTATTGGAAGTAATTAATCCTTTCATAATAACATTTTGTACTCTTCTTAAACAAAACTCACAAGTATTATTTTCCAAAATTATTTTATTCAGATATTTTTCCTAATAATAATTAAAAAAATGTACAAACTTTTATTTGATCTTTTACTTTAAGAAGTCGTCCAATATTTAATACAATAAATAAAAAAAATCAAACGGTCTATTATTTGAGGGTCTGTGTAAAGTTCACAGAAGTTTGAGCACCAGAAGTTATAATGCTGAATTGCGATCTATAGATCATAATCACTGGAATCTAACACTTTATCACTGCTCTAAACCACTCGCTGTATTACTATACTGAAAAAGTTATCAGTCATAATATTAAATTATAAGCACTAGCAACGCTAAGTAAAAAAAGCTTAAGAATAAAAGTTATTATTTTTTGCTGAGCAGATTTTAATATCTTAATCTTGATATTATATTCATAGCAATGACTAGTGGATAAGAGGGTTTTAGGTATAACATATAATGTAAATTTTGTGTAAATGCATACACGAGTTATATGGCCCACTTTTTAGAGAGAGAGAAACATGATTACTTTTTACTTATAGTTATCATTATTGGCAATATGCTAAGGCTCCTTTATCTTGAATTTAGAATCATTCCTTTCTATGCACACCACCCTAGCTGATGTATGCTTGAATGTATGGTGAATTTGTTTTCATGCTTTAGAAATATGGATTTGTGATCTGGATTGTTTTTAGCCCTTCTATACAGGTATTGATGTTGTGACAATCTTATTGCGAGGCTAGCGTGTGATTCTCTGAAGTAGACAGCACTGCAAATAGTTTAACTGCAAGAAACCTTGTAAACTTTTTATTCTTAACTTTTTTTTACTTAGTGTTTCTAGCACTTATAATTTGATTACAATTGTATAAGAAAAGTTAACCAATGTCTATAGAATTACATGTTGTGGAACGTATGGATTAGAATAGTGGAACCTGTATATTTGATACAATCGACATAATAAAAATGTTTGTATTTATATCATTTAGATTATCAGGGAACAAAAATTTAAAAGAAAAATGTTAATATTTTTAATAATAAGTGATTGTCTTAGTATAGAATGTCATTTTAATCAATATTAACCTGATAGGTACAAAAAGTGCTTTTTAAACAATCTACATTCTGCAAGGTTTTTCTTCCTAGACTCTAGGCACATTCTTTTAAATAAATATGAAGAGTAGCAGGTTTGACTTTTAGGAGTTGTTATTACTTCCCAATTTTCAAGATATATAAACCATGAAGATAAAGTGAACAATTTGCCTCTTTATAATATTACCAACAATATAAATATAATCAATTTAATAGTGATCAACTTTTAGCTATGGTTGCCATTTTAAAATCAGTATTCAGTTTACGTTCATGAAACTGATTTTTGTATATTTGTATTTTTATATTGGACTATTTCTATCATCTAATATTAATTTGTATTGAATATCTATAGAAAGATTTAACTTTATTTAAATTTTCCAAATACATTCAACTGTTAGTAATAGCACACATTAGTATAGGCACAATATTTTGAGAAGTATTATTCTCTTCTTCTAGGCCTGACCAGTGTCAGTACTAGCATGAGAATTGAACCTGGACCCTTAGATTTTTGATTATTGACTTTTAAGTCCTGACAATCCTGATTAGAGTATTACCTTAAAATTCAAGAGTTTAAGGATCCAGGTTTAATTCCCATGCTAATACTGCTGCTGGTCATGCCAGAAACACCTGAAGAAGATCGAATAATAACTCTCAAAACATTGTGCTTATACTAAGCTGTGTGCTATTACTAACAGTTGAATGTAATTGGAAAAGTTAAATAAAGTTAAATTTTTAAGCCATTCAATACTTATATAAAAATAGAACTAAAATACCACCATCACAAAACTACAGGAAATCACATGATTATGTATAGATTGAAGATGATTTGAATTTTTTTTGTTGCCAATATTAGTAAAAATATGCTGTAGAACAATCTTAATACTGATCACTTTTTAACTGCAGATGCCATTTTAAAATTGATACTCAAGTTAAGTTTATAAAAATCAGTCATGTTAATTTAAAAAGTTGATTTAGTTAACAAACACACACTAATCATTGCATGGACTACAATAGCAATTAGTTTACAGCCAAAGACTTTATTTACAAAATCCTGGTTTTCAATTTTCATATGGGTAAATTCAGATAGGTTGTTACAGAGTTACTACTTCAAATGTTTTAAAAATGAAAGTGAAAAATTCTATCTCACAGGAAACCTTAATAATGAAAAAACTCACAGATAACATTATGCAATTTAAAGTTATAATTATTTATTATGCACATAGAAAGTATATGTTAACCTGAATCATATGCAACTTGAAAGTTAGGTTAAATATAAGATGGCCACTCTTATCTTTATAAAAGTCACTATCTTGTGTTGTTGTTTGAGAGGTCCCTCTATCAGAAATTAAAGATATTGTTTGACTATTATAAATTTCAAGGCACCTATGATTCAGGTTCAAACCTGTCTTAAAAGTATTTACATATACTTCCTGTGCACTTAATAAATAATTATAACTTTACAATAGTTTATATATTTCCAGTATAAAAATTGTAATATTATCTCATTGTAAATCACAAGATTTTGCAAATGTTAATTTGTAAAGGTAGTAGTAATCTTAAATAGTGGAGAGAATAATAGTTTCATGTTGCCTTATCAAGATGCTTCAGATTGGCCTACATAAGTGGAAAGTTAGATTAAAGATAAGATGGCCACTCTTATCTCTATAAAAGTTGCTATCTTGTGTCATGGTTGGAGAGGTCCTTCTATTGGCAATTAAAGATATTGCTTGACTAGTATAAATTTCAAAGTGCATATGATTCAGGTTAAAACCTGTCTTAAATGAATTGTGCAATATACTTTTTTTAAAATACCACATTATAAAATGTTTATAATTTCAAATTAAATTTAAAATATTCTTTCCTCTCATAGATATTTAATAGTTAAATTTTTTAAGCCTGAGTAAAGAAACGTATTTGATTTGTAAGCTACCAAAAATATTACGCAAGAACTCCTAGGATTTATATATTCTAATAAATTGTTTTTATAGATTTAAAAAACTTTAATTTTCATTATTCTGCATTTTCATTATATTATAAATTTTATAACTATATGTAAAAATAATTATAGGTATTTCATTATATTTGAATGAACTTTTTAAAAAAATATATAGAACATCATTGAAAATATTCTATTTTGATCATATTAAGATTTGTTCTATTTTTTCAAAAAAAGTATAGCAAACAATAAGGCAGATAAGCTATATCACTACAACAATAAATGTGTCATTGAGAATCCCAAAATTAAACAGATACTATGTCAGATGTTTATAAAGAGATGACTCAAATTCAATGATTTAATATTAACAAAGGCAGTTTAAATACAGAATGTATAAAAATAATGAATTAGTTTTCTACTTTATTATTATAGCTCTTCTCGATAAAACAGGAAATTGCATATTAATTTTTTTTACAATCTATTTCAAATAAAATTTTTAATTTTTTTTAATAAGTTGTATTTATACTAATTTGTGTTATAAATATTTGTATGCATATAAAAGACAGATGAAAGAATCCAATCCATATGTGCTAAAAATGATTGGTCATGAATTCCTAAAAGAATTGTATAAAATACTCTATAATGATAAATATTGAACAAAGAGAATTTCAGAGAACTAAAAATCATGACATCATCATAAAGATTTGCTGAAGGTTGACTCTGAAGATCTGAAAAGTACAGTTCTTTATACAATTTTTAATCAAATAACTGATTAATTATACTGACAGTTATTAGATCTGTTAGCATTTATTGTATATATTCCAATTATATTTTAATATGGCATTCAGTTAATCAAAGTATATATATCTTGATTTAGTCTGTTCAATTCATTAATTATATATTGGTTTTTAGGCTAATATTTTTTACTTAATAACCTGTGTGGACTGATTGTTGATCAGGAAAATTGTACACCGTTATCACATCAAATTAGTATTTCTACAATGTGGGCCAATACCAATCCCTGGGAGAAGGGCTAATCTAATAATGGATGAAATTGTGTGAAAGTAGAAGATATAAAATAATAAGGTGATGAAAATATAAAAAAGAAAATTTTGAAAAACCATTCATAATTGTTTCATCTGTTATGTAATATATAGTTAAAGTCATAGGATTAATTTATTTTCCAAATAAACACCCAAAATGCAAGTAATGACTGATCATCAGTCAAGTTCATTGATAGGTTTTAATGAACAAATGTTAGCAGGTAAGCAAGTTGCTCTCAGAAATCCCAGAATTTATTAGTAAGAATGTATGCACATAGTGACTGATTACAGTATTTTACCTTAAGTAGGCAACATGTATGAAATTTAATTGTTTTTGAATTGTGTGATTAGCAATAAATAATAGATTTTGCATTAAATAATTAATTTAAAAATTTTATTTAATGTTTTATACCTTGATTTTCTTGATTATGGATCACATATAAGGCAAATTTTATTATTGTTGTTTCAATAAAAAAAATGTATTCATCAGTAATTTTATACAATTTTTGATATTACCATATATTTCTACATCTTCCAGTATTTATTAATTAATAAAATCATGCCAGATTTATGTAAATACAGCATCATTTGAAGTGAACTGTTACTATATTTGGCATATTTTTATTACAATATTAATGAAATCAAGGGGATGAAATCTGTAAAAAACGGTTAATCATAAATCACTCATTTTGCCCATCATGTCATCTATGTTAATTGATAGCCTATGAGAATAAGGAATATGTGTTTAAATAAGGACAAATTAAATTAAAATTATTAACTAATTATTAATTGTATATTGATGTTTTTTAAAAAAATATTTTTGTTAAATTTTGTTTGATATTTGCCAATCTAATATCAAACATATATATATATTTAATGTTATTGTTATTTTTTATTTGTATTATAAAACAATAGATGGTAATCTGTTTGCAATAATAGATTAATAGTTAAAACAGCTTACGTTTACAATTAAATAGGTGAGATAAGGGCACAAAATCACATGCCAAAAAAGGCTTTTAATGTATAATTATTAATATATTTTTTCTTTAGTAGCTATGGTATATATTTTTTATGTATTCATTATCATCTGAATTTATATAAACAAAAACTTGATGTCACATGAATTTTCCTGAACTATATATATATATATTAAAACAAAACAAAGATTATTAAAATGAAATGTCCATTGGAATTTTTAAAAACTTGTAAGTTATTTAAAATATTCCCGAATTTCTGCTGCTTTAAATATAATAAATCACTGGATTTGAAGCCTAATTTTATTTCTGAAGTGGAACATAAGACATTGCTTGAAATTATTAAAAGAAATAAACAATATTTATTTAATATTCCAAAGTATTTAAAAGTTATTAATCATTTTATTGGATTGAATGATTTTGAATATTGTTTTGAATTTAAAAAGATGTGTCAAAATAATTTTGATAAATTTTATATTAATGAAAAAAAGAAATTTGATAGCAAGATTGTTTTTTTATTTAATAAAAAGTATTCAATCATGGATCATAGTGTAAATTATGTTAATTTGGCATCGTGTGGATATATATAAAAGACATATTTTGCGGGTTCATCCGTGTTAAAAAATGTAAATATTGATATACGGACGACGTTTACACAAGTCATCCACTGGGTGATAAAAGGTAGAAAGACGGTTGTAGAGGTGCTACAATCACTGACTTGAAAAAAAATTTAAAGTTCCACCAATAACAAAAATGTTAAATTAAGAATGTTTTTTAAAAAAAATCTTTCTAAATAAGAGGAAATTATATATATAGTGACATCACCAAACATTTAATATATATATTGAAATGAAAATTCTAATGGAAAAAGGTAGTGGGTCAGAAATTTTGATTGTCATCAAAAGATTGAACATCATAAATAAAAATGAATATGAATCACATCATGGAATACAGGACTTATGGCAGGAGATAAAAATGAAAACGAAATGCTATAGCAAAAGTGATTACTAATAAGATTGGAAAATTAAAAAAGGCAAAGATAAAATTATGTACAGCTAAGAGTAACATAAATGCTAATAGAACATATTCAAGCTCCCGTAATAGAAAATGGTTTGGGACTACATTCAATAAATATTTTTAACATTCAAAAGTCTTTAAATCTTATTTCTGCTTGTGCTCATTTATTTCCATACATAAAATTGTTCTTCAAGATTACCCCAACAGATAAGCTGCCACCAGTCAATGGATACTGGAAAATCTTGTTTACATTAATTATCAACATTCCAAACTTTATTTATTCACCACCTCAAGATAAATTTAAATATTGGGATATATACCAGATAATTTGCTCTCCTGTAAATGATAAAAGACTAATACTAAACATTAACAATAGACAACTAACCCAGAAATTCAAATTCTGGTCATTAGAACCCAAATAATATGATTTTCTGCTCAAATTAAATATTGAAGCACTACCAACATTACATTTTTATAAATACAGAAGGCATTACATAAATACAGATAACATATGCTGGTTATGTAATAGAAAGACTGAGATACATGAACATTTTTTTACCTGCACTGCATTTGATTATACTCATTCATATTATCATTTTGAACAAAGAAATAGTTCCATTCAAACACTTTTACATTCATTTGTTAAAGGTAGCTACCCACATATTCAAGCAATTACTTTGACATTATTCTCAGCGTGATGTACAAGATGCTCTTTCATGTATAACGATAATCCAAAAAGACATCCAAATACATTCTAGAACAAAATGCAACTATTTTACTTAAGGGATGAAAAAATTGTATCCCAAGAGATGTACATAGCCACTTGATCCATATTCCAACAATGCTCAAAATTATAGCATGAAAAAAGATTAATAAAAGAGAGTACTAAGAGCCTTGTCAGTGTATAAAACTGATTTGATGTATATATAGTAAAATGTAAACTCAAATTTGTAAACCACATGCATGTCCTTTGTTTTTGTTGCCCCCCCCCCCCAAATTACAATTTTCCAATTTGTTTATATTGAAGCAGTAAATCTGTAGTACATATTTCGCTTCACTGCCTGATGACATTACAGACCTTTAAAGTATGGTTTGAACCAGTTTATGTTTATTTGGTCATCCAGGAATGTTAGGCACACATATACATGTATGACTTCCACCCTGTTTATTCAAAATGGTTATGTTTAACCAGTTGTGTTATTATTTTAACTTAATTATATTTTATTTCTAAGCTTGTAAATTCCTTCACTTAGATAATCGTGTATGTGCATATATGTATTACAGATATGGAAATTAATATGATTAATGTAAAGCTAAAGCAATGCCAGAAAGTTCTAGAATGTATTATTACAATTTAAAAATGTCATTCTTATTTAATTATTTCAACAGTTACAAGTTAATAAAATTATATCTTTTATTTCCAATTTAAAAAAAAAAAAATTTGAATCATGCTTTCTGAAACATATTTGTTTACATCTTCCAATATTGCCAAATTTCAAGTATAGGAGGAGTAAGAGTTTTTGGCATGCGCAAAATGAGCTCAGGTCACTCAATCATCTTGTGTTCAATTGGAGAGTGAAAACAGAATGAATTCTGAGTAAAGCAAAGTTTCACCTTTCCTGATCTTAGATCATCTCTTACTGCCTTTCTGCCATGTCATCGTTACTTGAGAACTGTTATGTTTAAATGTGAAAGAACAATTGGAAGATGCCTACCATTATTTTGTTAATATTGCGCCTTGCTGACCGTGCTTTTACATCTAAATTTTATATAAATTATTCTAAATGGCCTCCTTTTATTCCTAAATTCTAATTATATTCGTAATGTAATCTTTATTTATATATTAACCGATTATAAGCTCAGTTATCGTCACTGTTAAATTTATGATTTTCTCTTTAAAGTTTTAAAATCTCATTTTATAACATGTTAGCACAGAATTATGTATCATTAGCTTTTAAGTTTCATGCTTTAGTTATCTTATTTTCATGCAGCAAAATTTAATTTAAATATGTATTTTATTGAATTAATTTTAGTACGCTAATGTTTCAATCTAGCAAACTTATATCATTTCAGCCACCATTCCGATATTTTGGAATATTTAAATAGTTAAATGTAAAATTTCTTATTGAACGCAGTTTGCTCGATTGAATATTTTGAAATATATGCTTAATGGTGGATTGTTTAAAATGTCATATTATGGTATAAGATAAACTTTTTGTATATTAATAATTATAAATTGCTTTCACGCCATTGAGCGTTAACTTGCTTAGAATACACTATCATTTAAGAATATTTGGGGCTTGTTAAATAGAAAAATAATATTTTCCCCTCTTCTATATTTGACATCCTAATTTGTTAAGGTTATACGTACATTGCTGAGTGGGTTAATATTTTGTCATGGCATTATGCATGATATTATTACTTTATTTAAGCTTAAATTATTGCATTAGTCATTTAAGACTTAAGCCATATTCGCGTTGTTTACTTATGATAGCATTTTAAAGAATTTGTATTTTGCTTTATCATATCTATTCCTCTGGAAGTCCCGAATTTTCTTCATGTAACTTGTCTAAGAATGAGGTTTGGTAGCACCGATCTCAGGACAAACATTATATTGTTAAGGCTCTGTATGGGAAACATTGACAAGTTTGAACCATAGCATCCTTACCACTCGTCTCTTCAAGTATCATCTTGATGTAAATACAAGTGGAATCTTATATATGATAAAGTCTTTCAGTCCAAAGACAGACATGTTCTCCACTTTTAATGCTATCATTATAGTCAACACTGCGAGTTCTCTTTAAGTGTAGTTTCCATATTATCTATAAGACATAGCGCAGTGATGTTTGTAAACCATTCACTTAATAATTAATAGAATATCTTTAGAATTGTCATAATAAAGCTTATTTAAGCTAACCCCTTCTCATTCATACAGGCCCAGATATGCTCATGAATGATAAATTGTTTAACTGTCATATCAAGAGTTTACCTCTTTTTGGAGGTGAATTTATATATGTCTTTTATCATTACTTTAAAGTAATGGTCATAACATTAATAACATTAATTTATTGTTATTTGTAGCTCATTAGCATACTAAGCCATTTGCCTATGTGAAAACTATTAATCGCATGAAATCTGTGCTATGTCTCTGATGTAAATTAAATTTGTTTATGTTCATTAAATTATTATTGTTGATAATTACTCATGCATTGTGTCTTACTGAATCTCATTCATTGAATCCCACTTGTTCCTTATAATAATACTAATATTTAGAAATTATAACTGATTACTTTAAATGAACATTATCCCTGGGTTGTTCTGTCCTTGCTCATTCTGGATGGATACTATATTATAATTCTTGTTTCTTTTGCAATGCTAGCTGTTTGCAATTTATTTAAATTTATAGATTTTCCCTTCTCATAAGATATTTGACTGAGCCAAGATTTAATATTATTTATTTATAATAATTATCCTGTAGATCTCATGTTTCTCTGCTGTGTCTGTGGGACCGGAATGAATACAATTTCATCTGTTATCATCAGAAGTGTTGTTCATAATGTTATAGTTTTAGAGAAGAGCAAATAGGGCAGAATCCATGATTGCTCCTGACCTGTGTATCTCAGGCATGAGTGGATTTAGGGTACTTTTGTTTAGATTTTAAACCTTGTTAAATGAGCGTACAATTCTGACCAGTACAATATTAACTTCAATTTATCTGCATGTGGTAAAAGAGTTATAAATGTAATCTTTTCCATGTTATATGCAATAAAGTCTTTTTGAAAACAATAGAGAATGCGTAAAATATGAGGGATTAAACTAAATAAGAATAATCAAGTGGAATTAAAATATTCAAATTTATCTAGAGGATTAAATTAAGCCATGCTAAACAAGTAATGTTAAGAGAAGAATTTAAATCAGAATATCTAAATATTTTAATGCAAATTGTGGAAATATTTAAAATAAAATCAGTAGAATAGATGGTACCCTGAAGAGAAAAAAGCCATTTTCTGTAAATCATACAAGTTACTGTTTACTCTTAGAGATAAAATAAGAATTTATTAGTGTTAGCTGAGCATAAAATAGTCTTTCCATCTGAAATCTGAATGGACAATGCATGTTACAATACTTATGAAATCTAATGATACATAGAATGTATGGTGATAGCACTGTGTGAAAGTCAATATATGTTTTTTAAAAAAACTATTTATTGACTTCCAAATGTAAGGATGTTCTACACATATTTCAAAATTGCTTACTCTTTGCAAAATTAATCCAAGAGCAGCTTTTCTCCAAGTTAGTATAAGGAATCACGCAAATACTCCTAATATATTTAAAACAAAAATTTATTTAAGAGACACAGGTAAAATGATTCCACAATTTGAAGATATCCTAGTAACATCAATATCAGAGAAAATGTTAAATCAAAAGATAATGGGAATGTGTGGTCAATTAGAGGATTCCACAATATAATTAATATAAGTAAATATTTCTGAAATATACAATAAATGTTTTGGCCCCATATCATTTCCAAATGATAGATACAAAAATATTTTATACAATTTTATTTATTTATTTTGATTAGTAATGCACTAAAAATCAAAAAATATTTTTTAAGCACCATTTTAGTTGTCTTTATATAACTTGAAATAAAAGCACAGGTATTTATAATTTAATTAATTCAATTGCTAATTTTAAATATAGTGATAAAATTAATTAATTTATGGACATCCCATATTTTTATTTCAAGTTACATATTATAATCCAAATTGTGCTTAAAGAAAAAAAGTTTTGGGTGTTTTTAATGCATTACTCATGAAATTAAATCATTTTTTATAAAATATTTTAATACATTATTATTTAATATTTTAGTATTTTGATATTTTGCACCTGAGTTTTCTAACTATTGATATTCAAATTTCAAAACTGATAATGTAAACAATGTTGCTGTAGTTTCAGTATATAAAAAGAAATATATATATATATATATTAAAATTGTAAATACAGGAATTTAAACTTAGCATTTTCAGTCTACATCCATCCTCTACTCCATCTCAAATAACCAGTACCCATGACCATGCATATGTAAAAAAGATAAATGATCCCCAATATATGTATTTTATATAGAGTGCTCATCTTATATTATGATAGCAATTCCTTAAACTTAATGGGGATAACTTATTTTTTTCACATGTTTATGGTTATGATTTGAGATTAAATGAAGGATGAATATAGACTGAAAATCAAATTCAAATCCCTTTATTTATTATAGTAAACATTCAGTATATTGAATAAATAGGTTAATTATGTGTTAAAATTGTGTACAAAATTTTTGTTTTTATGAAGTTAGCATTTGTAAAAAAAAAAAAAAAAAGTTCTAGTTGACAATGAAGAAAAATTAAGATTTTACCCTTTTCTTTTTTATTTCTACTTTAATTAATTGAAAATACTTTTTAATGAATCAGTCATGAAATTCAATGAAAATATATTTTTAAAATATAAACTCCTATATTTTGTGGATCACTGAAGGATTACCGAACCAATAACAATGTGGTTTGAAATTTGGATCCCCAATAAAATTAGTCTGGGCAATTAGCTGGACAATTCTGAATTATTGCAATTTCATTGAACATTAATTAACAAAAGTAGAAAATTTTAAGAAAATCCATTCAATAAAAGTATGTTACATAAACAAACAAAGAGAATAGGCAATTCACTATCACCTAGAAAAATTCAAATCATGGTAAATGCAAAGGCCCAAAGTTAGTAAAGAAATTATGGGTCTTTTTAGATACAATCATCTTTTGTAAGGTTTTCTAAAAGGAAATTTTGAAATGTAAAACTAAAAAGGGAATTTTAAAATATAAAACCTATTTTGTGATTTACTAAGAAAATAAAATATGAATGACAGCAGCTAGTAAAACATTATTATCATTCTGTAGTCTATTAGTTCATTATAATGGAGAATTAGAAATTATACTAATAACAGGTGTGTGCATATGGAGTAGGAACAATGATTTTCCCCAAATTAATGTTTTCAAAAGATCAATAGCCTATGCATCTAACACTCTACTCAAAACTCAGAATAATAAACAGAAAAAAAATTAATTGTCAAGATTACAAACCATAATTGGTGGGGTTTTTTTTAGGAATACATTCATCCTAGGTTCCAAGTCTAAAGATATTGTGTTTCCAAAATATTATCTACAAATGATTATAAATTAAGCTACAAAAAAAAAGAACCAAATACCTCAAATTCTTGTATTACTCAGATTTATGGATAACCAAGAGTCACTTACAATTTTAATGCTTTTATTCCTGTGGAATTTTTAATTAAAAAAAAAGTTTTGATCAATTATCTCAATACACAACTGATATATTCTAACAATATTCTTAATTACAATATGTTTTGTAGTTTGAGTTTCAACAATAGAGATAATTGCAAATCTCTCTAACCCCCCCCCAACCCATATTTTTCCAAGAAATAAAAAAAAAACTTTTAAGAAAAAAATATATCTCAGGATACTATTTTATCTTGAATTATAATTGATTTAAATAAATTAAACAGAAAATCAATGAAGAAATTCTAATTTTCTTGTAAGATAAAAAACTTTTAACTGATTTAATAAAATAATATATTATTTTAAATTCTTATAATAAACTACAGATAATTTTACTAAATTAAATATATGTACATGTAAATATATGAGATGGTAGAAAATACTATCTCAATATATATTTATTTCTTGTGTCTGAGACTATTTATATTATTAGGACTTATTCCTGAACTATTGAAGTTGAAATACATTACAAAGACAATTCACAAATAAGATTCCCAAAGTACCATCTTTAATTGAACTTGTAATTAATGCCTACCTTTTGTTACATCAATGCCATTTTATTTTGTCAGATAAAATATCACCATTTTTATCTAATTCAAATGAACTTCTCACAACTTTAATGATCACATAAAGAACTTTTATAAAATAGGTAATACTAATATTATAAACATATTCGCTGAAAAATATTATTAGGTGAATATAATTTTATAATGAATTAATATTAATCTGTCATTAATGCAGTTGAATTGTTTTATGGATATGTATTGTTAGAGCAGGGGATTCTATTATCATGGTATTTTGCATATTAATCCTCATTGGGTGTCAATAATTAGATTTATCTTCACACATATATATTATTTAAATACAAGTATATTGCCTATACTGAACTTAATGTAATTAGAAGGGATAAATACCTGTATTTAAATATTACATATTCAGTTTGTATTCTGCCCATTACTCTTTGGTATATTTATGGACATATTAAGGTCTTATATACATGAGGGATCATAGTGATTTAAAATCAACATGGGTATGACAATAATATTGGCATCAACAAGGGCTATGAACATTTCATCATCATATTTTCAATGATATGGATGGCTGAAGATTTGGAGGGTGGAGAAGATTGAAGCCTGTCCATTATAGTTTGAAGATTGTCTATCTTAATATAAAGTGAGCACTGATTATATATATATATATATATATATATATATATATATAAAGTATAGAAAAGGATATATATATATATATATGGGAGATGATGGTCTGGACCAATTGATAAATGCTGTTTCAGTATGAAATAGGTATATTGGAGATCATTTATCTTTTTCACATATAAATAGTCATGTGTATTGCTTATATAAGATGGAATAGATAGCTATAGGAGCTTAGTCTAGAGTTCAAATTTCTTCTTAATTATATATATATAAATTTACTTACAAACATTATTAATATATGAAAAAAAACAATAAAGTTAGTACTGAGACAATCTACTCTACCAATGCTATCTAATTTCTATTGATTATTTAAGCTTGCAATAGATAATTCTGGACTATGGTAACTAAAGTAAATTACTGTTCTTAGAAGCATATGTTATGTATACATAGAAAATCGTATGAAGCATATGTTATGTATACATAGAAAATCATATGAGGCTATATTGTTATATGCCTATCAAGATTAATTATTTACATTCTATCCATTCTCTTCCTAAACAAAGTTAACGTGTTTTTTTTTTAAAAAATAAAAAAAAATCAGTTTGAATCTAGAGAAATTTTGATTACATTACAGATGATAAAACCTTATGGCTTCTATTCGTATAACTAAAAGATTAAATTAATTTGTATGGCAATTTTTGAAAGAAAAGTAGACAATACTGTGTTATACTTTATTGCATGCATGCAAATTGTCGTGTTGTGAGAATGGAAAAAATTATAATGCTTTAATAAATGTTATAAACAATTTAATATTAATTTTGAAAATTTCAAAATATATCAGGGTGATTGTTATAAAAACTATTAATGATAACAATTCTTCAGTTTTTATATTTATGGACTGAAATACTAATTCAAATAGCAACTGTTCCACAAAAATATACTTAGACTAATGTGAAGACAGTTATTAGATAAATATTAAATTAGATTTTCCTTTTTTAAATCTATGTTAGAAATGAAGAAGCTTTTAATAATGCTTGTTCATTACTTATATATATAATCTTTAACAGTAAATACAATATTATAGTTTAAATTATATATATATAATATTTTATAACGGGTATTGTATTTTACATATATATATATATTAGTATGAAAAAATATTTGTACGCAGTTTAAATTACAGAGTATACTTTTGACACTTTCATGTCATATTCAAAGTCAGTCTGCTGAAAACATTAATTTTTGCTGATTTGAATGCTATTAGTTTTTTATTCATTTTGTGTAATGGTCCACACCTTTTTTATGTTTGCGATCGTTGCTCTGTTTGCACGAAACTTTAACAGCATTCGGATCACAGTCATGGCTGTGTTCACTCTTGTGTTATGAAAGACGGATAAATTAGGGAATACGTAGATATAAAATTTAAAGTATCTATATCTCATAAATTTGCATGGTTTAAAAACTATATCACAATTATTATTTATGTCAATATGAAACAGCTAAAAATGAGAACATTCAGCGTTACATGATTGACTTGATAAAAGCAGACTATTACAGGACGCACATACATAGATAAATAGAGCAATTCAAAACTAAAATAATTAATAAAACAAGTGATGGTAGGAATGATGACAGCTGGATTGCTCAACCATATTTATCACGTACGGCTAATAAAAAGTACAAATATGCTCAGACATATTTAATATTCGCTTCAGAAATTCCATAAATTTAAACAAGCTCTATAAAAGGACAAAATTTTTTAACTCGGAATCACACCAATGTGGTTTATGCTGTGAACTGCAGCCAAAAAGACTGTACATATATATTATGGTGAGACCAGGGCAAATCTTAGAACTAGAAGGACTCAACATTCATTAATATATTTAAAAAATCTAAGATTAAGTCTGATGCATTTAATTCATCAATCTTTCATAATCACATGAGAGAACATGGCCATAGCTGTGACCAAGTGCTGTTAAAGTTAAATGTGAAAAGAGAAATGATCACAAGCATAAAATAAGAGATGTGGTTCATTATGCAAAATAAATATGTAATGAACTAAAAAAAAACAGCATTCAAATCAGCAAAAATTAATATTCTCAGCAGACTGAATATGATGTGAAAGCAATGAAAGAATACTCAGGACAATAAGTATTAGAAAATTTTGTATTGAAACTCTGTATTTTTTTACATTAATATTTGCAATGCCAGTGTATGGAAATGTAATTTTATATATATATAAAAGAAAGTTATTGTTAACACTAACTGAAATAATTATAGAAAATATACAAACCATTATACAATTACAAATATCCAGTAACGCCCTCTGTTTAAAGATCTATATCTCAATAATAGCAAACCTTAAAATGATACCATAAAATGATATATATATATATAATGCTTTTACTGCCATCAGAAATCTTGAAATCTCTTGAAAATGTTTGTGCAACTTATGACATCTTTATCATGTATAATGGGAATCATTTCAAACATTTCAATAGCAGCTTTACCCAAATTAATGTTAGTACAATATTTTTCCATGAGTTAAGATACAAAACATAGATTCACATTTCATGTCTTAACCAGACATGCTACCACTTTAAAATTTTGGTAGTTAATAGCATTACATAATACATATGATTCAAAGATGACATTTCAGGAGACTTGGAGGGAGAACTATAGCCATTCACTTTTTTATATGGCCATACTGTGTATCTTAAGTGGTTAATGTCCAACTTAAGTGCAGAAGGTTTGACAGTTGTAAATCAAAATATAATAATAATAGCTCATCTATAATTGAATATAAAAAAAGTGAAAAATACTTTAAACAATTACTTTAAATAAAAATTAGTGATTCTATAAAAGTAATAGACTTTTATCAGTATTTTTTAATTTGTAACAATAATTTAATAAAAGTGATATTCAGTGATATAGTAGTTTAATCTATCACATTACAATTAATTGTTTTTTTATAATTGAAAATCCTCTTTAAAAAATTGAGTTTTTTTTTTATTGTCTATTAACTATTTGAGACAAGAGATTGAAGTTATCATTTTGATTCTTTATTTAATTTTGGTGTCTTTTAATTTAATTATGTTATCTAGTTCTGAATTAATAACATAAACAAGTGTTTTAAAGCTATACATATTATTACATTATCCATTCCACTTGCATGCAGGCAATTTAAAATTAAGTGGGATTGCTATAAGTGTAAAATGTATACATTAATAAATATTATACACCACAACTATGTATTAATTATTCTTTAGCATACAAAAATAAAAATATAAAAATGTGTTAATTTGGTGCATACTTTACTTTTTTACATTTGTGTGTACTAGTGTTAGTGTTAATTTCATGTATATACTACATGCTGGTAAGTTATGATTCACATATAAAATAGATGAGAGTGATCTGATCAATAAGTTTCAAAACAAAAAAAAAACATGGATGAAAATAATGTAATGCATTTAAAAACAAATTTGAAATTATTATGTTTAGCTATCAGAAAAAAATTTAATTAGTGGCAAAGGTGAGCGTATATTTAACAGACAAACAATGTTTGAAAAATAAATATTTATAATAAATATGAACAATAATATATCTTATTAAATAATCACAGTCTTCTTACACCTTTAAACAAATAATTTTTATTAATATAAAAACAGTTTTGATTGTTCCTCATAGTCTTCTTCAGATCTCAATCTATTGCTCTATTTTTCTCTTTCCACCATTTATTTATTTATTTTGATGGAAAGGGAAAGGTAGAACAATAGATTGAGATCTGAAGAAGACTGCAAGGAACAGTCAAAACTGTTATTATATTAATAAAAATTATTTGTTTAAAGGTAAGACGACTGTGATTATTTAATAAGATATATCATTGTATATAAATAAGCAAAATTACTGAAGAAGAAGAAGGAAGAAGTATATATAGAATTATATAAAATATGATCAATGTAAACATTTAGTGGGAAATTTCATTACCAATAATGTCATATAGCTTAACTAAGGGCTAAGCAAATAACAAAAAAATAACATGTTTAAAATATATAATTTATGTAGAAAACAAATATGAAAATGTATTGAAGGAACCAACAATGATTGAAAAACAAATATTTTTAATAAATGTGATGAATGTAACATTGCCCAAGAAATGAAATTAGTATTGATAGCAAACGTTACTTTAATTTTTTTTTGGAATGTTTGAATTGACGATAGTTACAAAAATATTTGTTTTTCAATCATTGTTTATTTACTAAATATATTATCTACCGGTTTATTTTCTAAATAAATTATATTACTTTTATGCTTTTTTGCTTAGTTTTCATAACAATCATTTGCTGTCATCATTAGTAATATGTGTCAATTAATATTTACATCTTATTGAAAATATTTGTTTTTCAATGATTGTTTGCTAAATATATTATTTTCAGGTTTATTTGCAAAATAAATAATATCTTTATAGATTCAAACACATTAAATTATTTATGGGCTTTTTTCTTACTTTTTATGAAAAAAAATAATTTTATTTTGACATTTGGATTATAATTCCATCATGGAATAATACATGCATGCCACTATCAGTATAACTTTTTGGGCTTTTATATATAAACTAATAGCTAGTAATGCTTTTATTATTTAATCATTTTGATTATATTCATATCTATTTTGATGTCTTATATGGTGATTACTTTTATGTATATGCTTTTTGTTTTTTTAAATATCTTTTGCTATATTATTTTATAAGCAAGAAGTCCTTAACTTTGTTTGCAATTTATAAAATATAGAGGACAAGGTAAAATACTTATCTTAACTATAAGAAAACTTTAAACTTCATATTTTATAAGTAGATCTAATGCATACTGCTAGATAAAAATTCAAATATAAAATATCAAATCTTCCTCACCTTACATTATACTGTTTTAGCAAGCTACACTGGTCATACTGTTTAAAATTTAAATGTTATTTTTATTCATAAGGTAGTGCTGCCAAAAAAATAAAATCTTTGTGTGTGTGGGGGGGGGGGATTTGACATTACATATTTTATATATGTCTTACTTTAAAAACATATTAAAAGACCCACCTATATATTTTACTCTATATTTAATTTATCTGCATCCATTTATAAGTAAATTAAAATTTTTATTAATTACGTTACATTTTGATATATTTATGTAAATGTTTCCAATATTTACTCAGAACAGGTATTATAACTTAATACACTGTACAGGCTTACACACACCTGCACGTATAATGTAATATATAAAGGATTCAAACTCAGACTTTTACACGACCCTCAACTCTCCATGCCACCTCATATTGCTGACCCATCTGATCACACACATGTATTTTGTGCTAAACCAGCACTCATCAGTTGGTCCAGATTACTATATCCACACATATATACAATCAGGGCTCCACTTTATATTAAGATAACCAATCTTCATACTTTAATGGACAGGCTTCAAACTACTCCAACCTACAACTCTTCAGCCGGCCATTTCATTGAAAATCTGATGATGGAACATTCAAAGCTCCTGTAAGTGCCCAGTTTGTCATTCTACCATAGTGACATAGGTCATTATTGATCCCTCTTGTACCAGAGAATAAGTTTAAAATTTCTTTATTATTTGCTATGCATGCTTTTGACAATTCTTGTCATATTCATAGCATCCGCACCTCTGTTAGAATCAATATATTTAAATATAGCATTTTGTAAAAAATAAAAATAGTGCTTAAAATAGATTGTAAATTATGACTTCTAATATGATTTTAGGATATATTTGACTAGAAACAAGCTTCACTATTCATATATATATATATATTCAGTATTCTGTATATCACTAAACATCACATGATTATTATCTCATACTAGCACATTGATTGCTCCTGTCCATTGATTGCTCTTGTTAGCACAAGATGGCACTACTACATGGAGAGTTTTGCTTTGTTTTGAATTATTATGTATATATATATATATGAATCTAATAATAAAATGCATTATCAAATACTAATAAAACAATTTAAAAAAAAGTGTTTTTGTCAAGCGTTGGTGGCCGAGTGGTCAGCACGGCTGTCTTACAAGCAGTTGTCCCGGGTTCGCTTCCCGGCCGATGCTTTGACACATAAAAAAAAAAAAAGTTTCTTAAAAATTGGAATTACTTTCTTTTAATATTTAGGGAAGAATCTCAGGACATTTATAAACGTTTGCATTCTGAAAAGCTCCAACTTATTGATGAATTACACAAAGTACGTTTAGATCTCCAATGTAAAAAAAGAGACTACATAGATGTACAAGACCAGCTAATGCGTGATCAGACAGAGTCCAGAGTTTTATTTTCCAAATTAAAACAAACAGAAAACTTTCTGATGATGGAAACTGCAGAAAAAGAAAAATACTATAAGTAAGTTGTTTGTTTAATTATATGAAAGTTTACCAATAAATCCACATTCATACACAAATTGCAATCACATATATATGATAAAAGGAATTTGATAACTACAATATTTCTCTAATCTCAAGATATAACAAATATTTATTTACCATAATATTGAGATATTAGTATTTTTTTTTCACTTTTGGTTTTCAAACAAAGGAATTGCTCACAATATAAAGTCATAATGCCCTTAGGTGTAAGCACATACACATAATTATTATAAAAACCTTAAGGTCACTTGTAAAATATAATAGAAATGCTCTTATAAATGTTTATGCGATCTACCCTAATCAAAACAGTGATAAGATAGAAGCTTCCAAAAAAGCAAACTTCCAGATAATAACACAAAGCAAAATTGTAATTATATATATATATATATTACATGGATGTTTTGACAACTTAACTATTAACAAAAAAAAAACTTGTAGAGATTTCAACAAGGAGATATATTTATCAATGGCTTTATTCTTAAAGTCTG
This sequence comes from Epiperipatus broadwayi, assembly GCA_028023455.1. Lineage (NCBI taxonomy): Eukaryota > Metazoa > Onychophora > Udeonychophora > Euonychophora > Peripatidae > Epiperipatus > Epiperipatus broadwayi. Next base: position 7,747,272 of record JAQFVV010000040.1, read on the forward strand.
TCGTAGTAATCATAGATTTGGCATTTCTTAACTATGTGGTTCATAGTTTGTGTGTGTTACATGTATGTGAATCAATAGCTGGTAAAATTCATTTATGATATGGTTGAGCACTATGGGTTGTCTATTGATGAGATTCAGTTGTATCTAGAAATATCAAATCCATATGGCTTTATTACTAGATCTGCAAAAACACATTTATTTGGAAACTCATAAGTATTGCATTTACTATGCCATGGTTCTTTGATTGTAGATTCTTGGTTGAACATCCAGAAAAGAGGTCTTGATTTAAAATGAGTCTTAGGTAGTGAAGCTGATGATTAATGAATTAGTAATTTGTAAAGTACATTTTAGTTTATGTTTTGAAAAAAAATTGCGTTTAATAAATCAGTTATAAATAATTTAAATCCACTATATTAGAATAAAAACAATTATTTTAAACTGTAGCTTGTCTAATGAAACTGACCATTTTACTATTTTCAAAATATTTGTCGTTTAAGGGTTCACATTGTTTATTTTAGATTTTAATTTAGAATTAGAATGATTTTATTATATATGCATATGTAATGAAATCATTCCAATGCTAAATTAAAAGGATAAGTTTGGCATCACAATTTGTATGTAGTTTTATAGTGCAGAAGTATACATCTGCCACACCCATGATTAGGTTTGAACCTGGGAATAAAATTATTATTGAGAAGCTTAGAATTTTGCATTCAGATAGTTGGAATATCTCTCTTGGGTAGCCATGTAACTTTGGTTGGCTAATGGGTATCTAGCTATGCCTATTCAGAAGATAAAGCAGGAATTAAAACTGATTAAATCCTCACTATTTATCAATTGGTGAGTCTAATAAGTACTGCCTTTTCCTTCACTATTATTCTATGAAAACTTTTGGAGAGCCTTTGCTCTACAACAAATTATTTATTGCAAATGCTATTTTTATGCATATGTGTATATTTACTAACTAGCTGATATATCAGTACAATAACAAGTACTTTCCTCAGAACTTCTTCTTTCTCAAATCTTAAAAATGTGTGTAGTCTTGCGTTGTCAGCCGTGAGGTATTGCAGCCACCATGCAAGCAAGTAGTTGTTTGCAGACGGTTGTAGGTTCGCGTCCCGGCCGATGCTATGACATAGGAAAAAAAATGTGTGTAGTGAGATTTAAAATCATTATTTTTTTTTATTATTTTCTCCTCATTCTCAAATTCTAATTGGTTGACAAGTTTTAAAAAATATCTTATCCTCCAATAGTTTTTTTCAAATATTGTTAATTTTTTTTAATTCAGACTTCTCATTTATGCTCTTGGCCAGAGACTGTTAAAGAAAGGTATAGGGATTTTGAAAAGGCCTAAGAGATAAGTGAAATGTGTGAGTTAAAGAAAATTAACAATATTTGAAAAAAGCTACTGGGGGGGGGGGGGTATTTTTTAAAACTTCTTGACCAATAGAATTTTAGAATAAGGAAAAATAACCAAATAATAATCATAAATTTTGAACCTCACCACACACATTCTTATGACTTGAGAGAGAAGCTCTGGGAAAGTGCTTGTTATTGTATTGAACCATGAGCTATTTAGCTAGTATATTTTTATTACATGGAAACTCTGAAATAATTTTATGAATTCATCATTTATCTATGAGAATATTAGAATTAATATATATATATTATAACGATCCAAATGAAGGTGGAGACAGCAGTCAATCGTATCTGCAACTACCAGGGTGCCATCTAGGCATTTAAACCTAAAAAAATTTATAGAGTAGGCAGATATGCGCTGTTAAGATTCCACTTTATTTAAATATTTAGATCATTAGCCCAAGTCACTAGCTCAGTGGAACAGCAGAGATTATAAAATATAACTTTATATCTCAAATATAAAAAAAAATAAAAGCCACTGCCAGAAATTAACACATAAAAATATTTATTTACGCACATATAAAATCATTCTAATTTGAGGAATAAGTTTAACATTTTAGATGTTTATATTAATCTTTAATTTTACATTTAAATAGATTTCAATAATGAGTTTAATATTTATTTAGTGAGTCGAGTATGATCTGAACAGTAAGTAGAGTTAGAGAAGACATTGTCTCTCCACCAACAGGAATGCTACATCTGTTGGCAAGTAGAACAATAAACATAAAACTCCATAGGAATGGATTGTGGTCCTTTGCCATCTTACAAACCCATCCATAGGCAAACAGAAGGTGTGTGGCATATATATGCAATCCTGCCCGTAGCGGATCTCATACTACATCTACTAATTACACAAATATATCCAATCCATTGAGCCAATTCACTTATGAAATGAATAACCTAAGATTACCCTCCCTTAATATAACTTTACAAAACTATATAGCCATTCACGCCTGACTTAAATTTAACATTTAAATACATTCACACAGATGAATTTTGTATAATTTGTTTTATAATATCAAGTGTAGATCGGCTGCACAGATTCCATGGTTAAAAACATTTCAAAATAAACACAACTGATCAAAATACAAAATCATCGATAATGTCAATTGCATAGGGAATACACAAAACCCAATAGCATTCATCGTACGATGCTTGCAGTGACATCGTTGACTTATATATTCTAATCAAATGTGAAAACCACAACATTATCAACCGCTAACGAATCTATGCAACGTCTATACCCAACCTGAAATTCCCTCATTTAAAATTTAAACAATAAATATTAATACAAATAAAATAATAAATGGAAATGATTTTTTTATCAAACGCAAACATATATAAAATTACACATTATCAATTGATTTTAAACTTAAAAGTCAGATAGAAGTTCATAAGCTTGAATGAAAATTCTTAATTATTTTTAAATTTTAGAGTTAATGTCAATAGCTTACAGTAGAAGAATCACTGATCTTGATGTAAATTTCCACGGAGTCTTTATTTGAAAACCCGGACAGATGTTCCGGAGGTAGCATTAGCTGGTTCACTTTGGTATCACAGTCAGTTCATTTTTAAAATAGAGAGAGAGTGTGATATGTGCATCCTATCACGACCCTCAAAAACAAGCCGGAAAAACTGTCAGGAAAACTGTATTTCTCCTTTTATAGTATCCACACAGATTCAACCAACAAAATGTCATTAATCCATCCTTTTCATTCGGATCCGGGCTGAGGCTTGGTGCTTCCATTGGTCAAGCTAATTTCTCTTTATTCTCTTATCTAACTTTTCATCTGACTTTTTAATTACACAGCTTTTGGATAATTAATAAACAATCATTTCCATTTACAGATTACAGGAATTAATTAATACCTGTTTTTATTTTAACTTACGTTATTTCTTTATTAAAATATTTCTATATTTAAATCTTTTATTTTTTTTATCAAAAAAGTACATTCAAATACTTCTTTTATTTATAAAAAATTTTTTTTAAAGTTTTGCATCTGTGCGAATATAATATATACATTATACGTTTAACAAACATTTTAATTTTAGCATTTAGTTGTTTTTTTTTAATACACTTATTTTTATTTGCGAACTTAAAAGTTTTTATTTCAATTTAATGTAACGACATATTTATATATCGTTACAATATATATATATTATAACAGGGCTGAGTTCAAACCCTGTTCTAAGTCAGAGGGTAATACTACCGAGCACACATATCTAATTAAATCAAGTGAAATATTAAATAAATTGTTATTTTTCTTTTTCGTTGTGATCTTGTATGCAAGCGCATATATATATATTTAAGTAAGTAAATAAAAAACATTGAAATATAAGAGGGATGGGGGATTATGTGGTTTGTGCTCTGATATTTATTTATATGGGTGTTTATATTGCTGCATGAGAGTAAATGTAATCATTTCGTAAAAAGGAATAAAAGTTATTTTAATTTAAAAGAAATATTCCAAGATGGTCGACCAAAAAAAGAATGTTACACATTATAAAAAAAAAAAATAATTGCAAAGAAAGGACCTGAAAAGTTGCAGATCGCTATCTTGAAACAAAGACATTTTAATTAATAAAATAAAATGTTAAAAATAGGAGACAATGAATGGTCGAGTGTAGATCGCAAGGTAAATTGGAAATTCCTAAACTTAAATAAGAGAAACAAAAGTATTGAAAAGATTTTTGTTTCGCAAACCACGTGATTTAATGAAAGAAGAAAGAACAATAGTATAAATAATTAGAGTCGAGAAAGCTGAACTTAGAGGACTTCTAGAGCTGTGACTGCCACAAGCAGGATCGTAGAAAGAAGTAGTAAAAGAAAAAAGTTTAAAATTGAAAAATCATGAACAGGCTGGAGTAAAAGAACAGAATGGGCCAGGCTATGCTATCCATCCTGCGGAGATACTACCATCACAGTCAATGTAGGAGCGAAGCCCTTCCTGAAGCTACAAAAAGAACAGCATCCACCAGATGCCATTGATTGCCTTATGAAATCTTATCAAAGAAAGAAATCCTTTAATCGTACAGTGCAGCATGAAGCCAATGGAAAATTGCTGACAATCTACACCTGGGTGAGATAAACAAGGTAAAACAAACATTTTTCGTAAATGGTAGTAACTATTTTGAATGAAAGCACATCCTATTAAATAATGCGTAAAAGGGTTAAAGTAAATGAAGAAAAAGTTGAAATAATACCCTGTATAAAGATATGCCTTAATAGACAATGTCTGAGTGAAAGTGTTTTCAAGCTATGATCTGTATTTTTATGTATTGCATTTATGAACTTGTGCGACTGTATTTACATGTGGATTATTTAATTCGTGCACAAACCAATATCCAATTACGGGGTTTTTATTATGTGTCTGTATTAATAAATATTAAGTAATATTATAAATTTAATTGTGTGTGTCACTGTTAATTTATTATAATAGTATTAAAAAGCAAAAAGTAGGAAAGCAAACAAATCGTTCATGCGCTACATGCACATTTTTATATGTTCCCTCCACCTCTTTTCCACGGTCAACAACTACTACCCCTGAGTGAGCTAGCCAGAGGTACAAGCTCTAATCACCAGAAATAGATACTCATCCTCTCCCAGCATAATTCTTATTTATTCGTAGATAAGATTGGCGCTTGAGGTCATCATTGATGCTCATAAATATGCTGGGTGAGTAATTAGAGTGCATTACAAAACCAACTGCCTATATATGTGTTCATGTTATAATTTTTGTTAAATAAAAAGAGCAAAAACTTAGGTTTGAAATACGGAATAAACGTATACCACATATATATGTGTTTATACCGGAATAAACTGTTACAATATATATATATATATATATATATATATATTGTAACCCTCTCCCAACATCTCCTACCTTTCTTAACAACAAATACCCGGAGGTGCCAATTCTATTGATCATAAAAAAACTACTAGTCTGATCTTGCTTTAAAATTTTTAATGAGGCTCTAAACATGCTGTACTACCTTAGCTTATCTCAGTTGGGGGCTACAGAGACCTATAGGGTGTAAAATGTATATTAGATGTGGGAGGAAACATTGTGATTAATAGGAACAAAACATCTATTAAGTTTTAAAATAAATAAGTAATTGGAACTGATAAAGTTCTACCATTTAAATCGACAAATTATAGTCTATGCCTCATCTGCTCCCATCATTCACATGCACTAAACAACCTCTACTGTGATAAACAGTCTTTCCAATCCATAGCTTTTCTCCACATCACAACAGCAAATTTTCTTGTTCATCCATCCATATTGTACATAGGCTCTTTCTAGGTCTTTTACTATCCTTGGGATCCACTTTAAAACTTTATTGGTCTATCTATTATATATTTTTTAGCAATATGTACATTTCATCTCAATTTCAGCTTCCTAATTTTTTCAGTGATGTTAGTATTATCTGTGTTGTTCTCTGACATATGTATTTCATTTTTGATTTCTTCTTGTTACAGCCAACACATACCTTTGCATATTTCATTAGATAGTCTAAAGTCTCTGTATTGTTCTACTGTTAAGCATCTATGTCTCATAGCTGCAAATAAGATTTGGTAAAACACATCTATTGAAAACCACTATTTTCAAATATATTGTAATGATCCGGAGAATATCACTTAACGTAAACTGCACTACAGGGCGCCATCTAGGCATTTGAACCTAGAAAAATTTATAAAGTAGGCAGATACATAAGTAAAAAAAAAATTTTTTTTTTTTTTTTTAAATTTTGATTCCGATCGTTAGCCCATGTCACTAGCTCAGTGGAAGAGCAGAGATTTAATAATATAATATCTTATCTACTTTTTTTTTTTTTTAAAAAAAGAATAAAATAAGCCACTGCCAGTAATTAATATACAAACATTTATTAACCACATATATAAGATTTAAAATTATTTTAGTATCAGTTTACATTTTAACATTTAACATTATTTTTAACTTTACTTTACATTTTAATTTACATTTTAATTTCTATTATATTATAAGTTTACATTTTAATTAAGTTCGCACAGATGGAATTATAAAAATTTGTTTTAATAATGTTGAGTATAGATCGGTTACATAGATTACAACGGTTAAAAACATTTCAAAATAAACATAAACGATCAAAATATAAAATCATTAATACTGACAATTGTAGAGGGAAATTTATAAGTAACCCAATAGTATTCACCATAAGATACTTGCATTGTCACCAATAACTTAAAAAACATCCGAATAAATACATTATAGATACTCACCGTAAGGTATCATTATTTATCGAATGTCTATATATTTTGATCAAATATGAAAACCCAAAACATACTTAACCGATAACCAATCCATGCAAGCGTCTATAAACAACTTAAATTTAATGCATTTTTATTTAGGGTCGAGTATGAATAGATTACATAGATTTGCATTTGAAAATAAAATATTCTATCCCTATTTAACCTTAGGCTAAAATTCGCAGTCAAACTGGCATCAATTCATCTGATATATCGATGTATTCAATGTAATACGGAATACGGCAGCACCAAAAAGATTAAGAGAAGACATTGACTCTCTTCAGATAGGAATATTACATCTATCTAACGAGAAGAACATTAAAAAAAAAACTCCATAGAAAGGAACTGCGTTCTCCATCTTATAATTCCTTTCATAGGCAAACGGGTGAGTGCAGCGTATATATAAACGATTCTGCCAGTAGCGAATCTCCGACTACATCAATATATCCAATCCATTGACCCAATTTAACAATGAAACAAATAACCTAAGATTACCCTCCCCTAATATAACTTTACAAATCTATACAGCCATTCACGCCCGACTTAAGTTTAACATTTATATAATTTAACTTAACGGAAAACAGAAATCATGATAAAACTTAAAGAACAAAAAATAAATAAATGGAAATGATTTTACAAAATAAATACATTAAATAAAATTATAACTAATTAATAAATAACCTTGATCAGATAGGATAATATTTCAATCATTTAAATATGGAAAGTTTTAATTTAATGTTCATTATTTATAAAGTTCTTACGGTTTACAACAGTTCATCTTTATCCGTTGCTTGCCATGAACATGAATTCCCACGCCGTCCTCAAAAGATTGGTATCCATTTAGCCGTTGTTTTATTTATTCATTCGGAGGTTTTTTTTATATTTTTAATTCTTAAAAAAAAAGTTTTTATTGGCGAACTTTTTTTTTTTATATGTTTACTAATAAAAAATAATGTAACATACGTATGTGCCCATTACAATATAGATGTTTCCTTTTAATAGTAAATTATTTTCACCATTATATTTTCATCTGTATGAATAAGGTATTTGTCATTGTTAATTTCTAATTCTTCATTAACAATTTTTTCTCATTAATTCTATAAATTTTACTTATTTTGTAATTTAATAAATAGAAGGAGTTTGTTATAAAGGAAAGATTAATGTTATAAATAAACTACAGCTTACTACTGTTTTTAAACAAACAGATAATATTCATAGCACTGGATAAATCTGACTATCTAATACTATAAATATGACCTGCTTTATCTTGTGTTATGAATCTGACTTACCTGGTCGAAAGCAGTGCTAAGCTGTAGTTTATTTATAATATTATTATTCTTTCCATTTGTCATTACTTTAATTTGTTTAGCATTTATTTTTAATTCTAGTATTTTTATTTTCATCTGATACCTCTTGCAACCTTTCAAGAAGCTGTGAAGCATTATTTGCAGAAACAATCATTATTTATAAAACCTAAATGACAAATATATTCTCCATTTATTTTTATTCCCTTAGCTTCCCATTTAATTCACAAAATATTTATTGTAAAACTGCTATAAAAAGTTTTGGAGATATGAAAGCTTTTTAATATCATAATGTAATTTAATAAATTCTGATGTATTTTGTAAATATTCTTCAGAATATAACGATGTTATGGGTAATGATCCAATGCTCTAATCATTATAGAAATGTTTAATGAATCTAATGCCTTTTCATCATCTACAAATCCAAAGTACAATGGCAATTCATTCATTCATCCCTTCTATAACTTCTCTCAATACATAGATATTTATTTTTTCTAAATGTAGCATTTCTTACATTTTTTCATATATCTTCTTACTTTCATAAAATGCACTGATAAATTGCGACATTTTGTGCCAGCTATTTTTACTGCGTTATTAATAATATATCAGTTATCTTATTAATTTTATCCATGGTTAATCATTTTCAAAATCTTAAAATTTTTAAATAATTTGAATGTTCTAATTTAGCTTGTAGAAAAGAATTTAGTAGTTTGAAAAACTTATTGATTCTATCATAAAATTATATAAATAAATCAGTACTAACTGAAAGATCTCCAATCATTATTCATATATTTCTATGTCTTCACATCTGCATAATAGAAGCTAGTAGATTTTTCTAATACAGTTTCTTTTAATTGTGCTTAATAAATGTCCATTGTGTATGCAGTTTCTTCTTTGGTACATTCCCATTGTGATCCATAGTTTATTTCTGGACTTCATTTTACTAAATAAATATTGGATTTTGATACTACAGTAGCATATAAATCTGATAATGGTAAGTATAATTAGGCATTTATTTTCCATATTTGTGTTCCATAAAGGCTACATTTTCAGAAAGATTGAATAAGCACACCAACTGGATTTTTATTCCAACATGGTAAATAAATACAAACGAAATTGAATAAGTCATTTTCATGGCTAGTAATTTGTGAGCTAAAACCAGCTAGTAAATAAATCTTGAGAGACTAAAAATAAAATAAATATAAGTGAATAATAGGGAAAGGTTAAAGATAGGAAAGATGGTGAGCATTCTAATTAAAATAAGTAAAACAAGGATGCAATAAATTTAAAGTGTATTTTGTTCTTGTAAAAATAGTTTATTAATTAACTTTATTACAATATTTTATTTAATAATAATATATGAGTATAAGAGCTAAGGCAAAAATGCAGGCTTAGGGAAAGGAAACGGAGACTTCTAATAGCAATCTAATGAACATGATCATAAACTTGACTAAAAAGAAAATATTGAAAGCATGTTATAACTTAGTTATATGATAAATTATAAATTATATTGAAAGCATGTTTAAAAAAATAAAATCCCAAATAGAAAAACAAAATGAAAAAATTAAAGACCAAATTGAAAAATGAAATGGAAAACTTGTAAAACAAAATGAAGATTGTAAGATCCAAAATGAAGAATAAATCCAGAGAATAAAAGAGAGATAGAACAATTAAATAAAGAAACAATAAATAAATTGAAAGTCATTTGATAGAATTAGAAAGTAAAGTTAGTGAAATATGTCTTGAAGTCCAACTGACTGAAGCTGAGCAGGATAGGAAGATTGAGCAATTGCTGGGGATTATAGAAGAAAAAATAGGGAATAGGCAAGGGTTGATGCAAACAAAAGAAATCAACTACTTAGCTCATGCAATTGAAAAGATTCAAATAAAAAGCAGAAGCCAAGTTAAAATGCAGGAAGTTATAATGAAGATACTAGTAAAAATAGAATTGGATATAAAAGTGAAAACCAAATATGTTGTAATTTTAGAGTGCAAGAGCATAGAAACTAGCACTAATTTGAATGAAACAAACAAAATTAAAGATAATTTCCAGAATGCATTAGTTAGATATGATTGTGATATTGATATTATAAATAAATATAGTAGAAACCTTTAATAGCGATGTTTGTGTCATGGCTGATCATATGATTGAGAATACATGTGATATAAATGAAAGCAAAAGTGAAGAGTTAACTGTTTAAAAAATGAATTATGTTGCACAAATTTTAAAGAAATAGGTGATAAAGAAAATCAGATTAAGAGAATTAAATACAGAAATATTTTCATGAAGGATTTGAAAATACAGCAAATATATGAAAAGCAGCAGGAGGTGTATTAGCAGAATGTAGCTTTCATAGAGCAATTCACAATGATCCTAAATAATTATTTTTTCAGAATTTGATAGTTAATTGAAAACAGACTGTTTCTTCAAACAGCATTTGGCTGAAGATAACTTAATTGACTAGGTGGCTACTTATTTCTGGAATGATGGAACAGTAGGTCAGGCAGCAGGTTGAAATCTTTGATAATGACAGGAACATTGACACAGGTACATATGAGCAGCACTTTACAAACTCCATTGCAATTTGAGCTCACATTTCTCAGATATGGTAAAAGGGATGAGACACAAACTTTCTATTCACTGATCAGCATAGTACTACAAATAATAAAACATTCTTAATAATTATGATCTTGTCTTCTCAGAAGAACAAAGAATGATAAGAAGAAATGAGAATAATCTTTTACATTTTTCTGAGGTATTTATACGACTTAATCAAAAGGCATCCGGATTAATTTTAATTAAAATATTTGTGCTGATAACAATTTTGATCAATTTAATGACAATTTAATCTTGTACCTATTTTTTAATTAGTAAAATTTTTCCAAATTCCTAATGTCTTTTTTCTACGATATTCCTGACTGCAATTAGACATACATTAACACCTTTTACTGCAAGGTAAAATATTGAAAACATTCTTATAAATATAAATACAAAGAGATTACTTTTTTTCGTTGCTCAAATATGATTTCTATACCAATTGTAAACGTATTTATGTTTTATAATTAATCTGCCTTTACTAATTAAAATTTCAAGAATTTAATTAGCCGAATTTTAAATTAATTGTATTTTAAAATTTTCTAGAATTGGATATACAATTGGAACGTTAATCAGTTAATTAATCTCAGCTTTTTCTGACCCTCTCTCCCACTGCACATACACACGTGCCTTTATAAAAATGTTGAATTAAAATTATTTTAATAAATTTTTAATACATAAAATTTCCTATAACATTACAGTTATTTAATTATAATCGAAAGTTACAAGTTAATTATTTATTTATAAGCTAGCGAAGCATATATATGTGCGCATATATATATAGCTTCAGTACGCTGCAAGTTATGTATATATAGTGCTTAGAGAATTCATTTTAATATATATATATAACTATATTCCGATCTCACTATTGGCTAGAATTTTTAAAGTTAAAGTGGTGGAAGGAATATAGTTTAATTAATTCAAATTTCTAGTTAAACTTTCAGTTAAACCACTAAACATCACATGATCACCATCTCTATACTAGCACATAATTGTTGTAAACAAAGTTTTGCCTTTGTTTGTAAACTTTCAGTTCTTAATTGCATGCTTATATTATTTAGAATGGTAATGAATTCTTCTAGGAAACCTTCTTCTGAGATTTTATCAACGAAAAATGCAGATTCGTCTACTAGCATTTTAAACAGCAAGTAAGATAAATTAAACAAAATTTAAGTTAAAATATGCTTTATAAGTAGTTAGATTATATTATTCTTATATCTTCTTTATTTATTTATTTTTGCATTTCTCTTCATATATTCATATATATTTTTAAAAAATTTATCATCTCATACACTTTAATGCAATCTTTTTTTATATAATTCCTTTTTTATTTTGCTTAAAGTTTTGATTGTCCTGCAGTCTTCATCAAAGCTCTCTATAAATTTCACTTCTCTACAACTGTAACTGAATATTCAGTTACAGTTGTTGCAGAGAAAAAAGTGATATATATATTCAACTACAGTTGTAGAGAGAGAAGTGAAATTTATAGAGTTCTGATGAAGATTGCAGGACTGTCAAAACTGTAAGCAAAATAAGGAATTATATAAAAAGATTGCATTAAAGTATATATGAAAAAATGATAAAAAAAAAAATTAGTTAGATTCTAATAGTTTTAACAAACCCTTAAATAAATTATGGTTTATCAAATACATAAAGATGATGACATCAACGATCTAAGTCCAAAAACATCATTATGATAATTAACAAGTCAGATTCCCATTAAATTGTTTAAATAAGCTTGCAAATAGTCACACTTTCTTGTACCAATGCCATTCTATTTATTGCTTATATTAGAGTTAGTATGGAAATACACAATGTGTTGAATTGAGAATAATAGCATTTAAATTAAGTGATTTTTGTTTTACTTAACTTAGTTATGAATCAATTCATGAACATTTAGTTTTTAATTCAGACATTGTGATATTGCCCTAACTTACTATTGGTGACATAAGAAAACAACAATTTTTGTTAATCTTTAAAAATGGTATAAAAAAAGCACAAAAAGAATGAGTTGGTAATGTTCTGTCAGTTGTTGTGTATTAATTAATTGTATTTATAATGATTTCACATCTTATTTTTCATATTATCTTATTCTACTCTCTAAGATATGCTATATGGCTTAATGCCTTTGTAAAGTAACAACATCTGAAGCATGTAGATTGCAGACTGGTCTGTCACATTCATTATTTGAGCTTCATATGCCATGTAAGTAAATCAAAAATAATTATGAGATTTATTTACCAATCACAAAATGACGAATTACGAGCTAATTTATATAAAAAAGTATATTCTGAATGTGTACATCACAACTCACAGACATGGAAAAAAGTGTAAAATGAGTTTTGCAATTACTATATACATAAAGCAATCATAAAACTGCAATCACATATATAATATTGTAATAATTTTAATAATCCCATTAATAGTAGCTGTTAAATATACACCATTAAAAATATTTGCTTAACTAATATTCAAATTGGCAGCTAATTATGATAATGTACAGGATCTACTATGTTTCTAATAAAGTAGATTTTTTCCAAAAATAAAACACAATCACTTTAAAATAAAGGGCTCTTAAGTTTCAAAAAATAAAATAGAAACCATAATTTACCCCAATGTTTCTTATATATATATTTTAAATTTCTTTCTGTGCATACATGAAAAAAGTTTTTTACTATTGTTTTTTCTTGCTTATTTGTTTATCCATCCAAGAATGTATAAAATAGTAAAGAAGTCTTTTTCTTAGAATATGACCTATAAAATTGTATCAATCTTTTGTTTGTGTTCTTTGCATGAAGGCAAGTAGAACAATGAGGCAATAATTGAGCTTTTAACAATATGATTTAATCAATATTGCTAGTGATAGTTTAGCTTGCTGCTTGCCATATTTTTAAGATACTTTATTCTAGCAATTTCAACATTTAGAGCATTATAATATGTATAACAAAGCATCATGAGGCTACCTTGCAACATTTGCCTTCGTGGAAGATTGATAATATTTTGTGTGCATTGCTTACTTAGAGTTATATAGATAACTCTATACTAAAGTGACGTAGAAGGGATTACATCATAAACATTACAAATTTATAGTTGTTTGATAATGATTCCGGTTTTTTCCCTGCTATTTTCAAATTTTCTTTCTAATCCGGAAATAAGACTTGTTGTGATGCTTTATTTGATTAAATAAATAAGGGTGTGATCTTTTGTAAAGTCAAGTAATATTCATGCACAAAAGTGATGAGGTGAGAACAGCAATTTAATTCATCTAACCAAGCAGTGCTTTTTTTTTACTTTCTTCAACTGAAAATTGATTTAAAAATCTTCAATTCTGCAATTCATCATACAAAACGCTGTGATAAACTACTTAGTTGCAAGATAATATAAGAATTTATCTTAGGATAAACTTTCCTAACAAAAAGTTCAAGCTTAAAGATTTTACTATCCGGTTTCATTAATGCTATCTTTTATGTATTGTGCAAGAGTTATATGTAAACATTATTGAGTTTTGATTAGTTTTATATTTTTTTGACATTTATTAATTTGTAATTTATACTAGCCAATTGTAACAATATATATATATCTTTTAGAGTAAAAAATTCACTTCACCAACTTTCGAGTCAAACTGTAAATACATCTCTTAAGATGGAGAATTCAACAGAACCTGTAAAAATAGAAGATGAAACAACTCTTTCAAACATGTAAGACAAATAATTTACAAAACATGATAATATATTAAAATTGTTATTATAAATAAAAAAATAAATCACGTTTTGAGGTTAAGAAAATAACACTATGTTTCGCAAATATCATGATTAAATAAATTCATTTATTATTAAGACTTTTAATATTTATAAGCTTATGTTTGTCAACATTGTTGAAAATTCAAAGTAACATTAAAATATCAACCAGATTAAATATGGAATTTTAGATAATCATCAATTATACAAGGATGAGGCAGAATCTCAATTTTAATAATTTAATAGAAGATAATAAATGTAAACATAAAATTACAATAACTTAATAAGTATTTAGTTAATAATTAAATCATTCTCCTTCAGGATGTGAAAAATAATATTATATATATTTAGTGACGATCAATAATATTAAATCCATATGTTTATTAAATTTTTGAGTTTATAAATTTATTCTTATTAATACTGATAGAAATTGAGGAAATATGGCTTTAATAATTATTAAACTAATAATCAATTATACCAACTTCATGGAGAATTGTTTATTTTTTTAATTACACTTCATTATTATAATCTAATTTTATGTTTATTATAAATAATATTTTTTAATTACACTTCATTATTTTAATCTAATTTTATGTTTATTATACATAAAAAATATTATCATTAATAAGCCTATATATTTTTATTTAATAATTTGCACATGATGTCTGTAAAATGGGTCTTTTTACATCATAGTTATCCCATTATGCTTGAACAATTAATAGACAGCCAGAACTATAAAAGGTGACTTCTGAATAAAGGAAAAAATTGATATCAAGCAGAAATTAGATGTAATTTGAAAGAATTATATGATTCTTTGTTTTGATATAAACCATCTTTTTAAATCATTAAAATATTTTTTCAACTAATTTGATTTGGATTCAAAATTTTAAGTTGTTTAAAAAACTTAAGCATTAACTTGTATACTATATTAAGAGTAAATATTGATTTCTGATTGAGTATCATATAAAACAGTATTCGTCATTCAGAAAAACTAGTAACAGAAATTGTTTTAAGGTCTGTCTGATGCTAATATCTAGTATACATGATTTAATATCCTTTGGAATCCATGGTTTACTCATATTTTGGTATTCTTAAATTACTCATGTTTTGATATCCATGGATTACTCATTTTGGTATCCATGAATACTCATGTTTTAGCATCAATGGATTAGTCATGTTTTGATATTTATGAATTATTTATATTGCCAGACTTTACTCTAGAATAAAAAGATCCTGATATCAACTAATTAGGTATTACAATGGTATAATTTACTATAAAAAATAACTATATTTTTTTGAATGTTTAAATTGTTATCAGTGTTTCCTGTTCTCAAACTCCATCATATCATAACCGTTATCAGTGTAAAAACTCACATCAACTTCTTTCATCATAACATTCATTTCCTGAACATCATTGCTCATTATATGAGCTAAAGACATAAGCATCATGTCCATTAAATATTTATCATAATTTTTTAATTCATGGTAAATGACAGGAAAATATTGTGAACATTAATTCTTTTTTAAAAATAGTACAATGACTATTGAAGTCATTTTGCAAATATTTTACAAAACTGAGTTGTTCTAATACCACTCACTGATAGTTTTAATCTATTAATACTCATTTTTGAGGTTTAAAAGGTTTTACTTGTTTTTGATGTATAATTATGACTCTTGGGTTGTTTTATCTTGACAAAAAGTTTTAATATTTAGGTTACTTTGACATTGACTTTCATGATTCTTGTATCACAGGAGCTGTCACTGAAATAACCAGACTAGTATTAAATTTTCTTTCATAATAGATATGTTTTATGCAATCAAATCAAACATTAAGATTCTCCTTATTTATCTAAACTATGTATATTTTTGTCAAATAATGCTGAAAAAAATTTTTTTTAAATTAATAAAGTTGGATAACTTCCTAGATTTTCAGAAAATGTTCTGCCTACTATGATATTTGGATATTATTATGGATCAACTTCTTGAGATTTTTATCAAAGTAACAGATAAAATTACAAACATTATTGCATGATATGAGACCCACATAGGTAACCTATATAATTAGTAAAATTTTCCAAGATCAATTGATTTAAGAATCATAATTAGATTTCCAGAATAAAAAAACTGTTATAATGTTATTAAAACAGGCAAAAGTCTCTACACATATTGCCACTCAATGCAAGGCAGAGTAAACAATGGATTCCAGAAGGCTTGTGCATAAAAAAACCCATTCAGTGCCTACTTATCCAATATCGCCAGACTAGTTTCTGGTTTGTGGCTTTCATCAGAGAGGAACCATGCATCTAAGAGCATGGCACCTAGATCTTATGATCTAATGCAACCTTCCAGCAGCCACCTTTTATCTCTATTTAACTACAAAACCATGAGTCTTAAATTGAAAACACTATAATATTTTCAATCCAGGTTCATTAGCTTATACAGTCATATATGTTTGAACTCAGTTCAGTACCTATATATTTTTTGTGATTTTGGTTCTTTAATAACCATAGCCACCACTATCCTATTAGGCAGTATTGTTTTTAAGCCAATAAACATCACATGATCACCATTTCCTATGCTTGCTTATAACTGTTATGAAAACAGGCAAAACTCTCTATACATATTGCCACTCAATGCAAGCCAGAGTAATTGATGGATGCCAGAAGGCTTGTGCATAAAATCCCCATCTTGTGCCTACTCATTCAAAATCCCTAGTAGTTTCTGGCTTGTGGCCTTTGTCAATGAGCATTAGATTCTAAGATCTAGGTGCAGTGCTCTCAGATCCAAGGTTCCACACTGACGAAGGCCACAATCCAGAAACTACTCTGGGAATATTGGATGAGTAGGTACTAGATGGGGATTTTATGCACAAGCCTTCTGGCATCCATTGATTACTCTGGATTGCATTGAGTGGCAATACATATAGAGAGTTTTGCTTGTTTTAATAACAGTTATAAGCAAGCATAGGAAATGGTGATCATGTGGTGTTTATAGGCTCAAAACCAATCCTGCCTAATAGGATTAGTGGTGGTTATGGTTATTAAAAAACCAAGTCACCAAAATGTATAAGTACTGAACTGAGTTCAGACCTATATGACTATATAAGCTAATGAGCTTGGCTTGAAAATATTATAGGGTTTTTAAATTGTTTTGTAGTTAAGAAGAAGATAAAAGGTGGCTGTTGGAGGTTGTATTAGATCCTAAGATATAGATGCAGTGCTCTCAGATCCAAGACTCCTCACTAACATAGGCCACAATCCAGAAACTAGTCTGGGGATATTGGATGAGTAGGCTCTAGATGGGGATTTTATGCACAAGCCTTCTGGCATCCATTGATTACTCTGACTTGCATTGAGTGGCAATGTGTATAGGGAGTTTTGCCTGTTTTAATAATAGTTATAAGGAAGCATTGTAAATGGTGATGTTAAAAGTGGATAGAATGATCTTGTAAAAGATATTGACCTATCAACAAGGACATCAATATTTGGGTGTCTGATACCTTTAGCTCATCTGAAAAATGAAAATTACTTTGAAAATGCATGGTCTAAGTTCCTGTGTTAGCAAATGGGCAGGATATAATGGAATTTATATGACGTATGTACCAATTAATTTGTAAATATACTAGAAGTCATTTCAAAACTATTATTTAGTGAATGAAACCACTCTTGGGTGAGGCTATCTTAATAGAAAAAACTAATGGATTAATTTGAATGCATACTTCAATACTATAATCTTTATATAAAAAATTTAAAAAAATGGTAGAATGAGAACCAATGACAAAAACAATAGTTTTAAATATTTTTTTGGGTGTGAAAAGAAAATCAAGTAACTTAAAACGTTAATATCAAGAATTAAAATCATTAAATCTCAAACACTGGCATTACTATAAAACATTTGGAGGTATTTGTTTCTGATAAATTTATGAATATTAACAGTAAGATAAAATATTGGTGATTGATAATGGTGATGTATGGAAATGTGGCAGATATTATTAAAGTAAAAGAAATCCTCACAATTAACAAAATGGAAATAATGAACTTTATGTTAGAAAAAAACAAAATAAAATGAAAAAAAAGGTCAGAAAACAATGCAAAATTGTAGAAATAATACAAAAAAAGCATAAGGAAAATAGAAATGAAATATTAATGTCCATTGCGTAAAAAAGTCATAATTGAAGATAGGCTTGAAAACTAAGACAGAAAACTTTAAATAGAACTAAAGTAATATTTTAAAAATGAATATACAATTATATATATAAAAAGAATCAATAAATACAGAATGGCAGCATAAATAAATTTCTACTGTTCAATTATAGACTACTTGATTTAATACAAAGCACAACTTTACTTGCTTTATTTTGAAATAAAAAATGATAAAATATGCAATTTTAAATGTTATGCTTTTAAAAAGTAGAAACCAAGCACACAGACAAACTGTATTCTGGATTTTAAAAAATCATAATTTCACTTTTTTATAACTTACCAGGATTGCACACATATATAGTAACAATTCTGTTACATTACACACAGTAACATAGTGTGTATGCACAAATATATATTAAGTTGAAAGGAAAAGAAGAAACAAATAGACAAAAAAAATTGTAGATATTTTTCTACATTTCCTGGTATAAATAATCATAGTAAATGATTAAATAGTTTTGAATTTGAAATAAAAGTTTATTATAAATTAAACATTTAAAAAGGTCTAATAAATATTAATATTGTATTCTGATTTTGAAATTAAAAACAAGTATGTTTTATGTTAAAATAGAACTGATAAATGTAAACATTTCTATTATTTCAAAAATAGCTTTTAAATTAAAAGTGGTTTGAAAAGATTACAAAGGTAAGGAAAAAACAGTTTTCAATTAATGCATTTTTGCCATCTTAGCTGGCTATATAAAGAGTTGATAAAAAGATTAGTTTTAGTTTGGCTAATAGTTTTGTGTAAGAGTTTGGCTAGTATTTCTTTTGAGAAGAGTTGGCAGTATAGCAATGTTAGTTTCCAGAGTTATACACATAACTGCTATGGATTAGAGGTAGCTGAAATCAAGACAGGAGGTAGCTGCTGCTGGGGCACTATGCAGGAGTTTAGATGCACCTAGAAGGAAGACCAACCTCTGTATCTATAGCCTTAAATTGTGGACAAGACAATTTTCTGACCAAAGTCTATGTGAAACCAAATCAATGCCAACATTTTTTTCCTGATGGTGACAATACTGGACTGGCTCTCACTAAGAGAATCTCATCTTGTTGAAGAAGTAATTATATGTGTGCTGATGTATTTATAAGCAGAAAAGCACAGATAAATTGGTTGTCTTTTGATAGCCAGTCATGGCCACTTGTCAGCATTGTTTATGTGTTAAAACAATAGAATGTAATGTTACCAGGTTGCGATTTCAAAAATACGCTGACGTTTTTTGATCTCTTAAATTTTTTCTACTCCGTCTTTTAATATTTCATTTTTAGTGTTTTTTTTTTTTTGGCTATATGGCAACTTTTTTTTTGGCTTTAACTTTTATTTTTGAAATCAATTTTTATTACCTTTTTTTAAAAATAAAAACAACCAAAAAATAACTTCTGTCTCTAACTTTTACAAAGCATTTCTCAATACACCCCCTCACCCCAAATTAAAATAAGATCAACACTTTTGACTTTTTCAAGTTTCATTTTCTTTTTTGTTTAAAAATACAGCCACTTTTTTTTTTTTTTATCTATAAGGCAATTTTTTTTTGCTTTTTTTGTATACCACTGATATACTAAAACTTTTATTTTTAACACCAATTTTTATTACCTTTCTTAAAAAATAAAAACAAACCAAAAATGACTTTTGTCTCAGTGAAGACAAAGTATTCTCAACCCACTCTTCCCCAAAAAATTAAAATAAGATCTTTTTGGGCTTTAACTTTTATTTTTGAAATCAATTTTTATTACCTTTTTTTTTTCTCATATGTCATAGCATCAGCCGGGACGCGAACCCACAACCATCTGCAACCAACTACTTGCTTGCAAGGCGGATGCGATGACCTCTCGGCTAACAACGCTTGACTATTACCTTTTTTAAAAAAATAAAAACAAACAAAAAATAACTTCTATCTATAACTTTTACAAAGTATTTCTCACCCCCCCCCAATCTAAAATAAGATCAAAACTTTTTTACTTATTCAAGTTTCACTTGTTTTTGTTTAAAAATACAGCCACTTTTTTTGGCCTATAAGGTGATATTTGGGGGGGCTTTATTTGTATACCACTGATATACTAAAACTTTTATTTTTAAAACCAATTTCTGTTACCTTTTTTTAAAAATAAAAACAAACAAAAAATAACTTTGGTCACTATCTTTTGTCTTAGTGAAGACAAAGTATTTCTCAATCCACTCCCCCCCCCCCCCCAACAATTAAAATAAGATCAAAACTTTTGACTTTTTCAACTTTTGTTGTCTTTTTTTTTTTAAAAGATGGTGACTCTACGGTGATTTTTTTTCTTTTTATTACACGATGTCTATTTTGCCATTTTTTAAAAAAAACTTTTCCTATTAATTACATTTTTTGATACTTTCAATACACCAGCACAAAAAAATTACAATGACATCAAAACTTCAGACTTTTACATGTTTCATTTTATTTTTTCAGATTTAAAATATGGCGTCCTTTTTTTGGCTGTATAGTGATTTCAATTACACGATTTCTATTTTTCCCTGACTATTAATAACATTTTTTGATCCTTTTATTTTTTCCTACTACGTCTTTAATATTTTATTTTAAGGAATGGAATACATTCAGTTGCAGGAGCCTGACTGACATCGGTAAGTGGCACAATTTGTGTGCCATTTTATTTATCTCATATAAAATCTTGCAAAAGCATGAGTTTTTGCATGAGCTCAGCTGAAACATGTTCGGTCCAACCCTTTCCCAATATTTAGCAATTTCCACATTGTGTAGGGAAGGGTCAGGGTGGTATGACAATTCTTAGTGAGGCAAAGTGCGTGATTTAAATAGAAATTAAATTATTCTGCTATGGAAATATCAAAACTTGTGCCACTTGAAATCCAAACACCTTCAGATGATATGGTAGTGATCAGCGAATTATGTGAATTCACATAAAGTGTCACAAAGCACAAAACAGGCTGTAATATTTCCCAGATACGATCACTCTATCTTTTCCATCCAGTTATAATATATATCTGGGATAATATTAAATTAACAATTATTAATGTATTGCCTTTTACCCAATCAAATAGGAGAATAGGAAATCTAAGATCTATTCATAAATCTTATACAGAAATGTTTAATAAAAGGCAATAATACTAATAAATATGTGTAAAAGAGTCTAATTTTTAATTCAACACATATATATCTCAAATTATTTGTAAATTTTGCAAGTCATCATCTTCATACAAAAAAATCTATGATTAAATGTTTATTGTATATGCATGTGTGTGTGATTATTTAAAAATTGTCTAATAATAATTAAAACAAGTATTCTCCACCATTTTTCAGATTTTACTTTTCATCAATCTGCTCATATACATTGAAATCACAATCATTTTCATCTTCTAAAAAACATTTTTTTCATCTAACTTTTAATGTTTTTATTAAATTATTTTGTCACAGTATTTAGCATATCTTCTATTAGTCTTTAACTTATTGTGGTTGTCTTTGCCTTATAGTGACAACATTCAAATTGTACAATTTTCTTTTATATTTAATCATGAACTACTCACTTTCTTAATTATCTAAAACTATTAATATTTTCAATTCCTTTTTTTATCTTGTCCATTGTAATTTGATTTCTATTATTTTCTCTATTTTATTTTGTTTACTAATTAGTTATTGTTAATGAGTTTATTTAACCTCCTTCTATTAACTCATTATTTAATTAAGTTATATTATATGATAGATTTGTAATTGTGTAATACAAAACTCACAGCACAGGTTTCAAAAAAGCTCCAATCATCAGCCATTCCAAACCTCACCATCATTAATGAATCTGATGTGGAGTTCCTGGTGCAAATTCAGTAAACCTTGTTGTATCTCACATTTCAAAATGTGATTATTATATGATATTTTATATTTTAATTAAATAATGATATACTAGAGGCATTTAAATATTCTCATTCATAATATGTCTGTAATTTTAATGCATTATTTACATAATTGTTTAATAATTTACTAAATTAGTTTCTTAAATAATCATATCCTCCCTTTCCCCAAATTTATGTAAAGGCCATGATAAATCTCTTTTTCTGTACTTTTTAATTTTGTTTTTGGAAATAACACTATTGCATCTTTATATGTTTATATAAAATTCAGTAATCAATTGTACATCTGCTAACATTTTTTATACTTTCTGAAAATATAAATACACATACATGAATAATTCTGTATTTCAAGAAAAAATTAGTATATGCCTCTGACATTTTAATATAGAAGTACTAAACATAGATTACTAGACTCTAACCAAGTTGAGTGCCTATTTTTTATTGCTTTTGTTTTTCAGAGAAAATAAGGGGTCTCCTAAAAAAACCAGCACTGTATCAGTGCCATTTAAAGATGATCTTCAAACAGGCATCAAAGAAAACCAAGCATTTAAAAATACAGTAAGTTCAATTTATAGACAATTAATTAATTTTTTATTGTTTAAAAATTAAAAACATTTCTTTATAATCCTGAATGCAAGATTATGAATGAACTGATGGGGATGCAGATGCTTCAGCTTTAATTCTTTCTCTTGAACCTATCTTTAACATTTGTTTGCATTCATATAATGGCAAAAACTGGAACTAAAATAATATTGATTTATTAACGTAAAAAAGTCACAAGATGTCAATATTATACAAAAAATTTTATTACAAATGAGCCAATAACTAGCCGACAACATTGTTGATTAATAGTTTCTTGTTCTACCTACATGAAAATGGTTGCAACAGCTCTTTAAAGTATACATTATTTCTCATAGCTTGTTTTTACATATATGATTGGTTTTTTAACAAAATATTTATACAATATCTATTTTTTTAAAAGAATATTGTGGTTAGAGTAAGATTTTATTTTAAAATGTTTTCTTTCAGAATAATTATGTATAGCCATAAGTGTTATTTAACAAAAAAAAACAACATTCATATTGATCATAACAGATTTTAGTAATTTTATAAAAATGATATGTGGAATTTTAAATAAAAGTTCTTTAATTTTTAAGTAATTTGAACAATAATTTGTTTGGGTTTTAAAAACTGAATTAAAATACATTTAATTTCATTGATTTAATATTTTATAACAATGCAGTAATCATATAATTAAAAAAATTATTGTGCTTATTTATCTTATTAAATATTTTAATTTAATTTTTTTTTCTAAATTTGCAATGTTGAAATAAAATTTTAAAATAATTTTTGCTTGTAAACATATATTTTTAACAAATACTTTAGAATTTTTAAAAGTAAAATAAGAAATAAAGGCAAATTTGATCAAATAAAAACTTAATAATTTAATCCAACAGCTGCTAGAGATTGTCAAAAAAAGATCTGAAGTTTTTAATTAATTTATTTATATATAAAAACATAGATTGAAATACGTTTTTATGCTGATACTAATAAACATACATTTTACTTCAAGCCATTTCCTGTAAAAAAACAAATGCATACATATAGCAACTATTCATAAACAAGCAAAACTCTTCATACAGTAGCGCCACCAGTGCAAACCAGAGTAATCAATAGATACAAGATGGTTTGTGCATAAAATCCGAATCTAGTGCTTATTCATTCAATATCCCCAGACTAGTTTTTAGCTTGTGGATTTTATCAGTGAAAAGCTTTGGATCTGAGAGCACTGCACTTAGATCTTAGAAATCTAATGCAACTCTATTAGCAGCTACCTTTTATTTTTTTTAGTTAATTATAAAGCCATGAAATTGAAAATAAATAATATTTTCAATCCAAGCTCATTCACCTGGCTTATACTAAGTCCCACTACTGTATGGAGAGTTTTCTTGTTACAACAGCTTGAGCAAGCATAAGAAATGGTGATCACATGACACTTATAAACAAATATGGACATTCTGCATACAAAAAAGCAAAAAAAAAAAAGTAATGCTATAGAAATGAGTTTTGCAATGTTTATACCAGCCAAACTATGAATCCCAAATACACACACATATAGAACATTTCTCTTCATTTTTCCATTTATTTGATATTTCATGATTTTGTATTTTAATTAGTTTTAGCAGAAAACTGTATTCTCCAAAATATGTCAAACTGTAGCTCTCCGAGATATTCTACTATTCATTATACTTTTCCAATAGAAATAGTCAATATTACACTTCTTTAGAATGTCTTTGACATAATTTTTATATCACAGATGAGATCTATCTCTCCATAAAAATACCGTGTTCAAGATCACTATTAAAAATATGCATTTGTTTACTTGTTTTACATATTTAATTCAATAGAGGTGTAATTTTACAATAGTGGACCTTATAATACCATATTCAGCAAGTTGAAAAATATATTGATTGTTTGTATTGTCTTGCTATCACATTTAAAATTTTTTATAAAGCATGCTTAAATGAAACTTTTCTAATATCATTATAGTGCAATGATAGGGTGCCCAGATCCTATTTCCATAAAATAAATTAGATAAAATAACAGCTTTATATCCAGATAACTTAGTTATAATAATTATTTCCTTCTAATGAAATATTCTTGAGTTCCAACTTGCTGAAAGCAGCTGCAAAACCTTAAAATCTGTGTTTTGCCTCAACATTTAATTACATCTTCCTACTTATAAAAATATCAAGGTATTTAAATTGGTTTGCATTCTTAAATTGATAACTATCCAAGCTAAAAATTGGTGAGGATTTTCTATCACCGAATGAAAAAAATTGAGTTTTTTGAACATTAACTATTAAACTAAAGTCTTTAAATGTTAAATTAAAATATTTAAGTACATTTTGTAAATCAACATTTAAACTAGCGAAAATAATAGTCATCAGAATTCTATCAATCCAGAGCGATGACATTCATGTTTTGCTTTTTCAAAAATTCCATTACACTTGAATCACATTTTCTGTGTCATTAGATCACCAATAAATAGTTTCAAATATAATAGTAATAAAAATTAAAAACATTATTGGAGCATTTTTTAATCCCAGTTTCCATTTCAAATGTCTTAGATAATGCTCTCATAGTAACAATACTTTTCATTTCATCATGTTCATAAAAGCCATAAACTTGTTTGATTAACAGAATCAAATGTCTTAACTAAATTAATAAAGACAATATATAAATCATTCTTTTGTTCTTGGCACTTTTCTTGTTTTCTGGCAACAAAAATATTCCTATAGTGGTGATTGACTCTCTAATTCCACAATGAGTCTGATAAACATTCATCTATGACTGGAAGCAATCTATTCAGTAAAATTCTTGAAAGTACCATTGCTGTAATGGATAATAGTGATATTCCATGAGGATTAGTGCAATTTAAATTGTAACACAGAAGCATTCTTATAATTAGGTGGAACAATTTTATGAATCCATATATTTGTTTAAAAATTTCAGTATTTTTGAAGCTAACATATCACCTCCATATTTTAATTTTTTTTCCAAGTATTTCATCAGGATCTTCAGCCTTTCCATTTTTACAATTACAGAGAGTTGTTTTTTTATTTCACCAAGCTGAATATCTTTGCCTAAGTCTAACTGAGTACATAATAATGGATATATCATTAAAAGACATCATCTAAATTCTTGTATTATTGTTCAAAAGAAAATCAAAATACTCCACCTGATTAAAATATCACTGTCATCATATAAGATAGTGTCTCTGCTAGATTTAAAAAGATTTTGATACCATTTTTCATATCCACATATTGTTTTCGCTGTATCAAAAAATAACTAGAATGGCCATGATCAGAAAATATGTGTATCTTCTTTACAATTTTAACCTACCAATGATTTTTAAGTATTTTTGTCAATTTTGAACTTTTGCCTTTAGTTACATATAGGTATTATTAAGTTCCACATTAAATTTAATATTTTTAAAACAGAAAATTTCACATTTCCTTTTAATAAAATTACTAATAATAAAATCATTGTCAGAAAACCTATCATGATTCTTCTTTTTAGTGAAGTCAAGGATAGATTTATTTGTATTTGGAATGCCCTTCTTATGAGAATTCCATAATTCAGTAAAATGTGAATCCTGAAGGCCAAAATTAATAATTTTACTGTTTAATAAATGTTGAAATTTAGAATATATGGTGAATATTTTTAAAAAACAAAAATCAATGTTTTTGTGAATATCATTAGAATAAGATCTACTTCTTAATGTATTTAGTATTTTAATCTTGGGCTACTACTAATCTATGATCCATCCAAGAATCTACACTTGTAAGTGCTCATGTAATATAAACTTCTATTCTGATTCCTGACTATTAAGTAATTTAGTAAATGTCATTGTTTTAGCATGGATTCATCCATGTTCCTTTATAGTAGATTTTCTGCCTAAACAAAGTGTTTATGATAAGCAATGAAATGCAAAAAGAGATGATATTTGTACATAAGAAAGAAGTATTCTTTTACTAATAAGTCTGAAATCTTAAATGGAACTTGAAGTGGATCAGTCAATTGATAAAGTATAAATAAACAAACTGTCCTAAAGTTGAAAGAAACAATAAATATATCAAAAAATCAAAAATTTATGACTGAAAACAGACAAGTGCTTACATTAATGGAGAAACTCAGAATGTTTTGAGATATATCACACGTAATAAAATTATGAACTAATATTTATTTTAATTGTGATTATTTTATTATTATTTTATTTTGATTTAAGGTGAATTATATATTTGTTTGCATATTTCTGATGAATTAGATGTAATAAAAGTATATATTTATATATATTATCAATTTTTTATGTGCTCATAATAAAATGTTGATTAGGCATATGGGAAGGGATGGGAGAATAAGAAAAAAAATAGAAGATAATGGAAATTATTAAAAGGAATGATATTAAATGCCATATTGGTGATTTTTTATTTATATTTAGAAATTTTGGTAAAATACATTATTTAATCGTGAGAGTGTTGATGCATTTATAGAGTTATTGCTGCTTTAAATAAATTACTATTGAGCTTCAAATTTTAGCCTTTGTTTCAATTTTTATTTTTGCATTTTCTTCAAATGAATAAAGGGTTAAAAATTAAATGGTTAAATGTGCAATATCGTGCTTAACTCTAATATATCACCAAGCTAGGGCTCAGTGCCCAATGGGATTATTGCAACTTAAAGAATAAAGTTTTGAACCTGGGCTACTGGTTATTCCTCAAAAATTTAGGAAGTTGTGATAATGAATCTTGGTTTAATTGTGCTGAGATATTCTTGACTTCGTTTAAGGAGAAGCCACAATACATCACATCACATCACATGGGAAAACTTAGACTGGGGAATTGAAAATAAAGTGGCTAACAGGTTTCTCTGGCCATAATTGTTGAGAGATTCTTGACTCCGTTTACGGAGAAGCTACAATACATCTCATCACATCACATCATCACATCGCAAGAAGCATGCAAGTGATAAAAAAAAATTAAAAAAATCGCTGATATCATGGATGGAACAAAAAATAAAAATAAAAAATTCCTGAAATCATCGATGGAACAAAAAATTAAAAAAAAACGCTGAAATCATTCGATGGAATAAATAATAACAAAAATCCCTGAAATCATGAATGGAACAATAAATAAAAAAGTAATTTAATATTCATATTTACACGTAGTTATGAGGATATAGTTATTAGAAGGAACTTGAATTGAGACTTTCAAGGAAGCTTGAAAGTCTGAGTTCAAGTCCCTTCTAATTACATTATGTTTAGTATAGATAATATATTTATATTTGGATATAGTCATTGCAAATGTATATGTTTGAATAAATGATGATGAGCAAAAAATGGTACTGTCAGTTGGCAAACATATCAGCAGAAACTCATAAACTGATAAAGCACTTGAGTATGCTCCTCATTAATCCTTGGATTGGAATTTATGTTCAAATCCCATTACAATATGCTATAATATGTTGATATTCACATGAATGTTTTGGACATTCATACTGAAAAGGTAGTTTATATAGTTTAAATTTTGCTTTTATTAATGCTTAGCATGCTTTTGATACATAATATATCATAATCAAAGCATGGTAAGAATTAATAAAAGCTACATTTAAATTATTTAGACGACCTTTTCTGTATAAATGTCAAGAACATTTATGTGACCATTACAATTACACAAAAAACAAAAATAATAATAATCATTGGTATTGACTTATATAATATGTTGAATATTTTCACATATTAATTATAAAGCAAAGGAATGGATGGGTTTATTTTTATGAAATGATTAGAGAAATGTATTAGCAGTGATATGTAACTATTAATTATGTAAACCCAAACAAAATCCATTGTGTATTCTTAGAGCAAATTGCTTAGCTTAAAGATTGTCAATATTAATGGAATTAACTGGAAATATTACTGCAAGAACATTTTTCTAATTATTTATGGAAGTAACTCCTCTGTTTACATAGTATGTAATGTTTTTATACATTTATATACATATGGCCTGCTTAATATGATGTAATGGTATAATGTCAGACTTCTAAACTATATTTGCTTTGAAGAATGTTTATATATTTTACTAGTGCCATTTTCTGGATATGTATTACTTTTTAGGTATTAGGTAATCTCCTGTCTAGCCCAATTTGAACTCTCTTGCACACTTTAAATGACTCTGAAATCACCTGTGCAGGTACAATTTTAAAAATAAAACTATACTGAAAATTGAATAAAGAAATTATCCTTATATAGGGTATATATTCGCACACATCTCTAAGTAGGATTATTGTTTTAGTTTAAACTCCTTTTTAACTTCTCAAAGATTACATATATATTATGCCACATTTTATGACATACTTTCAAAGTAAAAATTTATGTTGTGTAATATTTCATAAAGTATACTAAAAATATATAAAATCTTAAAAGAGAATAAAAATAGTGAGAAAAAGTTTATAAAATACTTCTATTTTCAATTAAATGCTATAACTAAAGTATGTGTGATCAGGTAAGTCAGCAATATGAGATGGCATGGAGAGTTGAGGGTCATGTGAAAGTCTGAGTTTGAATCCCTTATATATTATAATAATAATTGAAAATGTTATAAAATATAATTTAAAATGATCTCTTATCGGTTTTTAATGTTTAATATCCTTTTTGTACTACTTTTAATCTTTCATTTTTTTTCCAGTTATGTATGACCTAATTTTGGGAATTGTGATACTGCTTAAAATATCTACCTTCTTTCTAATTTAGATTGTTTTTTTGTTTTTTTCAAGTATTAAGTTTACATGTTTATACATGTAAATCAATAGATTTGCTAAATTTTATTCTAGAATAAGTTTGATTTTCTTTCACAATATTAATTTTAGTTGGAAAAGGCTTTATTGAACTATAAGTTTACAAAACAGTACTTAGTATCACATACATAGAATAAAATAAGAAAAGACTATGAGGTTTTAAACAAATGAGAGATGAGAAAAATTAAAAATCTATGTGTAACAGAAAAAAAATACAATCTTGAAAGCAGCTTAGCATTTTCCAACTGCTGCATAGGATTTATATTTTTCTATGTACATCATTGCATTAATGTCTTTTTTGCTTTTAATTATATAGTTATCATTTTATAATAGTGAGTCATGACATAAATTTGAGGGGTTATATTAGTGACTGTGTGTCTGAATAAATGTTAGTTGCTGAAATTTTTTCATCCCTTATGTGTATAATATCCACTTTGTTCCTAAATGTATTACAGTGTCTTCTTGTGTTTGAACCATACATAAATGTATATTTGGTACCCTTTAATGAGAATAGTATAAATGTGCTGGTTTGAATGTGTGCATAAATATTATTGAGAAGTGTAGGTATGTTGTAATTTTTATCTGGTGGGATATTGCAACATTAATTTTATATCAAAAAATTTACTGGCTTTTTGTTTTCTATATTTCTTTTGTTATGCAGATTATTAATTTATATTGTATTTCAAGCAATAAGCTAGTTAAAAAATATTTTAAGGTTCTTTAGTATTCCATCAACAATTACATTTCCAGATAGCAAATAATAACTTAATTAAGGCATGAAACAATAACATATATGCTAATGCAAACAAGTTTGAAAAAACTAAGATGGAATTTACAGAATAAAGAGATTGAATAACTTAAGGATAAAAAAGGTTACAACACATATTATAATAGTTGGGAGTTTCAATGTAATTATAGGGGATTTGAACACAGACTTTCAAATTCCCTTCAGTTATCCACTCTATCTCATAGAACTGATACAGAAGACCACATACTTGTGAAAAAGATAAATGATCTCCAACTTATCTTTTTTATGTGTGTATTCATGTGTATCGGTAGTATGAGATAGAGTTGATAGCTGAAAGAAACTTAAAAGTCTGTATTCAAAACATGTCCTATGTAAAGAAGAAACATGGCATTTTTATTATGAAAATGTTCACAAAAGACTTTTAGATAATTTAGGGTTAGAAAATAAAATAATTAGAGATATTTTTCTGCCTCAGATATTTTTTTTATGTTAATAGTAAGTCAAATACAAATTTTTAATTGAAATATTAAATAAAAGGCTCATATGTGTGCATATCACATATGTAACATCTTTAGAGTTATGTATTATTTATATATAAAAGAATAGTGTAACTTTATATGTTTTAAAAGCAAAATTAATAGTTAAAAATTGGAAATATTTTATATATTATAAAATATTTGCGTATATATATAGTACACATATATCTAAGTTTATTTACTATTTATATATTAAATAGAGGGACTTGAACTCAGGGTTTGTCAATCTATTTATCCACCACTCTATCTCAAGCAATCAATATACATGACCACACACATGTGAAAAAGATACTATGATCCCAAGTATACACCAGTCCATTAAAGTATGAGGAATTGCGGTAGTTTTATAATAGCGTGTAGAAACCGCCAGAGGGCGTGGTTTGTTTGTAAACAAAGATAAATATAATGTCGCCAGGGCCCGGTTTTTTTTTTTGGGGGGGGGGGTTGTTTATCACATCTAAAAGTAATATCAAATAATTTTTTTAACAAAAAAATGCATAAATCAAAAAATGAATTTAAAAAAGTACTTAATTTTTATTCTTTTCATTACTTATATTTTCGGCCCGGGGATTTTCTTTTTTTTTTTTTTTGGTTTGTTTATCACATTTAAAAGTAATATCAAATCTCAATTTTTTTTTATTTCAATTTTTAAGAAAAAAAAATACATAAATCAAAATGAATTTTAAAATGTAGTTACTTTTTATTCTTTTCATTACTTTTATTTTTGGTTTGGTATTCTATGAAATCAACTTTTTTAAAAAAAAAATCCAAATAAATATATTTCCATTTAATGGTAACATTTACAACAAAAAGTGAAACTTTTTTTTTTGGGGGGGGGGGATACAATTCTTAGCAAAACAGGATGCGGCAGATTAAACATCATGTTTCTGTGCATTAGCATAGAAATAGATACAGCCACCATGTACAATGGACTATTTCTAGGCTTACACATTAGAAATAGAATGTTCGATAGTGGAGGACACCTAAATGGCATATTTTTGTGCAGGCGTGGTTTGTTTGTAAACAAAGATAAATATAATGTTGCCGGGGCCAGTTTTTTTTTTTTGGGGGGGGGGGTTGTTTATCATATTTAAAAGTAATATCAAATAAATTTTTTAACAAAAAAATGCATAAATCAAAAAATGAATTTAAAAAAGTACTTAATTTTTATTCTTTTCATTACTTATATTTTTGGGCCGGGTTTTCTTTTTTTTTTTTTTGGTTTGTTTATCACATTTAAAAGTAATATCAAATCTCAATTTTTAACAAAAAAAAAATACATAAATCAAAATGAATTTTAAAATGTACTTACTTTTTATTCTTTTCATTACTTTTATTTTCGGTTTGGTATTCTACGAAATCAACTTTTTTAAAAAAAAATTACAAATAAATATATTTCCATTTAATGGTAACATTTACAACAAAAAGTCAAACTTTTTTTCGGGGGGGGGGGGTACAATTCTTAACAAAACGGGTTGTGGCAGATTAAACGTCATGTTTCTGTGCATTAGCATAGAACTAGATACAGCCATCATGTACAACGGACTATTTCTAGGCTTACACATTAGAAATAGAATGTTCGATAGTGGAGGCTGCCTAAACAGCATATTTCTGTGTGCTGTCATAAAAATAATGCCCTCAGGCTGTTTCAACACACTATTATAAAACCACCATGGAATTGCTATCTTAAGATAAACTGAGCACTGATTGTATATATATGTGGGAGATTATGATCTGACCCAACTGATGAGTTTGGTTTTGCATGACATATGTATATTGGGGATCATATATCTTTTCTGCATTGGTGTGGTCATGTGTATTGTTTGCGTGAAATAAAGTGGAGGTTAAATAGACGAAAAAATTCTGAGTTCAAATTCCTCGATTTATGTATAAGAAACATTAACATTTCTTGATTTTTAGATTTAAGGCAAGTAATAATTAATGATTGAAATATTTTTGTATTCATGGATGTGACTATTTATTATTTATATATGTGTAAAACATTAAATAAATATTTATTGCTTTGTTTTCAATCTACTGAGATAAAATTATTATTTGTAAAATATTTATAAAGAAGTAAAAATCAAAATATAATAATTTATTTGTGCTACTGCACAATATTTATTAAAATTAAAATTTATTATTTAATGCTACTAATTAATTAATAAAATTATTGATTATTATTTTAAAATATATCGAATTTATTTAAATACTATATTAAGTCTCTTGCTATCGAGGAAGCTGGCTCTGTTCTATAACAGATTATGGAATATGTGTAATTCTTTTATAAAATTGTTAGAATAATATTAAGAACACCCTTTAATATTCATAAACTTTATGACTAGTTTAATAATGACTAGCACAGCCATTGTTAATTAATGTTATATCAGACTTTATTTTACAAAACTTGAGTTAAGGATTTATATATATATTTCTGTCATATTTAATCAAAATGTATCTATTGTTCTGAATTCATAAGTGACTACCCACCTTTGTATGTCTTTATTTTAACTTATAAAAAGATAAATAGATAACACATATTTTAGTAATTTACTTAAAGAAAATATCTATATTGTCATATAACAAGATATAAAAGCTGATAAACACTTTTAATTAAATCTTTTATCCACTTCAACTGAAGATAACATGTAAGTTAATTAAAGATATATACAAATTGAATATATATATACAAATTAAACTACAATATATTGATTTTCAAAGTGATTTGTAAATCATGGATTATTTGACTTTTGCATTTATAGTCAGTTTGACAAAGATATGCCATACAGAAAGCCTAACTTAGTAAAGTAATAATTTTTGTTCAGAAATATTACCATATTCACCACTTTTATTTTGAAATAAATTGAATTACTGCTGAAACTCACTGCACTCATTAAAATACCCATCCAACAGCCAATCAGATGTTGTGATAGCCATCTAAACGACAATCAAACCTAATCACACAACAAAGATTTTATGAGAAAAGGGTGGCCACCCTTCTCTTTCTATATATCTAAACCAGTCGTAAGTATTTAGATTTGAAAGCTTGAAGCTTTAAATATCTTTGTTGTGTGTTTAGGTTTGATTGTTGTTTAGATGGCTATCATGACATCTGATTGGCTGTTGGATGGGTATTTTAATGAGTGCAGTGAGTTTCAGTAGTAGCTCAATTTATTTCAATTTTCAACTATCTGCGCTTTGCAAATTAAATATTTACATTTTTATTTTGCTGTAATATCTTATATAAATGCATTTTTTTCACTACTCTGAGCACTTTTTAGCAAAAACTTTTTTTGTACCTATATGCATACACAATCTTATGTTTCAATTGTCTTGCAGTCTTCTTCAGAGTTATGATATAATGAACAACATAAAATAAAATATATAATTATATAAATAATACCATAAAAATGTAAACAATAAAATTAATAAAGTAATAAAAAACAATATAAAATATATAATAAAACATAATAAACTGAAATAAATAGCTCTGAAGAAGACTGCATGACAGTCAAAACATAAGATTGTGTATGTGTATAGATACAATGAAATGTTTTTGCTAGTTGGTAATTATATATATATTTGCTTTTATAATTAGTAAGTGGTATTCATATTAATAATATATTTGATTGGATATGACATTTGACTATTTTTTATATATGTTAGCTCATCTAAAATGTATTTTTGAAATTTACTGTAATCAGTAAAATTATATTAATTAGTGACTATTTCTACAGATTCCAAGAAGTTTGAATGAGAACTGGATGTGATTCATAGACCTTAATCTCCAGAGTCCGCCACTCTATTACTACATTAAACTCCTCAAATCAATATTGAATATCTTTTTTTCATAACAAAGACTCTAAAACAATATTATTTACTATAACTGTCCTTAAAATTAAATATAATTACCATTGTATTGTTATCCTAGATAAATCTTTAGTCAAGAAAAAAACAATCATTAGACAAGTCAGTAGTATTGCAAATTATTTTATCTTATACATAAAAATTGATAAATATTATTTCCCTGAGATGATTTACTTTTATAAATATTAAATATAAATTTATAATGAATCTGCATTAATTCAATTAGAATGATCTTATTTATTATATAAGTATGCAGATGTACTAACTAAATTAATATCAATTTTCTAGTGCATGCATAAAGAATAATTTTTTTTCATAATACTACACGTATATAAATTGCTATATTATTAATTATTACATATACACAAACTAAAATGGAAAACTTTCTCTGCCCTGTAATATATAAAGTGAATTTAGGAAAATAATTTGCCAATCTAAAACTCGGGCTCATAATAATTTCAAGCTTTAATTCATCGCATACACAATAAATGTTGGTTTATTTGTAGAATAAATTCTAAGCTTAAATGGACCATCTATGTTTTAAAACATTTATTGATTGGAGAGTGCATGCCAGTTTTCTAGTGAGTATGTGAGTAGTTTCCTTTCACAATATTGCATCTATATAAATCCCTTTATTACAAATTATCATACAAACACTTATACGCATGTATAAATTCTTCATGGAACAATTGCATACGAATACATTACTAAGACAAATTGCAAGCAGATTCTAAAGACCCATTTTAAAATAAAACTTAAAAACATATTTACTTTTTCATACATCAATGTTGTTCCATCTGCTTGTAAGTTAAAGTATTCAAATGTGACAAATTGCAAACAGATTCGAAGGACTCTTTTTAAAACGTACTTGCAAAGTGCATTTAGTCTTTTTTATATCTATGTTAATCCATTTTATCTAATAGAAGGAGATATATGAAAGTGTAAATGTATTTGCAAATTTATTTAAAAATACTTGTTTGATTTTTGCAATTTGTCCTAGTAATTTATTCAAGCATGATGATTCTGTGAAGTAGTTATAATCCTAAATATTATCTATTTGATCAGCAGTAAAAATATTTTTTACATGTAATTAAAGTTCATAAATATACTTCACTTATTTTTTTTAAAAGAATAGACTTAAAACTTCTGTAGTACAGATAAAATCTGAGGTTTAAAATTTACATCTGGACTAGGATTAATCTTTAGATTAACAAATGGCTAATAATAACTATTAATATATTTCTTTGTTTGAATATTTTTTATTAGAATATAATGGCAGAATAATGGACCAGCATGTTCTATATGTGGACATGGTTTGTATAATTATGGCAAAACTCATTTCTAGAGTATTTTTTATCTTTCTCTCTGTTTTTTTGTTTTGGAATTAGAATGACCATCATTTTTGAATGGCTCTTTATTATTATTGTTATTATAATCATATAAATGAATATTTTAGGCTAATATGGATTAATTTAAAGAAAATTTGTGAACTTTTCTGAAAAGCAGTTGTGAAAGGTATTGGTTTTTCAGATTCATAGTACAAGTATTCTTCCTGTAAATGAATTTATTAGCAGCAAAATGTAGTTCACCAAATTAAAAAAAAACTGAATTGCACAATAATATAAGACATGGTAAATGTTAGTGGTGGGTGAACTAGTGCTGAGTGTTATGTTGCAACCAAGTATTTTAATAGGATATATTAAATGTTTTACATTATTATGTTATGTTTCAACCCCCCAAAAACCACCATTTAAATATGAAAAATCAAAAATATAACTGTAAACATATACAGAAAATTGTTATACAATTAGATTTTAATGAAAATTAAAATGCAATTTTTAAAAATATAACATGTAAATGTAAAATACTGAATTTTAATTTTCATTAAAATCCAATTGTACAAAAATTTTATATGTACACCTGGGTCTCGTTTTACGCGATAGATAGGTTCCTCAGAAAACACGCAGAAACGAAATCGCACAAAAATAGACGTAACTTACATTGAAAAAGGGGGAATGTGGTCTGTGATTTTTCAAAATTCGCGCAAAAAAAAAATAAGGAAATAAAATATGACTAATAAAAAATTTCAAATTTGAAAAAAAATTGATACAAGACAAACTTTTTTTAACTATAATATTTAATTTTATTCAAAATAATATATTTTTATGCATAATTTACAAACACGTTCGTTTGCAAACAACTAGCGCCAACTTCACACTCATGTTGTAACAGTGGTTTTCTGGTGACAATGTAATTAGTAATTAATCTTTGAGACGATGATTTTATTAATTGTTTATGAAACTAACAACTAAAAATTAAATTCTTATTTTTGTCTTTAATTTTCAATTCAGTTTAAAAATCAAATTTCACATTAATTTCAAGTTGCAGTAAGTAATTTTTAAATTGTTAATTACAATTAAAAATCAGATTTTAATTTTTAATTGTCAAATTTAATTACTGACCTTTTAAAAATAAACTTGTGGACACTAAATGATTAATAATTGATTACGTTCTTTTTTAAAAAGCAAAAACAGAATGTGATTTAAAATGCAAAATTAACACGCACAATATTTGAACAAATTTACATTATAATCTTGTAAAATTTAATGTGTGTATACATAAAATGTGGAAATCATGATTTTAATTTCATTATTGCATAAAATCTTACTATTATAAAGCACTGAAAATATTGAAATTACTAAGATGAAAGTCGAATTCCAATAATGTGCTATTACTTTCAATATAACGTAAGTGCACGGAATTTATTATTTAAAGTAATAGCACATTATCGAAGTTCATACACCTGGGTCTCTTTTTACATGGACTTATTTTACACACTTCCGGTGAAACACGAATCGCGTAACTTCAAAATCGTGTTAAATAAGTCCGCGTAAAAAGAGACCCAGGTGTATTTTTACATTTGTTTTTTTTTTATTTAAATGACTGTTTTTGTTAGTATTTTTGGTCTGAGCCATGGCTTGAAATGACTTCTTCTAAATTTTTGTATTTCAGTATAATTGTTACACTAAATAATTAATTAATTTGTTTTATCAAATCTCATTACATGTACGATATTTGTTTTATCTTTGAAAGATTTCTAAATATGGAAAAATGATTATACATCATTTTTAGTGGTAAAAGTTAGAGATCTTAAATTTTCATATAAAGTTAATTCTGAAAAAAATGTTGTATCTGATCTTATCTCAAGTACTTTCCAAATAAGTACAAAGCTCATACTTTTAGTTTACATGTTAAGGGTTGCCATTACCATTTTAGAATCTCTTATATTTTATTGCATAAGATTAATAATTTTGATTTGCATCATCAAAAATTTCTAAACATTTTTTAAAAGTTAACTTAGACATAAATTCTCTTTGATAAGAATATTTGCTTTTTTGTATCACAATATAAATAATTGACTTGTAAGATAAATTTGTATGACAAATAAAATTGAACTCTTATTAGAATTACTGCCATTACTATTATCTTCATTATTCTCTCTATAATTTTATTATTACTATTGCTGTTATTACAATATCTTTATAATATATAAGGGATTCGAACTCAGACTTTCACATGACCCTCAACTCTCCATGCCATTTCATATTGCTGACCCATCTGATCACACACATGTTGAAAAAATAAATAATCACCAATATATGTATTTCATGCTAAACCAGCAACCATCAGTTGGTCCAGATTACTATCTCCACACATATATATAATATAATGTGTTCAGCTTTATATTAAGATAGCCAATCTTCATACTTTAATGGACAGGCTTCAAACTACTCCAACCCACAACTCTGAAGCCATCCATTTCATTGAAAATCTGATCATGGAATGTTCAAAGCCCACATTAGTGGACCAACTGATGATTGTGAAAGTCTGAGTTTGAATCCCTTATATATTACATTATATGTATGCAGGTGTGTGTAAGCCTGTACAGTGTATTAAATAAAATCTTTATGAAAAAGTTCCTTTCTGGACAAATGTTATTTATTTCATACCTAATAAGTATAATATGCAACCATGAATTTTTAAACTACAGTATATTAAAAATATACTTATTCTGAACATTATTATAACTAGCGATATACAGTAAATGTATGGACCTGAAATGAAAAAGGGCGGGAATAAAATAAAATATCAAAATATCTTTATATTTTCATTTTCAAATTTTACTGTTGTAGGCCTGATTATTAATTAGTTAAAAAATTAGTCAACTAATACTATTTTAAGAACTATTAAATAGGAATTGTAGAAATAATGACTTTTTAATATTGCAGTTAAATTTTAACTTGAACCTAAAATGTCTTGATATTATTACCAAGATTACATTTTACATTTGAAATTTGGAAGTGATAATAAAAATCATATCAATGATCCGTGAGTTTAACGTTAATTATATTTCCATAAAAACTTTTAAGAAGCTTAAACTCTTCTTTAATATAATTCATAAAAGGAAAACATACTCTATCTCAACAATAAATATTAAAAACTAGAAAAATCATTATTTATGGACGTTTTAAAATTCGCATTTATCTATTCTTCCGATGTATTTAGATATCATATAGTATCAATCTTCATATAAATAAATATTGATATAAAGTAATTTATTTCTAAAATGGATTTTATTAAATTATTTATTAATAAATTTTATTACTGGACTCATTCTATAACGTAAGCAACACAGTAAACAGCTTTGGCTGTTTGTAATATTATAAATAAATCCTCTTATGCACCGAGTTAAGTAAACATGCTGTGGAATAATAGTGCATAAAAGGAATAAAGTTGTGGCTTGTATTATTGTACTGAGGTTCTGTTTTGTTCACGTGTTATTTGCATTTCACATTGTTATAAAACAATAAATCCTATTAGTTTATTTGATATTTAAAAAAAATTAGGTTAGTTTGCTGCAAAGCATACATTATCAGAATAACTAAAAAAGAAAAAGGCATTTCCTCCTAATATTAATTATAAAGTATGTACAATATCGTTCATTACTAGATTTAAATAATATCAAATCACATTATTTTATCCAAAAAATTGGGGGGGGGGAATCTTGTACACAGGGCACTTAACAGATAATTTCAAATAAGACTGAGATTAGTATATTTAAGCATAAATATCCTCATCTCATACACATTTAAAAAAAATAATACTGTTGGTTGAAATTTGGAATATATTACCTCATTATTAATGATAGATTCATATTTATTTATTTATTTTTCATAAGTTTATCTTTTATAGTCATTCTTTTAAACAAAATTTTATTTTTATATAAAATTTAAGTCCGAATGTTAATAATTTTTGTAAGTCATTCATAAGACTACAGATCCTGTAATGAATATTACTGTAGTACAATTTTCACACTATTTTCATGCAGAATATAGATTGGTTTCTATCCATTTTTAACATCGTATAAAGCGGATAACAACCAGTCCATACTTTGCATAAGAATGATGTAGTGAAAATTATACTATAGAAATATTATTGATTATTAGATAATCTCTGGTCTAATGCATGACTAATAGAAATATTAATATACTTTCATTAAGTGATTTGTATCAATTTTGTGAGGGCAGCAAGTTTGACATATCAATTAATCTGTAATAATTTGTTATCTATATATACTAATTAGTGATAAAGATATGTTTAAGAAATTGTAGTCTGGTCCAACTGATGAATGCTGATTCAGCAAGATGTGTGCATTTTGGTGATCATATATCTTTTTCACATGTCTTTGGTCATATATTTATGGTTGTATTCCTCTATAAGGTGTTAAAAACAGATAGAAATCAATCTCTATTTTGCATCAGAAGTAGTGAAATTATGCTAGATATATATTATTCATTAAGTCCGAATGATCTTGAAAGAACAAAGATATTTATAGAAAAAAACATGTTTTAATCTAGGATGTATAATATTAATTATACAATTTTACAGCAAAAATTTAATAAACCTTTACTTATATAAATCACTTTTCAATAAGCTGAAATATATATAATATTCTTTATTTATTTGAATGATAATTTTTTTTTCTAACCATTACTTTCTTGGAGCTTGATAGGAGACCTGATTAATCAAAATCATTTAAAAAGCTCTTTACTCATCCTCAATTTCTACAAACATTTATTTGAACTATAAGAGTGAGATTTATAGCTAATTCTAAAATCTATAGTATCAATTACTATCACTTGTGATAATGAATATTCAGTAATATGGTTTGTTGTACAAGATATATATATTATAATGGACTATACTTTTTAATATTTTTTATTTAAATAATTTAGATTATCTAATATACATACTGTTATTTAAGCAGAAGGGAAAATATAGTTAATATTTTATATATTTACTATACTAATGGTCACACCAGGTATTGTCTATAAATGCATATATTGCAATCACCTTTCAAGATATAAATCCACTCTATGACTACTAAAAGCAAAATATCTCTTTCATGAATACTTTTACTTATACTGAGTATTAAACTTGGGTGCCATCCAGAGAATTAATTGGAATATCCACAAAAGAAAATTTTAAAATGCTTCTAGTGTTTGATCCTTCAGCTAATCAATAAAACATAGAAAACTCCCCTCATTTAGTGATCAGATGTATTAATAAATTTTGTCCTAACTAAATTTCATATTATGAGAAATTCAGAGAGAAGAGAATTCAGGCCAAATTAACTATTAAATAACATTTATTTACACAATTAACATATATCAAATTATAATAAAAATTAAATAAAATGAATTAATTATAAAATCCTTTTAAGAAGAATGAATTTCACTTTAAATTAGAAAGTGAGAGTTTACGTATTTTCTAAATTTTAACAAAGTTTGTAAGAAAAATATAAATATTACTCCTCATATTTCACTTTAAGTCTAGACTTTGATTTTTGCTTACATTTGACTTAGTTTTTGATAGTTTTTCTGGAGGTGATCACTTTTTTTAGGTCTTTAAATGTCTTCATGTGTAGGACATGTACCCATGAACATAGTTCTTGTATTAACTTCCAGTTTTCTTAGTGGCTTGCAGATTCTTTTTGGAGCAATGTCTAACTTCATTTAATTGTCCATCCATGGTCTTGAACATATGGTAAGCATATGTCTTAACAATGACAGGTCAGAGTTTTGGTCACATC
Organism: Epiperipatus broadwayi; assembly: GCA_028023455.1. Classification (NCBI taxonomy): domain Eukaryota; kingdom Metazoa; phylum Onychophora; class Udeonychophora; order Euonychophora; family Peripatidae; genus Epiperipatus; species Epiperipatus broadwayi. Next base: position 7,789,315 of record JAQFVV010000040.1, read on the forward strand.
TAAGGCTATCAATAATTTATAGATTTTGAATAGTGAAAAGACCGATTGGACATCCTTTTGCAAATCTATCGGCATGGCTGTGTTAGTACAGCCACAGAGAATTCTAAACATTGCCTGAGTCACAAAACTAGAAGTCCAGGTTAACAGAGGCTACAAAATTCACCACCTAATATAAGAAGTATTACAGCAAAAATTAACAGGAGCAGAATAACTTGAATAATAAAAATTTACTAGCTTTTTTTTAACCCTGACCAACCATTGTTTTTAGCAATCACCCACATTAATTAGTTTTTAAATCTTTTTTTAAAATTGATTAATCTTTTTAATCATAGCATTGCTTATCTGATTGAATGATTTCAATAAAAATGACTTCATCCTTTTTTGATTAGACAACTTTACAAAATCATTTTATATTCAATTAGATAACTTTACATTCCAAAACTGTTTTACATTCTATTTCCTTTTTCAAATTAATACTTTAACTTATCACATATTTTTTTTGTTTTCATTTCTAGTTTTAAAGATAACATTTTAATTTGTAGTTTTAAAAGAGATGAAATTATTAGATTTTCTTTTATTAGAAAATCTAACTAAACTCATAAATTATCACTATATTTTTTTTTTGTTTTTTCTGTTTTTCTCTTATTTTAAATCAGGTCTGGTATAATTTGAACAGAGTTTTATTATTTTTTTGTTTAATTCTAAACTGTTTTTTTTTTGTTGTTTTATATTTCAAAACTGCCTTCCTTCTCTAATTACTATTTAAATGATTTACATCAGATAGTCCTTTCTATTTTTAAAATATATATATATATTTTAAATATTTTTATGTAACACACATATTTCACATATTTTTTACAATATACAGGTATATAATTATTCCTATTTAGATTGAACAATTGGCCAGTCAAATTCAAGATCTGAAAAATTGGTCAATTGAAGAAAGTAAAACAACTAAAGATAAAAGTAAAGAATCTTCTGAGAGCATAATTAAGGAAAGCACCTCAAGGTAATGAAATATATTCTTGTTTACCTTGAGTGATTTCAAAATCTTCAAAAAAAAATCCATTCCTTATGCATTTAAATGCATTTCTTTTATAATACTTTATTCATTTACAGTTTCATCAGAGCTATAATAATTTTCTCAAGATAACAACTAATGTTTAATAAACCAATAGGATATTCACAATCTCTTGCCAAAGCAATCTCTGTAGCTAAAAGATAGATTTCCTTTATCTATAGATTGTTTTGATAACAGATTGTGGATAAGCTATAGTTTATTAAACTTCAGCTGTTATCATATGAATTTACATAAGGAGACAATTAGCTATTGGTAATATGTACTTTATTAAAAATAATTTTCTACATATAGTAAAATTTATTATTAATAATTATATTCCTACAATGTACTTAAGTAAATACTGAATGAATTTTTTTAAAACCAAAAAATACATAAAGTTTTAACAAATATAATTGGTTCTTTAGTGATGACGTATTACCCTGAAGCCATATCAGTCTGATCTTCAAGATAATGTCTCCAAGTGATTTGCGGACAAATGCAATCACTAAAATTTGTCCGCAGATCACGTGGACCTGGCACGTTAAAGATCACAAGATCAGACTGAAATGGCTTCAGGGTAATACGTAATCAGTTGGAAAATACTAAACATGACTGTCGGGTAGATAACAAGCACCACCATGTTTGTTGGTCCTGAAAAAAAAAATGTACATGCATGCGTCAAAATAATTTAGAAATTAAAATAATTAAGTGTAAGTTTGATAATTTAGAAATTGAAAGTAATTAAGTGTAAATTTTATAATTGCAGAAATATGTACAATTTTTTTTTGTAAATTTAAAATAAATAGACAAATAAAGAACACTTTCCCTGATTTAATGCGAATCTGGCATTATTAATGGCAACCTGGACAATAACTTAAAACGTACTCTATATTATGAACTTTTATAACAAAAACAAAATCAAAAAAATGTACTTGTATGAAAAATTATCTTATCTTTACAACATTTCTGATGGGATTTAACTCTATTCATGTTAAAAATATATAAAACAAACAATTTGAAAATGTGTCTCATTTTTTGACTGAAAATTAGAAGTCAGCGCATAACGCTGGAATGAGCGGTGGGGCCTCCGATGGTTTTGCCGGGCCGAAGGCATGGCCAATACATGCTCTACTCTAAAAAAAACCTATATTATGCTCACTTATAAAATACAGCGCATAGTTCTGGAATTGGTGGGGGGTCTATGATGTCTTTGACGGGCCAAAGCCACGGCCAATACATGCTCTAGTCTAAAAAAACTTATATTATGATTTACAAAACCACCAACAATGCCAGACATTGTATTACTCTCATAGCTGTAATTTTTATAATTGCGGATGAATTTACAAAAAAAATATTTCTGTATAATATAATTCAGAAATTAAAAATAAAATTAATTAATTGTACTTTTTATAATTGCAGAAGAATTTACAAAATAATATACATCAAAATGACATTATTTATTAGAAACAAAAATGAAAATTGCTTACAAATAGCATTCACTGTGGTAGACTGGTAGCAAAATCACAAAAAACAGACAATGACAAAATTTCCCAAAGCTCTCTCCGATTTTTAAATCTCGCGAGTCAAAAAAATCCAAAAATTGACTCTCCCATGGATTAATCATGTCAGTGTCTTGGTTGTCATGACAATGTTGTCATGTTATCATCGACGATGTCTACCAGAAGGAAAATCGGTAAATGTAAAACCTTATCAATTGAATAATACTAAAGTACCATTATTTTAATGTATCTATTATAATTACAGTTATCACAAGTAAAATACTTCCTTTTTTATTTTAAATAATTTGGTATCCTTTTCTTCTAAATAACTTTTAATTTAAAAAATTACAATACACCTAATGATTTAGAAGTATTAGAATAAAGGAACATGCTTCAGCTTATTATTTCATTTTTGAAAGCAAAACTTTCTGTTACTAATTTGTAAATAAATTTTTCAATTGTGTATATGTATATTACATAGTTTTATGATATATTTTACTTTTAAAAAGCAATTATTTGTGAGTTCAACACCTAAGAGATTACTTATCTAACTTTAAATATATGAGATAATTAATCATTATCACTGAAGCCAAGATTTAGATATTTGTTGAGGTAATAATAATAGAAAAAATAATAATAATGGGTGTTAAACAATTCAATTATTGGGGAAAAAATCCTAAGAAGATACATATGTTCAGTTTGCTTCAACCTTAGAAAAATGAAAAAAAAAATCAATTTGGCTGACATTGATCAGCTGCATATATTTGGTTATTAAATGTCAATTGAATTCACATGCAACAAACAGCTTAAATATTTTAAGCACTGGACAATCAGCTCAATAAAAAATAAATTGCTGATGAACAAAAGTTTCTGGTTTACTTTTGGCTAAGCAATAAAAATGTTCCATTTAATTGAAATACAGGTTCTTTGCTCTACATTGTGAAAGTCATTTGATTTCATTAGAAATACTATGTGAATATTTTTATTCATAAAATTATAAACAATCTAAAAGAGAAGTATTGCAAAAATTACTTATCTATATTTCATTTTACAAGATTTTTTGCTATTAATTTTAGGTATAATCTCTGAAATATCTCTGAGCATTTAATCTGAAATTAATATGAAGACAAGAATAGCAGGTTTTTAGTTTTATGAGCTGTTACTGCTTCCTAATTTGCAAAATATACACTAGACTATACTATGGAATCATCTTTTGAGATATTAACTTTCAGCTGTGAATTCTTTTTTAAAAATCAATACTCAATTTAAGTTCAAGAAAATGCTTTTATGTGTGGGTGGAAATGAATAGAACATTTTGGCAGCACATGTTAATGGACTAGAATAACAGCTGATTTATAGTTTAGGCTTTTACCTAACAGAAGTGCTTTTCACGTGGACAGTTTTATGAAGTATGTTCTAAAGTGATTGATTCATTTTTTAAAAAAAAAAATTGAAGTGAAAAATATTAACACACATGGAAAACTTAATGATGAAGAAACTGTTACAGATAACATCATATACTGTAAAAAATATGAATTCTACATTGTTAAATTTTTATAATTTTAAATTATATTTAAAATATTATTTCCTTTCATAAATATTAATAATTATATTTTTTAAAGCTGATTACAAAAACTTAGTTATTTATAAGTCTACAAACAATCATTAAAAACACTGCACGAGTGCTCTTTTCACTTTTATTTAATAAATACATTAGTTAGTCACATCTTCATTAGATTCACAATTGTTTATAAAAAGTTAAATTTTCAAAATAAAATGCAAAGTATCCCCCCAAAAAAAAAATCTTAAAATTTGATCACAAATTATATAAATTCTGATATCATTATCCATAAATAATAAATGGATAATTTATTTTTCAAAAATTCATACGAAGTTCCAAACATCAGAAACTACAGAATTGGCCCATGATCTAAGAACATTGAGCTGGTCTTCCATCAGAAAAGTACTTTTAGTTCCAATGAAATTCACATACATTCTTCCATCTTCTCTGAATTATTTTTTAGAAGATAAAGAAATTAATTCAATAAATAATTTTGTAACATGCTAAAGTATTTTTAAAAAGAACCTATTTTCCATTGGCAAATTCTTAAATAGTTTATTTTCTAAAATGAATTTAGAATTAAATTTGAAAAATAATACAAACTGTAAGTCTTAATGATTTTTGTGATATTAAGAAAATATCTTGAAGAAACAATTTGGCCACAACACTCACCAAATTAATTGAACTTTCAGAAGTGCTCAAAAATATCCTGTATAAAAAAAAAACAAATGCAAGAGTATTTATCAAATTTGACAACATTTAAAAAATATTTAATCAAATCATAACAAATATAATTAGGGAGATAACTAATCCAATCAAAAGTAGAGTCAGATATGTTCATTAACATTGTGCTTAGAAATGAATACATTCATTTAAGAATGCAATTCTATTTGCTTTCACGATTTCATCTTTTCATGCTAAACAAAAAACAGAAGGAATTTATCCAATTTTGTGTATGTAAAGTAGACAATAAAAAGTTTACTTTGCCAAAGATTTTAATCCTATCATACATTTAATTAAAAAAATCCTAATATGCCTTTTGCTCATCCTAAAAATGTGTGATAATGTTATGAATACATTATATGTTCAGTCACTTAGTAAAGGTAAAGCAGTCTTTAAATAATCTGCTGTAAGAACTAACCTTCTCAGTCTAACAAAGAGAAACAGAAAAGATCACATTTATCACAAGGCTTACTAATTGTCAAGTGGCTGTTTGAACGTTTTTTCTTTCTGTTTTATCCTCTAGTAAAAAACAGCTAAATATCCATTTATCAGTCAATATTAGACAGTCATCAACATGCCACTCAATTATTTAATTAGATAACTTAAATAACTATCCTAAATGTGACTAAAATCTGAAAACATTTTAAAGTATTATTCAATCCAAATTGAATCTAGTTCACGGAAATGACAGATAAAAATGTCAATAATAAACACCCATTTACCAATCAATATTAGATAGTTATCAACATGCTATTTAGTTACTTAACTAGATAACTTAAGGTACTATCTTAAATGTAACAGATCTGAATACATTTTTAAACTGTTATTCAGTCTAAATTTGAATCTAGTTCACAGAAATGACATATAGAAATGTTATTACTATCTTGTACTTTCATCTTGGCAGATAGCAAATTTTTTTCTATTCAACTGAACCAAGAAATTTGCTTATTATTAGGCTATTTTAAGCACTGAATCAATTTTTTATGCTTAAATATGTTTACAACTCTTTCAATTGATTATTACATATATATATATACTCAGTAAATTGAAGTCATGACTAATAATTTTTTGTATTCTTTTTCACAAAAAAAAAATGCTAAAACAAAGCCTAAAAAATTACATTATTTTTTTTCAGTTATTTTTCTTTTTACAAAGAAATATTCAATTTATAAGTGCACTATTAACAATAAAACAAATGAAAATCGTTGTATAATAATCCTTTGGGACCAACATTTAAAAAAAAAAACTAATTCAATTTACTATTTAAAAATAAAGTAATGACTAGGTATTACAAACTTCAAGGATTCAATGGAAATGTTCATGAATACTATTAATAACTTTCTGAAAGTGTCCAGTAGAACAAATCAATCTTTCACTTAAACTCAAATGGAAATCCAGTAAACACTTCAATTATTATTTTTTAACTCAAAGCTTCCAAAACAAAAAATAAACTGGATTTTCTTTTATTATTATTAATTTATTCAGTCAAGCGTTGTTAGCCGAGAGGTTATCACAGCCGCCTTGCAAGCAAGCAGTTGGTTGCAGATGGTTGTGGGTTCGCATCCCGGCCGGTGCTATGACATATGAAAAAAAAACCAGAAATTAAATAATACGATATAACCTATGTCTGGCTGATGCCTAAGGTTGATCCTCAAAACAAATAAAATGCTTTGGATGGCAGGAGTTTGAATCCAGTAGTTGAGATTGGGCCACAGTCAGAAATTAGTGTTGTATTATGCTTTGTATAGCTCAATCTGACCATGGGTATTGTTGATGGATATGCTACAAATGATATTCTCTCCTCTGCTTGAAGGGCTGGTCCATTCCTTTAGTATTAAAGTTATAAAAAGTGCTTATGAAAATAGTATTTTTTTGAAATAAATGTTATATCCTTAGAACATTACCAAAGACAGATTTGTTAATATATTTCTTGTCACAAGTTACAGAAATATCTTATATGCATTTCACTTTGTAATTTCAAACAATAAGAAATGTTAACTTCTCAGCAATGTGTCAGCATAGAATTGAATAATAAGTAGAACATAGTTTAAACTAGCATAAATGATTCATTACATTTTTTCTTCCAGTGATGCATTGAATTGAGTATTTTGACAAATATAGTGGGAATGTTACTATATATTAGAAGATAAATGGATTTAATTTTTAACATGTTGATATTAATCACACATTGCTAAATAAAAAATATTATTTTTTTCCAATGTAAATTCCTGCCATAAATTATTTTTTCTTCTAGCTCCACATTCGATGTCCCAGAAACACAAATTAAGAGAATGTGCTCTCTAAAATATTATTATTATTCATCATCAAATGTTACAAAATTCAATACTTTTTGATTTGTTAATATTACAATTTATTATTATGTCCATATCTTTCTATATTGTATGGCCTGGACTCTTATCTAGGAGCTTACTGTTCCCTGACTGAATCCCAATAGTTTATCTAATAATGATTCACCACTACTTTGGTTAAATCCAGTGCATTTAATAAATTTAACTCACAATAATTTAATACATTAACTGACAATAATTATTAGAGTAACTTTACATTTCATATGTATTGAACTGGGTCTGAAAAAAGAAAGCTTATTCTTGCTAGGTTTAAATATCTTTTATAATTATAATAACTTTTGGAATCTAAACTTTATTAAGCATGAGAATTTACTTTAACTACACTAATATCAAGAATAAGCTTAACTTGTAATGCTTAATACATACCTTCTTGGTAATTATTTTATAACTTTAATACTACAGGAATGAACTGGTGCTTTAAGCAGAGGGGGAAATATCATTAATAGCATAGCCATCAGTGATACCCATAGTCAAATTGAGATATACAAAGCATATGACCACATTTGCTGACCATTGCCCAACCTCAACTGCTGGATGCAATCCTCTGCCAAGCAAACCATTTTATTTGTTTTGAGGATCAATCTCAGGTGCCAGGCTTACAATCCAGTGCTTGAAATATCCCATGGCTAGCTTTTCTTCTCAGTTGTAAAGGGGATCTTTGATATATTTACCCAACACACATAATTATTTAAAGACTAATTTACTGGTGATGCAGTTACAAGAGAGAGAGAATTGACCAAGTAACAATAAAGCAAACCAATATTTATTTTACCCACACACACATAAGTATAACAGTATAATAAAGTTTACACAAAAATATTAAAGATTACTTTAGAATATAGTTATGATAGTCCATTAAAGTTCATCCATTAATACATATATGTCTAGACATTTATAATGGGAAAAAAGTATATTTATCCAGGTTAATTTAGTAGCACATGACATCTTCATTTGTTCAGTTTCTATTTGTTTCTTATAACTTGTTGACTACCAACCAGTGGGCCTTTTGGTTTCCATCAATGTTGTTTTGTTTCTCTTTTCTTCAGGTTGACAATGTAAGATAGAGATTATTGACAGCTCACATATCATGGCAGGCATTGTTTCCTAGTTGAGAACATCTGATGGTAATGAGGACTTGTGGTTGAAGATTAGCCGAACACTCCTACTGTTCTTTAGCACTGCATGTTGATAAGTCAGCCTTCAATGATGAATGGGTAAAGGAATGAGTATACTGGAAACAAAAACAGCTTTTGCAATGACCTTTTTCTGAACATCTCTTCTTTATTTCTAATAGTAATACTATCATGGCAGAGCATTAATAATAACAGTATTATTTATACTGACATTACGTAATATGACTGCTTCTCTTATATTTTTCCCTCCCACTTTTATTTTTATCATGATTGAGACCAAGTTTAATTAATTGTATTTTTCTGCTATCTAATCTCATTTCAAGATTAATATAACTATCTCATCATTTGATGAAATAGTTTGCATGGTTTTAATTAATTTAATTGTTAGTTCTATTTTTTCTTTTATCAGCAAGTAATCTTTTACTAATTACATTTAAGTTTTTCTTTTTATAAATTAACTTTTGTTTTGATTTTTACATTTGTTTGTTATTTCTTTTTTATACATACATTTTTTCTGTAATTTATAAAAAGAGCTAGTTTCAATCTTTACTTAAGAATTATTCTCCCCCACTCCAATCCTAAACTTTTGCTCTATTTTTTAAAAAAAACTTTGTATATGCAATCATTCATTTTTGATACAATTACATTTCTTAAAAGAAAGTATTTATATTTTCATTTTTAATAAATTAATCACTGCCTTCTATTTTCTCCTAAAATAAAAATATGTAATGCAACTATATGTGAGCATAAAATTGACCATTTTAGCTCTAATATTTTATTTATTATTAACCCATTTTATTTGCATATGAAAGAAAAAAACTATAAGTTTCTGCTGATTATTGATTGTTGAGATGCAAGGGTCTCCTTTCTTACTCTGATACCCTACCCTCCAGGCCATAATCTATATTGGCTAGCAACTGATTGTCATATATAATGAACCCCTGGACAACATTCATCTTTCTGATGAGTATTAGAGGCTGAATGCCACCAATAGCAGAATATTTCTGGCTTACATCTGACTTATGCAATAAAACAATATTTTAACTTTATCAACTTGCTGGAAATTTGTCTCCCTGCTGATTGAATGAGCCCAGAACTTTCTCCATTGGGTCTGCATCCTAGAAATATGGGGTCATTGTCAATGACAGTATGCATCCACTTACCATTTGAATTACTCTAATATGAGGTTTATTAATACATGTTGGGATTTTTTTCCAACCATCTGATTTGTGACTTATGCTGGAATATTTTCCAGTGCACATATTTTTACATAACACTCTGGGACTCTACACCAATTTGTTGGATGGACTCAGAACTTTTGTGGATCCTCATACTAGAAATAAGGAAATCTATCACTGCCCCCTATTTCAAGCCCATTATGGTTATGTTCACATTGTGATAGCCTATATACCTTTCTCAACCTTTATCTGTACACTCCATATAACCCAATCAACCAAACTGCAACCTATGCTTACATAAGTTTATTTTACATTTTATTTATTTTCATTATAGATTTCTTTTGATCTATAAGCTTTATTCAACTTATTCACTTTTAAATTTTATTGATGTACATTGATTCTTCCACAAAAAAAACTTATTTTATTATCATATATTAGCTCTCAAAAGCATTATTTTATTTTATTTATTTAACTTTGTTTTCATTAATGTATATTGATTTAAAAAAAACCTTTACTTTATTTCACTTCCATTTTTAACCTTCAAAAAAAATTATTTGATTTCATTTGTTGATGCTTATTCCCATCGTTCGCTCTCAAAATACATTATATTTTATTTATTTTCATTTAATACAGGTATTTTTTTTTTCATTACCTAAAAGCTCATCCAATTATTATAGCTTTTCTCAATGTTTGTCAGGCAGCTTTTTTAGATTTCTTACATATCCTCTTGAACCAGGAAATTGTGACCTACTCCAAGGCCTAGCTTGGTATACTGAGTGATGTTTCCAGCTCCCAGTATGCATATCTTTTATTCCCCTTTCTTTTTGGACTATCAGATTCTCTAACCCTATCTCTTCTGTCCCTCGTTATCATTATTAATATTCATAACATTTATCCTTTTCTCCCTTTCTCTGGGTCTGAATTCCCTTTCCTTACTTTCATTCATTAGCCTAGCACCATCAAATGCCCTAAATATCTCAACCATCTGCTCCACATTCTGTTTCATTCCAATTAACATCTGTTCCATGTTATGAGGGAAACTGTCTTACCATGTGAACAATTTGCTATTCAGATAGTGGATTTGCCATTATTGACCTTAATTTTGCCACTTGTCAGTGAAAAATATGGTAAATAGTTCCTCGGGTTGTCTTTTGTCCTGCACCATCTGGTGCTTAATGTTCTCTTGATACTCTTCACCCTGATAGCTTGCCAATAACAACTGCTTCTATTCTCTGAATGTCACTGGTTTTAAGAATAGTGAGTCCCACCAGAATTGAGTGTCACCTTGAATATGACTATAAGTTATGATAACCATGGCTTCCTCATTCAATTTATTCAATGTAAAATAGTGTTCAAAGCTGCCAAGGTATTCCATCAGGGACTCCCTGCATACCCTGAAAATACTTTTATTTTAAAAACTGGTTTACAGTATTCAAACCATTAACATATGTGTACATATCTACTTTTCTTCTTCATACTGTCAATATTTACTCTTCTTGATTTCCAATTCAACAGTATCCTCTTTACTTTTTAGTTTTGTCAACTTCTGTTGATTGACTTATATCTGATCTTTTCTTTTTTATTCTTTTCTCATTCGCTTTCTAATCTATCTACTTTCTTTACTAGCTTCTCCATATCTTATTCCTTCTATTATTTTCCTAATCTCTTGTAATGCTATAATCATTTTCAATGCCCACCATTCTATTTCTTATCTCAGTATTTCTGTGTCTTTCCATTCTTTTCTCTTGCAATCTTATGCTTTCTTCTATATTTCCTTCATCTACTTCCTCATTTGCCCCCTCTTTCTCACTATTCATATTTTCTTCTTTACATTGAACTTCCATTTTTGCTTTGGCCCTAGTGTGCATTACTTTCTAGTTTTTCTTTCATAACTTTTATTTACTGTATATTCTTATCTTTTTTATTTAAAAATAACTTAAATCAAATGAAGGGTTTGACCACCTTCAAACCCTTGTCTTTTCCAATTCCCACCTGACCATCAATACCCTCACATATATATTTATTTCTCTTGTTTCTCCTTTTTATTTACATTTTATATGTACCATCTATTTTTAATATTACAATTTGTTTGCCTTGATCTCTTCTCTTCTCATACTGCTCACTGATTTTAACATATAAAACTATGCAATTTAGTTTTTATTTTGAATTTTAGTTTCAAACTTTTTGTTAAATTTTATTTTACTCTCAGATTTTAATTCCACTGGTAATTTGTGGCACTTTTTGCACCCACATTGGATGACATTTGAACCAAGTCCAAAAAAAGAAAGCTTATTCTTGCTAGGTTTAAATACCTTTTATAATTATAACTTTTGGAATCTAAACTTTATTAAGCTTTCCAATTTACTTTAACTAGACTAATATCAACAATAAGCTTAACTTGTAATACTTAATACATACCTTCTTGATAATTATTTTATAACTTTAATACTCCTGGAATAGACCAGCCCTTCAAGCAAAGAGAATACCATTTGTAGCATAGCCATCAACAATACCCATGGTCAGATTGAGCTATACAAAGCATAATACAATATTTTCTGATTGTGGCTCAACCTCAACTTCTGGATTCAATCTTGTCATCCAAAGCATTTTATTTGTTTTGAGGATCAACCTTAGGCACCAGCCAACCATAAGTTATATAGTCAGCATGCTTCAAATGACAGGCTTTCAATCCAGCACTTGAAATATCCCATAGCTAGCTTCTCTTCTCAGTTGGAAAGGGGGTCTTTGGCATGTTTACCCAATACACATTAATTATTTAAAAACTAATTTACTGGTGATGCAGTTACAAAAAAGAGGATCTACCAAGTAACAATAAAGCAAATCAACATTTATTTTACAAACATGCATATAAATATAACATGATATAGTTAAGTTTATGCAAGAAATATTAATGATTACTTTAGAATATAGTTATGATAGTTCATTATAATTCATTCATTAACATATGTCTATCATTTATAATGAGAAAAAAGTATATTTATCCAGGTTTTATACTAGTACACAGTGCCTTCATTTTTCAGTTTCTATTTGTTTCTTTTTAATTGTTGACTACCAACCACTGACTTTTTGGTTTCCATCAATGTTTTTTGTTTCCCTTCCATTCTTTGGGTTGACAATGGGAGATTATTGGCACCTCACATATCAGAGGTCAGACATTGATTCCAGGTTGAGAACATCTGATGGTACTGAGAACTTTGGCTTGAAGGCCAGCCAAACACTCCTACTGTTCTTTAGCACTGCATGTTGATAAGTTGGCCTTCAGTGATGAATGAATGGATCAAAGAATGAGCATACTGGAAATATGAACAGCATTTGCAATGACCTTTTTCTCTTTTCTTCTTTATTTCTAATAGTAATACTATCATGGCAGAATGTTAATAATAGAAGTACTTATACTGCTTCCCTCTTTTATATTTTTCCCTCCCATTGTTTTTTATCATGACTGAGACCAAGTTTAATTCTTGAATTTTTCTGCTACCTAATCTCATTTCAAGATTAATGTACCTATCTCATCGTTTGATGAAATAGTTGTGGTTTTAATTAATTTAATTGTTCTACTTTTTCTTTTATCAGTCAGTAATCTTTTACTAATTACATTTAAAAGTTTTTCTTTTTACAAATTAACTTTTGTTTTCATTTTTACATTTATTTATTATTGTTTCTTTTTCATACATACATTTTTTTTCTGTAATTTATAAAAAGGGAGAGGTAGTTTCAGTCTTTACTTAAAAATTATTCTCCCCATTCCAATCCTAAACTTTTACTCTATTCTTAAAAGAAAGCTGTTTATATTGTTTTTAATAAATTAATCACTGCCTTCTATTTTCTCTTAAAATGAAAATATGTAATGTGACTATATATGTGTAACTTTAACATATTTCTCCCTCCTATTGTTTTATTATCATGCCTGAGATCAAGTTTAATTCTTTCATTTTTCTGCTATCTAATCACATTTTGAGATTGATCTAACTATCTCATCATTTGATGAAATAGTTTGTGGGTTTTAACTAATTTGATTGTTAGGTCTACTTTTTCTTTTATCAACCAGTAATCTTTTACTAATTACATTTAAGTTTTTCCTTTTACAAATTAACTTTTATTTTGATTTTTACATTTGTTATTGTTTCTTTTTCATACATACATTTTTTTCTGTAATTTATAAAAAGGGAGAGCTAGTTTCAATCTTTATTTAAGGATACCCCCCCACTCTAATCCTAAACATTTACTCTATTTAAAAAAAAAAAACTTAGTATATGCAATTGTTCACTTTTGATACAATTACATTTCTTAAAAGAAAGCTGTTTATATTATTTCATTTTTAATAAATTAATCATTGCCTTTTTCTATTTTCTCTTAAAATGAAAATATATAACATGACTATATGTGTAGCTTTAACATATATTTCACTTGCATTACAATATATATATTGTAACGTTTTCCACATTTTGGTAGATCTGGTAGAACTTCTTTTACTCACTGTAAATTTAGTGAAAGTTAATCAAGTTATGAATGCCTAAAATATAAATATTTTGTTCATATTTCTATAAAACATAACTATATTTCCTGATTAACTGGCCTAACAATTATTTCGACTTACGCTAATGGTGGAATCAGCTTTTTATTTCTATTTATAAGGGCGCCAGGATTCATGTATGAATCCGCTGAAATCCGTCGCACCACATCTCGAAAATTAAAAAGAAAAATGCTTTTAAAAGAATCGGTATTATATTTTACCATAACTAGTTATTTTCTAGATATTATTATTCATGGAGCTTAGTCAACACATATTGGCAAAGGTAAATTATATTTTCAAATCTTACTAAACTAATATTAATAAATTAAATAATAATCAATAACGTAGAAATGAAAAGTTGATATTAGAAATAAATATTTTTATTCTAACAAATTAAAATGTTTAAAGATAAATTACTAATTAGATAAAACTGGAGAGAACACATGCTAATCCAGACATGAATCCATTAATAAAAAATAACAGTTAAACAATTAAAGTTCTTGGGTGAACAAGAGTCTCTTGAACAATAAAATTAGTCTCTATCAGGATTATATTAAGCTTATTTTTAAAAATGGTTTGCCGACAATTTAGTCACAATCGGGAATAATGAATCATAGCTTACCAGTAAGTTTAATGAGTTCACGAATCTTGTAGATTACTATGCGTAGTTTTTTTTTGTGGGAGAATGAGCTCGGCCATCAGTTATAAGTTGATTTGATATTGGTCTATCCTACTGGTTGGTCACAAAAGCTTGTCTGGTGTCCATCTTCAGGAACGATGTCAGCAAAAGCCTTGGCCCACTCCAACATGCAGAATTATTTCAGCGTAGTGGTCCAGGATATATTTTTGTTATCCAGGACCAACCAAAGGAAAAACAGACAAGACAAGACCCTGATCAAACTGGTCTCTTCCTTTTTATACTCGAGATCCAGTTTTTAGACTTCTGCGCATGTTATTATTATCATGGCATTTAGGTTTATAATCTTGTACATTCTTTATCATTTTTCAATTACAAAGTTCTCTTTTTTATCAAGTCTTTCGGCTATCTTTAATTAGCTAAAATATTTTTCTTTTAGCTTATCTGGATTAGTCATTTGTGTCTTTTGTTCTCTCCAATTTTTATTTTAATTTTTTTTAACTAGATAAAAAAAAAATGTGGACGAAAAATTTAACTTTCATTGTACGTTTAAAAAAAATTATACTAATCAAAAAAAAATCTAAATTTACTTTTTTTAGCTTTTACAAAATGCCAATATATTTGTACCATATATAAATAAACGGTACAATATATATACACATAAACCCATAAGCATACAAAATAAAAATATCGTTCTGACCTGTTTAGTCCTTAGCTTACTTACTCATGTCCAGTGACAAGCATTCCACTCTAGAAGCTACTGGGCAAGGGGTAATTTCCAGCACCCAAATTTTAGTCATCTCCAATTAAACTCATTAACTCTTTGTTTTTCTTCTCCAACTTGCATGTCTTTTTCCATTGTTTTTCCTACTGCAGATTGGCTGTTATTCCCCTTTAATCAGATAAGATAGCTACTTCTCTAAGTGAACACATGTTGGACTCCAGAATGATTTATCTTTTGTTAACTTTAATTAGTAAGTTATCATGAAACTCAAATTCTTATTACCAATGACAAAAATCTGAATCTCATTCCTTTAATTATTATAAGTACATTTTGATCTCGTTATCACTAATTTGACTTTTTTGCTATTAGTATATAAGCTTTTTTCTCATCTTATAACTCCTAATTATTTTTTAGTTACGTATTTAAAAGATAAATTTTTTAATTCTACAATTACTTTTTATTTATTTACTATTACTTTTATATGTAAGTGTGTGTACCCAGGGCTAATCAGATGGGATACAGGAGGGGCAGCTGCCCCAGGCCTCACAATATTAGGACCAACTTGGCAACTCTATATGTTAAACAAAAATATAGAAGGCAAAGCGATGTCATGGCTCATAGAATGGCCTTAATTTTACAGTTAATTTTCCCAAATAAATATTTGAGAAAAACTTTTCCAAGCAGGCATAACACAATTCAAAAATGTAAGCCAGTTTAGGGATGAGGTGCCAATTTGATGATATGTGATGAAAGTGACTACAGGGCTGTGACCGGCAGTCATCTCAGTCCCTGTCAGTCAGTTCTGTGCTAACAGTGTTTTATGATATTAACAGTGCTAGAGTGAATCTACCTTATCCAAGTGCTATCTGATCTGCTTGCTTGTTTCTGCGACTCTTACAAACTGCTCCAGAACTATCATTTCTCCCCCCTCCTCTCTCCCCATGTTATTTTAAATTTTGAAGAGCCTCTAAAATATTAATTGCCCTGGGCCTCACATTTTCTCTGAAAGGCCCTGTTGACATTTATGGTTTAATATATATGCACATAAGTACATATCACATAATTAAATGATTAACATTGGTAAAAATTGAATTTACTTGTCTCTTGATATCTATAAATTCCATAACCATAGTTCAGTTACTCATAATTCAAAAAAGGAATTCTTTTTTGAGTTCACAGTGCATACATAGAATGTATATAGAATTATGTATATATTCAAAACACACATTATAACATAGTTCATTATTATTTCAGTACTTGTGACATAACTTAGATATATATGGAGATATGGGAAAAACTGCATACTATTTGAAACAATAAAGTGGAAGTTGCCAATAAATAATATCTGAGGCAGTTCATTGGAAGAAATCATAGAAATTGTATTGCATCACAATTTATAAACTTATTTATGTAGATATTTATCTATATATCTATAAATATATGTTGGTATAAAGTAGTATATTATAGATTTGTGTATTATGCAGACACACGTGTATGTCCATGTAGATAATATGAAAGTAGCAAATTAGAATTTTTCATTGCTGTTGAGTTCAAAATATAATGAAATTGGACATTCACTTTTTGCTGTAAACTTTTTATTTAAATTTGTATTAGTTATATAATAATATATTTTGGTCTAAAATTATGCAGACATATATCAGTTTTTTTTACCTTTAGGGTTAACTTATATACCAGTTTTAAACTTATAAATATATAAAATATCCATAAAGTTTTCTCTGATTTTATGAATTTTTTTACAATCCTGTAAAAATAACAGACATAAATAATTCATATCTCATTCCAACACAAAAAAATATTAGTACCTAGTTGCAATATTATATATAATTATCATCAACCATTATCATTCTGCTGCAGGATGGTCTCTTCAAGTTCAATCCATCTTCTCTGATCTCTAACCTCTCTTCTCCACATCACCCCTGCACACTAATATGTTCGGTTAAGTCTGTACTCTTCCCAACCAGTCAACATTAATATTGCTATAATTCTTTTTTTTAATGCTGCAATATTAGATACTGGTTAAGTTTTTAATATACCTTAAGAACTTTATCAGCAATTTGATACATTAAATTTTCTCATTTTTTAGTCTAATTACTGCTATGCCTACTTGCAAATAAAGTCAGCATATGTCAAAAAACACATTTATAATTATAAAAATTATAAACTATATAGGTAGATCTTTTACAGCTTATAATAAAAACAAAAAAAAATTTTATGCTTAATATGTGCGTATATATATTGAACCGTATTCGAATGTGTATTCGAATCACCGGCCTCTTAGGCAGAGAAGAACATACTCGGAGAGTATGTATGCCCAAACGATAGCTATAAAGTATATAACTAATGTTACATTTCCAGGACATAACTTCTTCTCGACTGTTGAGTTCAACACCAAGTTCAAAGCACTTTTTTTGTTTGTGTATAAACACGGGCGCCAGCTGCTTATTCTAAAAGAATAGACAACGCACTTTGAATAGTGGCAACTAACCCAACGCCTAAATCCACGACTAGCTCAGTTGTTTGTAATCACTAATAGATTATACTTAATTAGTGGTTAAAAGACTTGACAAAGAATTTGTTAAAAAGAATTTATAAAAGAATTGTAAAAGAACTGATAAAAGGGAATTGATAAAAAGAATTGACCGACAAATAAAGTTTAATTTTAAAGATAATTTATTAACTAATGTTTATTTACTAAATTTAAACATTTTATAATTCTAATAAAACACACGCATATTCTAAATTAACATTTCTAAATAGTCTAAATATTCCTATAGATTCAATAACAGAACACTCTAATTTAACTAATAAATATTGATATAATGATCACGCACATATTAACTCATGCACACACATAATAATGATAATAAAGGACTACATAGCATTTGAAATTTAATCACACACATATCAATAGTTCATTTATGTATGATATCGAATTCATATAATTACTCTTGGAGGATTCGCACGAATTAATGAAATGCAATGGCTATTACAGTATAACGAAAATAAGCAAATGTTTTACCTAGGATTTTGAACGTAGATTTAACACTTTGTTTTCTTCTTGTTTGTTGTTTCTTCCAGTATGAATGGTTCCAGTATGAATGCTTCCAGCCGGCTGGGACGTTTCCTTGCTGAGTTTCCTGCTTTTCACGATTATTACTATCGAAGACAATTAGATGCGGACGGAGATTTTCTACGATGTTAAGCTGACATTATTTCACGGGCAGATCTGCTGTTTTCATCGGACATCTGGGCTGGAGGTGAACGTGCGTTCCAAAATATTCTCAGCACTGCATTTTGTTTCTTAACTGCCTCAATTAATTTCCGAACTGCACTCTCAATAACTTTGTGAACCTGATTGTCTCAACTAATTTGTGGAACTGAATTACTGTCCGATAAAAAGGTCTATTTATACCTGCGCCTTGTTGTCTTTCTGATATCTCCGGCAAAGATCTGTTGTCAAATTCCTTATCAATTAATCCTTTGATAAACATGTTTTGGAAGATTGCTTAATTAGTAATAGCCATGCAGAGATGTTGTTTTATTTTATTAATAGCCATTGCCGTGTTTTTAATGATAATCTTTTATTTCGCATACATTTTATTTATTTACAAAACTCAAATATATACGCACATATATTTTAATACAATTTACTATTTAGTTTTAACATTATTTTTTCTTTTAATTAAACTGGAATGAAAAGAGATTTGTATATTTATATTTTTACGAATACTAATAAAAACTATTTAATTCCTATCTTTTTCTAAAACAAACTGAATAAACTCTTCAACGTTTAATTTTATGTTTTTCTTTTACGAAAGATTACTTTAATAATAATTTTAGATAAAAATTATATGTGCCTATATCAATATAGGTACATTACACCGCTCTTCCTTTTGAGAGTAAAATGCGTCATTTTTGACCATTTTATCTCTGACAACATTAAATATTAATTTATTATTCTTTCTAAGTTTGCCTTTTTTATATCTTTTTCTTTCCATACTAAGGGCAATCTCCAATTATGCTTTTCTTCTTTCTATGCTGGTAACATTGCTTACAATGTTCGTCCTGGATAATGACCACGAGGACAAACTAAATTTGTGGCACAGGGATCTTTTATAAACGAAGCTTCGGCTGCCGATTCTCTTGATCGGACTTTGACTAAGAAAAGGTGGCTGCAAATGGCAGGAATTTCAACTGTCCATTTTCGACTTACGCCCTGGAAAACGATTGCCGATTCTCTTGATCGGACTTTGACTAAGCAGCTACAATGGCAGGAATTTTCAACTGTCCATTTCCGACTTACGCTTTGGAAAACGAGGTACGAGATATGGGGATTCTGCCCCGAAAAGTGACTCACGACTTACTCTGGTTGTTGCCAGTGCGTTTTTTTAAAAGAGGAATGATCCCGGCCAATCCGTTACGGGTACTAGAATTTATCCTGTCGAGAGCTTTAATCCTTATCTAACTTATTTCAATACTACCCTCATCCCTTTAGATTCGAACCCTTATACGCTCCTAATATAACTTAGATTGACTTTATATTATTTATCACTAATCCTACAATATTATTTTAAATACACATGAACATTACTTTAACATATTTATTTATATTATTCTGAACTATTACGAACATTATCTTACATATTTATTTAACTTACAATACTATTTTAAACTATCACGGACACCAATTTACATATTTATTTATATTACGATATTACTTTTAACCCATTACTTTAACTTATATATTAACGTGCGTGTACTCAGAAAAAAACTATTTTGCTTTATTATGATTCATTCATTATTATTTTACTAGAGACTTTTTTTTTATCTTGATTATTTTAAACAATTTATTTACATCCTTTTCTTAACTTACGGTATTCAAAACAAACTTTTATTTTACTACGAATATTTTATTTATTTTCTAGATATATTATACTTATTTATTTAACTTGTTTTTATTTTATGTATTTCCGTTATTTTATTCATTTATTTAAATCTACAACTTTACTTTTATATCATTAATTTGACCCATTTATTTAACTTGATTTTTTATTTATTTGAACTGTTTATTTACAAACATTTCCTTAATTAATATGTGCGTGGAGAAAAAAAAATCTCTTATTTTGCAAAGCCTCCGTTATTATTATTTGACAAAACAATCCATCATTTTAAATAGCGAAATTCTAATTCAGGCTTTTCACCTACGTCAAAATAATTATATTAGACTCATAGTCCATTTCCGGTCCTTTTTGTTTATTTCCTTTACTATTCCGCTCGATTTACTGACAATTATGCTCGGTCAGGTGGCTCCCGTTTACGTACATTCTGATCATTATATTGATCTATTTTCCTATATCGATCTATAGGTTCCCGAACCAAATTTTCACAATCTACTCGGGTCAGAAATTCTACCATTTCTTCCACCGTCCGACCATTGCTACTTAGCATCATTTGCTGCACAGGCAGTGGCATGTTATGTCGGATTGTTCTTATAATTTGGTCGTCCGACAATGGAAACGCCGTTAAAGCCTTGAGTTTTTCCACCTGTTTTAAAAAAAATTGCATGAGAGTTTCCCCATGGAAGCTGGGATATCTTTCTTTAGATACCTTACAGAGTATGCCATCCTGTCAGGCTTCGCTCCAGAAGATTCTTAGGATGGCATACCTATACTCTTCAAATGTGCGTGGTTTAGCATACTGGGTGTGCCACCAATCCAAGGCTGTTCCTTGAAGGTGACTGCTAGCAAGTGTAACTTTATCCCCTTCTTGCCACTCCTGTATTTGGAACAAACCAGTTAAGCTTTCCAAATGTTTTAATGGATTCTCACCTGCTTCGGCCTTGAATGTCGCGATCATAAATTTTTCTTCCAGGAATCTCTTCGTCGGTCCCTCCGGCTTATTCTCCTTATCGTAACTCTTATATTTGCGCTCCATTTGGTCCATCTTATACTCTAGACCCTTAGTTATATTTATACACATTTGTTTTACTTCCGACTTCAAACTATCACCGCTTTCAATTCTATGTTCTACTTCACTCCGAATGCCTTCATTTTTTAACAAACTTAATTCTTCCTGCGTTGTCCTAGCTACGTTTCTCCATTCCTGGCATGTCTCTTCTATCTTTATTATTTTCCTTTCTAAATTATTATATCTAACGCTACTTTGCTCTAATTCAGCTCTCACTTCTTTATGCTTTCTTCTACTATCGCCCTTTCCTGACTTTCTTCATTCAAATCTTTCACTACAGCTTCTATGGCTATATGATTTGTTTCTACTTCATCTATTATTTCACCCCTCATTTCCTTCATTTCTCTAATTTCCGCTCTGAGTTCATTAATTTCTCCTTTAACCTGACTAATTTCTTCCTTCAATTCTGCTTTGAGTTCTAACTGACTTTGCTCAAATTTCTGACACAATTCTTGTTGACTTTGTTTAATTTCTTGACGCATTTCTTTTATCAATTCTGCTTTGAACTCTTGCATCATATTCATCATCATTGTCATCATCATTCACGTCTCAGATACTTCTTTCTCCTTTTCTACTAACTGGGGATTTTTAAAATATATCGGGCTTTCTTTCGGATCCATTCTCGAAAATTTCAATTTTAAAGTACTAGCGCTTATGTTAAACTAAATTTATATACAACTTATTTATTTATTTTTCTTACTAAGATGGAAACTCATGTAACTCCAGCCTTTTGTCCTTTTCACTACCCGCTCTTAATGCTTTAACTCCGCCCATAACACCCAATTGACTCTGATTTGATAGCATAAATGTCAAAATCTCTTTTCATTTCGAAAAAAAAAAGTTTTCGGTCAATTCTTTTTTAAAATTAAAACACTTTTACATACGTAATTTAACTTTTGTATAAAACAAAATTTTCAAACAAGAAACAAAGTATTTCTTTACTATTGTTTCTTAGGTTCAGCCCCACGTTGGGCACCATTGAACCGTATTCGAATATGTGTATTCGAATCACCGGCCTCTTAGGCAGAGAACATACTCGGAGAGGATGTATGCCCAAACGATAGCTATAAAGTATATAACTAACGTTACATTTCCAGGACATAACTTCTTCTCGACTGTTGAGTTCAACACCAAGTTCAAAGCACTTTTTTTGTTTGTGTATAAACACGGGCGCCAGCTGCTTATTCTAAAAGAATAGACAACGCACTTTGAATAGTGGCAACTAACCCAACGCCTAAATCCACGACTAGCTCAGTTGTTTGTAATCACTAATAGATTATACTTAATTAGTGGTTAAAAGACTTGACAAAGAATTTGTTAAAAAGAATTTAACATTTATTTTATAACGTCTTGTGTGCAATTATAATTACAATAGAATGACAGCCTGTTAAGCTAATTGCACAGACGCTGTGATGTTATTAATAAATGAATACCTTCGAACAACCACATGATATAGTATTTGTGTAAGAGTAAAAAGGAATCCTCTTACCCTTACGACTCAAATGTTTATAAATGAGCAAATCTGAAGTAGTTGTAACGAAGGCGTGACTACATAGTAGTCACTTTAAATTACTATATATAATGTCTGTATGAATGATGCCAATGAAATTTTCTAGAATTTACTAAACGCCACTCTAAACGAAACTAAATCATATACATGAATAAACATTTATTTTATAACGTCTTGCGTGCGATTATAATTACAATAGAATGACAGCCTGTTAAGCTAATTGCGCAGATGCTGTGATGATGTTATTAATAAATGAATACCTTCGAACAACCACATGATATAGTATTTGTATAAGAGTAAAAAGGAATCCTCTTACCCTTACGACTCAAATGTTTATAAATGAGCAAATCTGAAGTAGTTGTAACGAAGGCGTGACTACATAATAGTCACTTTAAATTACTATATATAATGTCTGTATGAATGACGCCAATGAAATTTTCTAGAATTTACTAAACGCCACTCTAAACAAAAGTAAATCATATACATGAATAAACATTTATTTTATAACGTCTTGTGTGCGATTATAATTACAATAGAATGACAGCCTGTTAAGCTAATTGCGCAGACACTGTGAGAATGTTATTAATAAATGAATACCTTCGAACAACCACATGATATAGTATTTGTATAAGAGTAAAAAGGAATCCTCTTACCCTTACGACTCAAATGTTTATAAATGAGCAAATCTGAAGTAGTTGTAACGAAGGCGTGACTACATAATAGTCACTTTAAATTACTATATATAATGTCTGTATGAATGACGCCAATGAAATTTTCTAGAATTTACTAAACGCCACTCTAAACAAAAGTAAATCATATACATGAATAAACATTTATTTTATAACGTCTTGTGTGCGATTATAATTACAATAGAATGACAGCCTGTTAAGCTAATTGCGCAGACACTGTGAGAATGTTATTAATAAATGAATACCTTCGAACAACCACATGATATAGTATTTGTATAAGAGTAAAAAGGAATCCTCTTACCCTTACGACTCAAATGTTTATAAATGAGCAAATCTGAAGTAGTTGTAACGAAGGCGTGACTACATAATAGTCACTTTAAATTACTATATATAATGTCTGTATGAATGACGCCAATGAAATTTTCTAGAATTTACTAAACGCCACTCTAAACGAAACTAAATCATATACATGAATTTCATTGGCGTCATTCATAGACATTATATATAGTAATTTAAAGTGACTATTATGTAGTCACGCCTTCGTTACAACTACTTCAGATTTGCTCATTTATAAACATTTGAGTCGTAAGGGTAAGAGGATTCCTTTTTACTCTTATACAAATACTATATCATGTGGTTGTTCGAAGGTATTCATTTATTAATAACATCATCACAGCGTCTGCGCAATTAGCTTAACAGGCTGTCATTCTATTGTAATTATAATCGCATGCAAGACGTTATAAAATAAATGTTTATTCATGTATATGATTTAGTTTCGTTTAGAGTAGCGTTTAGTAAATTCTAGAAAATTTCATTGGCGTCATTCATACAGACATTATATATAGTAATTTAAAGTGACTATTATGTAGTCACGCCTTCGTTACAACTACTTCAGATTTGCTCATTTATAAACATTTGAGTCATAAGGGTAAGAGGATTCCTTTTTACTCTTATACAAATACTATATCATGTGGTTGTTCGAAGGTATTCATTTATTAATAACATCATCACAGCGTCTGCGCAATTAGCTTAACAGGCTATCATTCTATTGTAATTAAAAAGAATTTATAAAAGAATTGTAAAAGAACTGATAAAAGGGAATTGATAAAAAGAATTGACCGACAAATAAAGTTTAATTTTAAAGATAATTTATTAACTAACGTTTATTTATTAAATTTAAACATTTTATAATTCTAATAAAACACACGCATATTCTAAATTAACATTTCTAAATAGTCTAAATATTCCTATAGATTCAATAACAGAACACTCTAATTTAACTAATAAATATTGATATAATGATCACGCACATATTAACTCATGCACACACATAATAATGATAATAAAGGACTACATAGCATTTGAAATTTAATCACACACATATCAATAGTTCATTTATGTATGATATCGAGTTCAAGTAATTAGACTCTTGGAGGATTTGCACGAATTAATGAAATGCAATGGCTATTACAATATAACAAAAATAAGCAAATGTTTTACCTAGGATTTTGAACGTAGATTTAACACTTTGTTTTCTTCTTGTTTGTTGTTTCTTCCAGTATGAATGGTTCCAGTATGAATGCTTCCAGCCGGCTGGGATGTTTCTTTGCTGAGTTTCCTTCTTTTCACGATTATTACTATCGAAGACAATTAGATGCGGACGGAGATTTTCTACGATGTTAAGCTGACATTATTTCACGGGCAGATCTGCTGTTTTCATCGGACATCTGGGCTGGAGGTGAACGTGCGTTCCAAAATATTCTCAGCACTGCATTGTTTCTTAACTGACTCAATTAATTTCCGAACTGCATTCTCTCAATAACTTTGTGAACCTGATTGTCTCAACTAATTTGTGGAACTGAATTACTGTCCGATAAAAAGGTCTATTTATACCTGCGCCTTGTTGTCTTTCTGATATCTCCGGCAAAGATCTGTGGTCAAATTCCTTATCAATTAATCCTTTGATAAACGTGTTTTGGAAGATTGCT
Organism: Epiperipatus broadwayi; assembly: GCA_028023455.1. Lineage (NCBI taxonomy): Eukaryota > Metazoa > Onychophora > Udeonychophora > Euonychophora > Peripatidae > Epiperipatus > Epiperipatus broadwayi. Next base: position 7,814,908 of record JAQFVV010000040.1, read on the forward strand.
TAATTAGTAATAGCCATGCAGAGATGTTGTTTTATTTTATTAATAGCCATTGCCGTGTTTTTAATGATAATCTTTTATTTCGCATACATTTTATTTATTTACAAAACTCAAATATATACGCACATATATTTTAATACAATTTACTATTTAGTTTTAACATTATTTTTTCTTTTAATTAAACTGGAATGAAAAGAGATTTGTATATTTATATTTTTACGAATACTAATAAAAACTATTTAATTCCTATCTTTTTCTAAAACAAACTGAATAAACTCTTCAACGTTTAATTTTATGTTTTTCTTTTACGAAAGATTACTTTAATAATAATTTTAGATAAAAATTATATGTGCCTATATCAATATAGGTACAATATATGTACAAAAATTAAACAGAAGTAACACCACCTCAACCCACAAATAAACAATGAATAAATAACCATCACATGTAAATAATTGATAAAGAATAAAATGGGCTATCTATTCTTTAAGCTTTCAATGGTTATAAGATTTTATTTATTGACAATACTGGAAATAGAAATTATAGAAGGGGGGACCCAAAAATAACTGGAATTATTCTGATTTGTGAGCTTGCTGCACTACAATCCTTCTGCAATAATCTGCCAAATGACATCACCATGTGAAACAGTGCTGCCATACAGCATATTTTTTTGTAAAGTTTCGTGTATTTATCAATTTTTTCAATAACTGAAAAATACGAATAATGTTTAATTCTGTTTTTGTTTACAGAAAAAAACAGCAAAAACAGTTGTAAGGCTTAAAACAGCTGATCTTGTAAAAATACAAGTTTATCAGTGATTTAATTGAAATGTTAAATTCACCATATTTCTAAAAAGTTTCACAAGTGAAGTCTAAAGTCAAAACAACACTGATCTTTTTTGACACAAATAGCATTTTTCTTTCAGATTTAGTTCATAATAGTCGGACATTTTATCTGCAAGTTCTGAAACATTCCCGTGATGAAATAAAATGTAAACATCCCATTTTATAGCAAAGAAAAGAATGCAAGCTCAATTCCAACAAAATATCTCTCAAAGCCTTGAGGGTGCAACACTTTTAATTAAATTTAGCCATGACCCAGCTTATCTATCAGCTATATTCACTCAATTTCACTTCATGCAATTTTTTTTTTAATCTTTCAAATAAAAAATATCCCCCTTTTTTTTTTTGTGGACTTAGAAGTGGTGAGAAAAAATGTCAGACATTAAAAGGCATAACTTTGCAAGTATTTCTGATTATTTTGAAAAACAAAAAACATGTTTAGACTGGTGGATTGTATCAAGTGGATAGAAATTTGAAAGAGATTAAATTTATAACACTTAAAAATAAATAAACAATTTTTTATTATAAAATTCCAGTTATTTTGGGTTCCCCTTCTGAAATTATTATTGAACATATAGAAGATAAAGACAATGACTTATTTTTAATAACTTCATAATATTCATGAAATATCTGTTTGTAAATACCAAACTTGGCAGAATATATAATTTCTTTCTATTTATAGCAATATCAATAATGAAAGCCTAAAACTATCAAATGGTTAGTTAATTCTATTCTTAATCTTTTGTTGATGTATGTATTATTACTGCCATTTAAATTTTATATATATTATTAAGCTAAGCACTTTTGATATATATATATCTTATATATAGATAAATGATGGGTAAAACCATGTGTTATTTTCTATTATATACCGATATTTCGACGAATTTGTTTACCTTGACAATGGCAGATGCTAGTTCATCGAAATATCGGTATATAATAGAAAGTGACACACGGTTTTCTCAAAAAATCATTTATCTATATCACACAACTGTGACAACATTAAATATAATATTATATCTTATATATGTGTACACAATTGTCATAAATTCAGTTTTAAAGTTCTACTTTTTTAAATCTCTCTCTTTGTAGAAATACTGAAGTAATTGATGCTGAAGTAAATGATATTTCAAGCTTGGAAACAAAATCCACCCATCTTACAAAAAGTAATGTAATACAAGATGAATGGTCAGCGGACAGCCAATCTTCTGCAGAATCAAATTCTTATGGAACAGCATCAGATAAGCCAGTAAATGAAAATGGACCTTCTAAATATTCACTTACTTCAAAGTCTAGTTTAACACCTTTGGATTTAAACACTTTAGACAAAAGTAAAAATTTAACTACAATTTTAGAACACAGATTTTTAAATCAGACTGCAAGATTAAATGAGTATTTTCCTTTAAGATCTAATTCTCAAAGTTCTTCAAAACTCATACCGTACGAGCAAGATCGAAAATCCTCTGAACAATCAACGGTTTTGTCACACTTTTTGGCAGCACCATTAAACAGAAACTATTCAAAAATTCTTCTCCAGGCTATTAACAATTCTAATGAATTTGATAGCCGAAGCTTTTTAGGTCAAAGATCAAGTGGATATGAATCTTTAGAATCCCATATCCAAACACCACCAGAATATACAAAAATAAAACCCGAGTTAAATACCTCGATAAATACAATAACAGATCTTGGATACAAATCAGATTCCAGGTATTGCAGTCAATCAAACTCAACTCAGTTTACTCATGAATCATTTGTTAATAATATTCTCCGGCGTTCCCAAGAAAGTGAATTTTGGAAAAATTTCAAAGAAGATTCAAATCTAAACAATATTTCAGAAAAATATGAAACTAATATCAGTAAATATGAGATACCACCACAAGACTTACCTATAAACAATGTCTTTATTGATAAATCTGACACTACAGCTGATTTGAAGCATGTCTCAAGTAATATATTATTTACTTCTAAACCAAAACATCAAATAGTATCCAAAACAAGCAGTTCTCAAAAACTGCCATGGTAAAATATTCAGAATGTGTTCAGTTGCACAAGTTAATAAATTAGACAATTTCATAAATGCATTTTTTAAATATTAATTTTATTACAGTACATATCAGTGATCTCTTTTACTATCCCCTAATTATTGTTAGTGGTGGAAGCTGTTTTCCATGGTAATTAGATAGAAACTAATATATAAATTTTATATTACCATTAAATAACCAATTATAATTATTTAATGCTTAACAAGTGGTTTGAAGCATGACTCAAGTAATATTTTACTTTAAACTAAAGCATTAAAAAGCATCCAAAACAAACATTTCAAAAAATTGCTATGGTAAAATATACAAAATATACTTTTTTTATATATGTCAAAGCATCAGCCGGGAAGCTAACCTGGGACAACTGCTTGGAAAGCAGCTATGCTAGCCTCTAGGCCACCAATGCATACTTTTAATAGCATGATTTAATAATTTAGGAAATTTCATAACTTTTTTAATTCTTTATTTGGTAGTCGTGGAGGGACCATACTGCCGCTGACAGATGGCGCTGCAACACCATCAACAACTGGCCCGAAGCTTGCAAGTGATAAATTTATATAGAAATAGTTCTAAAGTAGTGAGAGATATGTCACTGGTATTACAAGCAAATGAAAAATAACTTGTAAATTTATAATGATTTATTTTTAAATAATAGGAATGTTGATTTTTATACTGCACCGATGATATTCAAGTACCCATAATCAATAAATGAAATTTCTAAGAAACAAGTATGGGTTATAAATATGAGTATAATATTATATATATACTATATTATGTTTACTTGTGAAAAGTATTTAGAAAGTTATGATTTTCCAGTCTTTATATATATAAAGTTTACATATCTGACTTTTGATTCTGTTAATATCTAGAATACTAAAAGTGGTTCCACTTTTATTTTTAAAAATTATTTAGATAGAAATGCTATTATTTAAAGCATTATTGCAATTGTCAGTTTTGTTTGCTTAATTACACCACAGTCAAAGTTTATTAAGGTAAATATATAGAAATTCCCAGTATACTTTCAATGTTTGCAATTATTCACAGCACATATAATCAATATTGAAACTATAGTAATAAAATGATAAAGTTAAAAAATAAGATATACTATAAAATTAAGAGGGGGGGGGCAAGCAATATATTGTTTATCATTAATCTGAATTTTTATAAATGTTATTTTCATTACAGGAATTAGTTACTGAATTTCAGAAAATAAGTAAATCAAACATTTTATGGGGAAGATTATGAAGAATTCAATATATAGTATTGGATGTGGACATTTAATACCCCCCCCCCCCAATAGTATATACATTAACATTTAGTAAAAATCATACAAAAACTTGTTATTATCAATTAAGAATGTATGGGTTTAGTCACCTTAATTTCATGCAAATGATATGTTTTATTAGCCATTAATTAATATTGGTATTTCAGCTGCAGATGTACTTTTCAGAATTGTTATTAATTTTGATTATATTCATTATGGCAAGATCGTACTTTTAATATTTTGAATGGGCCCAACTAGGATATATTTGCATATTGATTCATAACAACTGCATAAATTTAGTTTAATCCAAAAGAAAAAAGCAATGCAAAGAATAGGATAGAAAAATAAAAAGAACACTATGCTCAATAATGTAATAACCATGAAAGGAAATGAAACCTACTAGATTATAACTCAAATTTGATGACAATAGTATGTGAGAAACAATGCAGTTATGTAATGAATTTTACTTGCAATATTGGAAAAATGATCAAGATTCATGTGCTTGGGATGAGGGAAAATATATTAAATTTTAAAAATATTGAAAAGTTATTCTTTTACTTTTGCAACTGTTGGAATACTGGTACTTTTGAAATTTGTTATTTTTAAACTTTTCTTAAATACATCTATTGAATTTACTTTTCAATTGGTATTTTACTTTTTATATTTGCTTATCAATTAAACAAAAAAAAATCCCTAATATATTCTCTTTGATTCATCATCAGTCTTTTCTTGGTTTATTTATTTTCTAAAAAATATAACTCCATTGATAAATGCTGATCTAAATATGTTAGCTTCAAGATATGCATTCTTAATATTGATTGATTCTAAATGCATTAATTGACAGTCCTTTTATCTGGAGCTATACAAATAAAAACTTTCATATAGCTTTTAAATCATATAGTGATTATTATTATGCAGAGAGGCAAACTCTCCAAACAGTAGCATCACTCAGTTCAAGCCAGAATAATCAATGGATACAGAAAGATTTGTGCATAAAATCCCTATCTAGTGCCTACACATACAATATCTCCAGACTAGTTTCTAACTTGTGGTTTTCATTAGTGATGAGACTTGGATCTGAGAGCATTGCACCTAGATTCCAGATCCAAGACTCCTCATTGATGAAAGTCACAAGCTAGACACTAATCTGGGGATATTGGATGAATAGGCACCAGATAGGGATTTTATGCACAAAACTTGCTGCATCCATTGATTACTCTGTAAACAGTTTTGTATAAGCGTAAAAAATGGTGATCATGTGATATTAGTGGGCATTATTATTATGCTATTTATCTTACAGTCTTACTAATTTTTCAATTCTTATCCTATCACCTCCTACAAATGTATCTTCTCTGTCCAATATTCCAACCTCAATTGTAACTATACAACTATTTTAAAATTCTTTTTCTATTTTGTTGTGATGATTTTTAATTCCTATTCATCATGATTTCTAAGTGACATACACATCTGTGAAAACTATCAAAATTATTGTAGCAGTTTCTAATTTAACCATCATCAATTTAGCGTTTAAGTAATGAATCATAAAAATGTCTTTTATTTTTGGTCTGATGGCAGTATGGAAACACATTATACATTATTTTTAACTAAACACATCATCATCATCATTTTCAATGAATATTGATTTATAGCAGAATGAAAGTTATTTGAATTTAGTTTTCTCAATCAATAGCCACTCTTTACAAAGTTCCTTTCTTATCTATAAATCTAATACCTAATCTTTTTCTAGATCTTTCACAATCTCTAAGAATCCAGTTTAAGATTGGTTTTGTTTGTCATGACTGCAAATATCTAAAAAAAACATGTTCATCATACCTTGAAGGAAACTCAACTATATATTTTCAATTAAGAACTATTAGGCAATTGGAAAAAAAAGCTCGTAGTGTTTTTCGATCTTAAACTCAGAGGTTAAAAATCAGAAAACTCACCATGCAGGCTAATGAATGCTAGTCAGCAGTCAATGATTACGTAGAAATCATAGCTGCAATGACTAGAATGTATGGAATGGACATTAGGATTTTGCCCTGCTTAATTCCCTTTAAGGCTCAAAGAGTTTCATTTCAGTTAACAGAAAATTCCTTTCTGCAACTCTAGTAACCACTTTACACATTATTTTATCACTATTTCAAAATTAACTCATTCTTACATCTTCTTGTTTGCTCATCTTGACTTAGAACAATCTTATTTTTTTTTCTATTATTAGGCTATTCAATCTCTAGTTTGTTGATTGTTCTAATATTCTAAGTTTTATTTTAGCAATATCTTTTTGATTCAAAAATCATAGAATCTTGATATTTGGACTGATGTATTCAAACCTAGAAAATTATTCTATTGGAATACTTTTACTTTTCTACAGCAACTTTTTCGTAATATATTTTCATTTAAAAAAAAACCCTAATTTTCATATATAAATTATATTTAATATGAAGTAAAATACAAATCTATTATTCAAATAAATATTAACAATATATAAGACTGTCAACATATTAACTCTATTTTTTGACATTAGCCGAGAAATAAAAATATATAATTAATGCCTCTTTTTTTATTGATAAGCAAGATGACATCGATTATATAAATCTGTTAAAAAAATTAATTACATCGTTTATGGCTCTTTAGCAGAACATTATTATTCAAATTGTTGAATTGTTTAATATTTCAAATTATCAATTTCGAGAGAAATAATTTCACTAAAAATAAAATTTTCTAAAAATGAAGCACAATCAAAAAGTATTCAACACAAAAAAACCAACACACATCTAAACATTCCAATGTCTATGAAAACAATCAATTGTAGTTTACAGACAAACCACCTATTAAGCTGCTATTTTAGTGTTGCTGATTGTAGAAAGAGTATCACAAGTGCAAGTAATAAAAAATAAATACTTGAGACGTAACATAGGGTTGAACAAATTATCAGGATTGAATGTGGCGATCTTATTTAGATAGACTTCACATGAACCCTGTTTATATCATGTTGTTCAGCAGCAAATTTCTTTTTTTCTCACCATAATTTTGCCACCTACTTTTCATCTATGGATTACTAAAGCTTACATTAGGTGACAAAAATATGGTAAGAGAAAAAAAAAACTGCTGCCATAAACAGATTTCTCACAAATGAGAAATATGAACATAGAATTGTCACACACCATATCATAGTATTCTCATGGTCTAACCATAATAATGCATAAATTCAATCACAGCAGCAAATTATTGAGCAATTTGAAAGACCAGGTTTGTTACAGGAGGTAAACAACTTCCAAAATGATTATAATGCTTCAATTTAATGAAATTTACAAAATTAAACATTAATTTGAAAAATCATCTCATTTAAACAAGTCTCTATAGGCTATTTTAGAATAGCTATTCTACATAAAAAAATGACTTGATATTCCTCTAGAACATATTCAAATTTAATATAATTTTGCCGTTTGTGTTCTGATCTATTGTGTCAGCCATGGGGTGACGCTATTTCTAGCTTAATTTCTAGAAATATGCCATTTCCGCGGCCGCACCCTAGCATTTAAGCCTTCTTTCTACGCTAAAACCTAGAAAGAGTGTTAATTCGGCTGGCGGCTAACACTGTGGCTTTTTCCTATACTAAAAGCAGAGGAAAATGCCATAGTTGTTTGCATTACACACTATATCGTAATGCTGTGTTATGTATTTTATGTAACAGCCGAGGGTGTGTTAAGTTCATCATGTCAAAATTATTTTAAATTTTCATTGGGGCCTTTTTTTTTTCATTTGAATTGATGTACTGTTACCTTTTAACAGTGTCGTGATTGTTCCTCATAAAGCTGTAAGCCTCCTAAATTCTCTATTAGGGTGGGGTAGCGCAATTTTTTTGATGATCATGCTTTAAGTCACGTTTTACAAAGTAATTTTCCGAGACCAAGAATATGGCTAATTCGAACACAGAAAACTTGAAAATATGGGAATTGCCAGACACGGAAGCCAGCGCTGTAACATTTCTACAGCAGAAAAACATCCTGCTGAAAGAAAAGATATGCTTGTGCGGCAAATATATGCGGCTTGAGGTCCATAAACATTTTTTGACTTTCATTTGTAAGTCTCGTTCTTCCCGACGGAAATGTTTACTTCATTAAGAGCAGCTTGTTTGAGGGATTCCAAATGGCCTTCGTCAAATGTAAATAAAGTAACTTAAATTTTTATTTAAACATACACCCCTTCTCTCAATAATTGTTGTCAATCAAATGTAAAATAAAAGTAACGTAAATTATTATTTAAACATACACAAAAACACCCCTCCCACTAATTACTGTCAATCAAATGTAAAACAATAAAAGTAAGGTAAATTATTATTTAAACGTAACCCAAATTGAACATTCACCAAAAAAGACCCTCTTGTCAATAAAAATTAAAAAGCAACTATTATTGTCCCATTGTCAAAAATATTATTTGGGAAAAATAATTTATAAATGAAAGAAAGTAAAATTGGTGTTGTCAATCGAATGTAAAATAAAAGTAACTTAAATTTTTATTTAAACATTCACAAAAAAAAAACCTTTTGCCAATAATTGTTGTCAGCAATCAAATGTAAAATAAAAGTAACGTAAATTATTATTTAATCATACACAAAAACACCCCTCCCACTAATTATTGTCAATCAACTGTAAACCAATAAAAGTAAGGTAGATTATTATTTAAACATAACCCAAATTACTATTTGAACATACACAAAAAAGACCCTCTTGTCAATAAAAATTAAAAAGCAACTATTATTGTCCCATTGTCAAAAATATTATTTGGGAAAAATAATTTATAAACGAAAGAAAGTAAAATTGGTGTTATCAATCGAATGTAAAATAAAAGTAACTTAAATTTTTATTTAAACATACACAAAAAAAACCCTTCTCCCAATAATTGTTGTCGGCAATCAAATGTAAAATAAAACTAACAAATTATTATTTAATCATACACAAAAACACCCCTCCCACTAATTGTTGTCAATCAAATGTAAACCAATAAAAGTAACGTAAATTATTATTTAAAGATACATAAAAAAATCCGTTCTCCCTTGAATTTTGTCAATAAAATTTTAAAAAACAGTAATACTATTTAAAAAACTCAAATTAATATTTGAACATACACCAAAAAAGACCCTCATCTCAATAAAAACTAAAAAACAACTATTATTATCCCATTGTCAAAAATATTATTTGGGAAAAATAATTTACAAATGAAATAAAATAAAATTTGTAAACAACAACAACAACAAAAAAATCAATATTAATAGAGAATCGCTAGCCCGGGAATGTTATATTAATGTGTTTTTGGTTAGCATCAACACCATCAGGCGGCTGACACAATAGATCAGAACACAACCATTTCATCTTATGTAATAAAATTCAGTCTTGATGCAAATAGGTAGTACTATATATTAATTGGTCTATTTGATACATTACATTGAGTAGTTTACTTTTTGGCATTTAATATTTTATATTAATATACGTATTCAGATGCACTTGTTATTTTGTCCATTTGATTGAGAATAATAAAACATTTTAATAAACATCAAATTCATTTTATCTAATCATAAACAAGTTATCAATCCTATCATTTTTTTAAAAGATCATATAAAAACACAAAAGTCGCATATTTAAATATATATTTAGTATTTCTCTTTTTACATAAATAACAGTAAATTTTAAGATAACGTAATAATACAATATGTATGCTTTAACAAAAGGGAGAAAGTGATGATTGTAAAATAAGTCCCAGCATTTATTGCGCAATTATTTGCTTATAAAAATAACATGAATAAGTGATATTCAAAGTAAATAATTTCAGTTTCAATAACTTGAAGATAAAAATCTATACAATTTTAAAAAAATATGTTATTTACAAAAATAAATTAGACTGAATTAGACCAATCATTCTTACCAGTTGTGACATAATCTTATCTTTGCCTCTCAAAAATATATATATATTCATTTTTTAAAAAGACAGCTAAACTGCAAAAAAAAAAAAAAATTAAAAAAAAAACACAAGAAAAATATAGTACATTAACAAAATGGAAGCTTACCTCGTGATTAAATCAGAAAACAAATTTTCTTTAAAATAACTAAGCCTAATTGAATAGCATTGCACATTATTAGTTTTCAAAAAAATGATATAAAGTTTTTTTTTTTTTTCAATTTTAAAAAAGCTAAATATGATTATTTCTTAAAACTGTCCAGCAGTTTTTCATTAATTTGAATGCTGAAAACATTTCCAATACCTCCATATGATTAATCTTCCTCTTTAATGCACTGATCCACCAGGCTTTTTAGATTTGGATTTTCAAGAGCGGCAGCGATTCGTTCTTTGTCGTTTATTTGCTTGTTAACTAAAACAGAACACATAAATTTTGAAATTTCTAAAAATACATAATAGGTGATGGGATCACATAAAGTCAATCCAAATTATATTACCAATAAATAAATTGTTTATACTCTTTCTTTAAAAAAAAATGTTTTTTTAACAATAAAACAATAATAACGTGAAAGCTAAAACCTTCGACAGTTGCACCTTAAAAATGCTTATGTGACAGCCAATCAGATGTAATAATGAATGCACGTGGAACTCTCAATTCAAAGACACAAACCAGAAATATGAGAAAAAGGCGCAACTGTCAAAGGTTTTAGCTTTCACATTATCATTACATCATCTACTTGCGCTTAATAAATTTCATATATTTACATTAATAAAACATAAAAAGTAACAAGATGAAAGACAAAGTGGATTTCATATCCATTCTTTCAGGCACATTCTGAATAACTATCACACATTTTATAGAGATAGAAAATAATTATTTTGAAACCTACAAATTCAAAAACTATTATTTGAACATTTTTGAATTAGCCATTGCGGCATGGCAAAAATATATACATTATAATTTTTATAGCATACTCATTAATTAAAGAGTTGAATTGCTAAAACATCACATAAAATCATATTTATCTGAATGTTAATGATTGTAATATTTATTGATTCACAATTATATATTATAACGATCGGGGTGTGCGAGATCAATGTAGTCTTACCGTATCTGCCGTACAGGGCGCCACTAGGCCATTTGAGCCTAGAAAATTTATAGAGTAGGCAGATACGCGCTTTTAAAAATCCAACTTTTATTTTATTGACCGTTTGCCCTTGCCACTAGCTCATGGAGTAGCAGAGGTTTAAAACATAAAAGTATATTTTTAATAAAGATTAAAAAGAATAAACTAGATCACTGCCAGTACTAATAACACAACAGATTTTATTAACGCACATTTAAAATTGAGGAATAAAATTTATATTTAGATTTTTAACATTTTAAAATTTAAATTACTATTTTAAATAGACTGCACAGATGGACTTTTTAATAATATTTTACTTGAGCATGTTGAGTATAGATAGGTTATATAGATTTCTCACTTTAAAAAAAACTTATCAAGACACTCATTCAATCTCAGACTAAAAGTTCGTAGCCAAACCAACGCCTGCCTCCAGGTATATGGTCGCAACCAATGCAATATGAAGATGCTAGCATAAAATCGTGCTGACAGGAATGTGCATCTGACAGCGTGATATTATTTGAAGGACATGATCCTCATCCAGTACAGGAATGGGCATTTGTCTGGCGAAGGAATCATGTATATAAATTAATTAAAGAGTGCTACGTAAGGGGTAGAGCGGTCTTTTCTGCCGACTTATAAATCCCTGTCCATAGAGCTAAAAGGGGTCAATGGCGCAGGAAATACAACTGCGACCATTGCAACAATATGAGTGCCTCTTTGGGGTCATGCATTCAGTTGGGCACGTTGCCCTGTATGCTAAACACGCTTCACATTACATTGATAACCCATATATTCCTCCACTAGTATCATCCTAACTACGAAACAAATAGCCTGAAATCAACTCTTTAAAATAAACAAACGAATTTAAACATAGTTATTAATTTTTATCCATGCAGCTATCTACACCCAACTTTAATTTGATACATTTTTAATTAACACTTAACACAAAAAAAGAGAGAAATGGAAATGATTGCTTAAAGTCAACATATGCATAAAAAATATTAATAATTGATTTTAAATTCTTTAGGTCAGATAATAGTTCTTATTTAAAGCTATTAATTGCAAATTTAGGAAAAGTTCCTATTACATAAACACAAGAGTTCATACTTTACGGATTGAGCCGATTTAGAGATCCATCTTCATGATCACTTTCGTAGATTGTTTGTCCTTCTTTGAAACGAAACCGCTACTTGCCATGCATTTGGTCAGGAACTGTCATCCAGAGGCCTCAGCTGGTTGTCCGGAAAATTAAATTTATTGCAGATTTCTACATCGTGAAAATCTGCAATATAGCTAGTTATAACGGTTTATTCATAGTCAGCTCTAAGATATCAATTATAATAATCATTTGGCTTTTATATTTTTATTAGCCTCTTATCATCAAATCTTCAGATTCAACGAGCAAGACGTCACTAATCCTCTCTTGTTTCATTTATGGTCCATGCTGTCATTTCGTGCTTGCATTGGTCATTTAATTTCTTTGTATTCTCTTATCTGACCATTTAATTATTTGAGTGCCCCAAGGGCTAGAGTGCTTTAGAACAATCATTTAATTAATAAAACAATCATTTCCATTTTCTAAAATTATAGAAATCAACCCTATTTCTATTTTCAAAAATATTACATCTTTACTTCTTTTTTTTACAAAAAAATACTTTCAAATTCTTTTATTTTTAAAATAGTTTTTAAAGTTTCCCATCTGTGCGATATATATATTAAACAACTTTTAATTTTCAGTTTTTAAGTTTTTTTCTTTTTAATAAATCAATTTTTATTTATGATCTTTTTATTTTCATTTTAAAATAATGTAACGGCATTTTATATACCGTTACAATATAAAAAAAATATACTGAAAATTTATTCTTAAAATGCATATTAAAATACTCTGAAGGAATGTTTTAATATTGAGTATTTTACAGTCAGCCCATCATATGGTAAAGCGTGTTCCTAGGCAAGTTACTATTGCTCCTTTATGAAAAAGTTTAATTATTAAAAAAAAAATCAAGTTATTGGTATTCAACTGTGTTTAAGATATATATAAAAAAAAAAAACTTTGCAATTCCATGCTAAATGAATATTCTCAAAATGTTAAAAAAAGACAGAGCAATAGTAATGAATTATTTAATATCGATTTTCTTTTATAACAGTAAATAAGTCCAAAGATCGCAACTTGTGAAAGCGAAAACGGCATAAATTTTCTAACGGAATTTCTGCTTAAAATGCATTGCAAAATTTCTTTAGAACCAAACAAATGTAAATAAATTTAAATTTTATTTTTTATTTAATTTTTGTACGAAATATTCATTAATATTTTTAATAAATTATATTTAACATTGTTCATTACTAGGGTTTTTTTTTTTAATTAAGTTTTTCGGAGCATTACATTTAGGAATGCTTATTAGTCATTTTGGTAGTTACGGATTTTCAACCGATGACATATTATACTTACCGATTTCCCTTCCGGTAAACATCGTCGATTTTTGCATGACAACGTTGTCATGTCAACCAAGACACTGACATGATTAATCCAATTTTTGGATTTTTTTGACCCGCGAGATTTAAAAATCGGAGAGCCTTGGGAAATTTTGTCATTTGTCTGTCTTTTGCTACTAGTCCACCGCAATGGACGCTATTTATAAGTAATTTTCATTTTTGTTTTTAATAAGTAATGCCATTTTGATGTATATTATTTTGTAAATTATTCTGCAATTATAAAAATTACAATTAATTAATTTTATTTTTAATTTCTGAATTATATCATACAGAAATTTTTTTTCCGGAAATTCATCGGCAATTATAAAAATTACAGCTATGAGAGTAATACAATGTCTGATATAGGTGTACGCCGAGCCTTTGGCTCGTCAAAAACATCGGAGACCACCCCTCGCCAATTCCAGTGCTACACGCTGTATTTTATAATTGAGCATAATATAGGGTGGTTTTATAAATTATAATATAGTTTTTTTTTAGACTAGAACCTGTTTAATTTCTGAATTATATCATACAGAAAATTTTTTTTCCTAAATTCATCGGCAGTTATAAAAATTACAGCTATGAGAGTAATACAATGTCTGATATATTTTTTTTTTGTTAGACTGTTTTAATTAAAATACCAGATTCGCATTAAATCGGGAAAAGTGTTCTTCATTTGTATATTTATTTTAAATTAAAAAAAAAAATATGTACATATTTCTGCAATTATAGAATTACTATAATAATTATACAATTATTATTATATTAATTACTTCTAATTTCTAAATTATTTTGACGCATGCATGTACATTTCTTTTATTTTTTCTTTTAATTTTTTTTTTAGTATTTGCCAACCAATTACGTATTGACCTGAAGCCATATCAGTCTGATGTTGCAATCTTTAACGTGCCGTGTCCACGTGATCTGCGGACAAATTTTAGCTATTGCATTTGTCTATAAATCACTTGGAGACGTTATCTTAAAGATCGCAAGGTCAGACTGATATGGCTTCAGGGCAATACGTCATCGGTTGGAAAATACGGAAGAACTGTCATTTTTCCATTTAGTATTATTAAAGAGCGGTTTTGTTCAGACCTATAAAATTTTATAATCTTAAAAAAGATCAAAAATAAAAGATTTTGGCAGAATGGAATTCAACCTGAAGTAAAATTGGGATAATAAAGAGATTAATATGTTTGAAGTACTTCTAATAAATACATGTACATAATTTTAAAGGGACATTAATTAGACAATAATAACTGATTTATGTAAGAAAAAAAGACAATAACTGATTTATGTGAGAAAAAAACTAAATTTTCAGGAATAAAAAGAAATATATCTACATTCCAATTTCAAGGAAAAAAATAAAAAAACTAAACAAAAAATAATATTGCTATATACAAACAAAACTGTGAACCGAAAATGCATTCAAATATAGAACATATTTTTGTTTATTTGATAATATTGCAATACTGCTTGTTAATATGAAGCAAACTTCTTTCATGTCTAATTGTCACTCTTTATATATATATATATCACATAACTCAAGAAAAAATACATCAAAATATACAAAACATGCTAGTAATTATTCTGTTTGTTTGATATATTGTGATGCTGCCTTTTAATATGAAGCAAACTTCTTCTGAAATACTTCAATACTTTGTCTAATTGTTGCTGTTTATATATATATACGATATACTGCTTAAATGCTTCGATTTTATAAGTAAAGAGTAATTAAAAAAATTATGAGCAATAAAAAAATAGAAATTGTTTTAAGATACAATAATTGTAGCACTGGAATTAAAAAAATAAAATTTGTTAACAAAAATTATTATATAATTATAATACATGTGAGTTGGTGGGAGGTGAGTGGGTGTCAGTTTTAAGTGTATATTTTATAAGTACTTTTCAAAATTAACAAAAAAATATCAAAAATTTTTCAAGAAGTTAAATACATTTTGAATAAATTAGGTTATTCCAGATGACAAATCCATAGCACATCTAATATTGATCAATTTCAAAAATATATACACATTGTCCTAACTTCTGTTTAAATCAGAAAAATCAAAAGAAAGAAAGTAAAATATATGGTTTATACATAGTTTCCACATTTATACCTACTGGCAGAATAGAAAGCAGCACCCAAAAGTCACGTATATTTTAATTTCATAATGATGGCTTTTTGTGGTATTGTAATAGCAGCACTAAACAAAAATAATACAGGATTAGAATAGATTAATGACATATTTCATATGGATTAATAATTTAATCAGCTGAAATGTCACATACACACTCTACCCAGTGACCTGGTAATAAGACCAGTTTTCTCTTCAAGCTGCCTCCAGTAATACCTCTAAATCAATGCATGTATTATGGAGTGACATAGTTTAGCTATTGACAACAATTTAAAGGTGCTAACATTATGTCATGATAACATGAAATTATGTTTGTACTTTCATATAGTCTTCAATACTATTACTACCATCATATAACTTTGCAAACTACTTGAAAGCATTATGGCAACTCATGACTTCCCTATCATACAAATATGAATGTTTGATATGAAATATTTCAGTAGCAGTGTTACTCAATTTAAAAACAAAATTTAATGCTATTGCATTGTCCCATCATGAGTTAAAATACAAAACACAGTCATATTTCATATTATAATTTTTAGTCCAGGCATATTAGCACTTTAGGAATAGCTAAATTATACTGTTATGTAACATACATTGATTCAGAGATAGTGCTGCAAACACCTTGTGGAAACAGTTACCAGTCACCCTTTTAGAGGAGCACAGTTACATATAATTAATATTTAATTGTTCAATACGCAAGCCTTTGGAGTTAATTAAATGCTGGAATTTATAATAAAATATTTCCAGAAAAATGTCATGAGCAGATCTTAAGTTAGCCACCAATTCAGTCGGAGAACATTTACTTAAGAAACAACTTCAATATTCTCAAAACATGGAATAACAGAGAACAGACCCAAATGTGAGGGACACATCTAGAATGTGAAGATTACCAACTTAATGCCCATTATGCCATATATTCCTGAAGTGGTAATGGTGATGTTCTATCTATCATGAAGAAAAAGATCTATAGTCTCTACTTTGCAAGGTAGAATCAAAAACTAAGATTAAGATTCAATATTTGAAAGTGAACATCTATCTCTCTTTAATTTTACACACTTAAAAGCTCAAAAGTAAACAAAAAAATTAATAGATTAAATCTATCCACACTGTTCGGATAATTCAATGATTCTATGTATTCACTTCACTCACAACTTAAAGACAAATCTTGTTCATTCGCTGAAGACACTTAATACCCATTAACATCTATTGTCACCAGAAATTAAAGAATAAGCAATGCTGCTAATTTGCAAAGACTAATTATTACATTATACAAATGTTACACAATTAAGGGTGATGTTTTATGAATGATGAATTAAGAGATACTTTTTACATGACTATTTCATTAATCATTGAAAAATACTGGACATATGTTCTTATATGTACCCCATCACTGTCACTCTCTAAGGTTTATAGATTAATTTCTCTAAACTCTTGAGCTTATTATTAACTGATTTTTAATAAATCATTTTAGAAATATTTTTTTAAAGTAGATCTCCCTAAACTAGAGAATGTAATCCACTGGGAAGTCCAAATTTTTTATTTATATATTATTACAGAAGAAATGTTTTTTTGTCTGTACATAAAAATGTATTTACAGTGCTTGAATACTGTATTCACTAATTTTTTTATTAATGCGGTCTTTCAATTTTATTTTTTAAAAAAATACCTTATTTTAAAAAATAAACTCTATATAAATGTACACTGCAGAAAATAACACTGAAACTATATATTGGGATTAATAATCATGTGAATTTGGTGATAAACAAAACTCCAGGCATCCATTTGTAGACAAAAAAAAAGTACGATAAATCCTTTTTTGCAATATGCTTTTCATTTTATTCTTATAAATAATGAACATAACCCAGTAAAAGACTGAAACTTGCATAATTAATAAAACATGGTATTAAGCCTTTATTTTTTTTTTTTTGTGAAAGGCTATTGAGATCTTTGATTAAACAAAAGCAATTGCTTCAAAAGTATACACTAGTTTCCAAAAAGTACTTAGAAGCATTTTAAGAAATCTTGTACTTAATTGCAAAAGTTAACAAACCATATATCACTGTGAAAACTTATTACTAGAAGCAATTGGAATGATAGAAATAATTCATAAGAAAAAATGTGAATGAAATAGAAAAAAATTTAGTCAATACTGTCTGTAGTCAGAATTCTGATATTTGCATTGACCATTTTGAACAACTTATTAGAATATAAAGATGTTGGAAATTTGCAATTCATTGAATGAATCAACTAACATAAATTCATTCCAACTACTAACATATGCCACACATTGTTATAATAACACTGACCATGAGTAATGCCTATTCTATTGGTGGTAAGATGGATGTTTAATGGATGAAGATATTTTTTTTTTAAGTAAATGAATTTTCAGTTGGCATGATTCATCAACAAATTAATATCAAAAAATTTCCACAACTTAAGATGTGCACAAAGTTACATTTCATTAATAATCATGAATAATAAGCTTTATAAGTCTATGCAGTGAAATAAAATCTAATTTCAGCCAACTTGGATACAGAAGTGTAATAGCTGATAAAGGGACAAGCTTTGACATGACTATTAGAATTAAAAATGAATTAGACATTTTTGTCTGAAAATCTAGATTTTGCCAATTTTATTATACAATAAAAATTAGCTGGTAAATTTATCATGTGTTTAAAAAACTATATCGGTGCAAGAGGGATTTTATAGTAAAATGTACAATTCAAGCATTCGTAAAATAAATGAAACACATAAAATGTTTTGATATATAATTAATTACTGAAAATGATTTGAGTTCTGATTTGATTAAACAGATCATAATAGTATGTAAGAGAAACCATTTTTTTTATAAATATTCTTATTCTAACAGAATTAGGAAATAATTAATATTTTTAAAAGCTCAACAACAAAGAATTTGCAAAACTTTATTGTGATTCAAATCTCAAACTTGAATTTTCATCCAAAAAAAAAAAAAAATTAATAAATTGAATGCTTTCTGACTTAGCATTTTCAGTATTCTCCAAGTTGGCCACATAAGCTCTTCTATCAATCATTATCAATTCGCATTGATTGTAATTAAAACAAAATATGGCTCAAAATTACATTGAGAACAAGATAATGAGCCATGAGTTAATTTGCTATAACAAAGTAAACAAACATATCCATTCTACTAAATGTAAACTTATTTCCTAAAATTTTTTAAAATTACATTGGTGTTCGGTTTTTATTTCCATTTATGTTTAGATACTGTCAAATTATGCTACTGACTGAATTATATTAATACTAATTGCTTTTATAACTGGAGAAGTTGTAAAAATTTTCATTTAATCAAATGGGGACACAAATCAAACAAGCATGAGAAATCTAATTTAAGAATAATTGTCATAGCTCCAACTAAGATTTGCAAAACTGGAAAATGCAAAAACTTCTGTTAAAAAACTTACTAATTATTCAACATTTTTTTAAAAGTGATAATTTAGTTTATTATTAATGCATATGTATTTATATTTTATCGTCAAAGACATACATAGAATATATTTAAGATAATACATTTATGAAGAACCGTACTTGTGCACACATTAGGTAGTCATTTATTTGATAATTTGTTTTGCATAACATCACAATGACTACTGCAAAAATTTAAGGTGACAATATCGCTGTTTAATAAATTTACAATTTCTAAAAACAACTTACATAGAAAAATACATATTATTGTTCCGAATGAGAGAATTATTCAAAAATCAACTTCACAGTTAATATATTCAATAATAAAGTTCATTTTATAAAAGAACATATAATATCCATAATAATTGCATTAATTAAAACCAGACTTGTATTCATTAATAATTTCTAATATACTTTTAATATTTCTTGAATGCATATGTTATCATACTTTGGTATATTGAAAAACACAAAGTAATTAACTGCAATTTCTACTGTGTGATTTAGTTATTATATATCGAGACATAATTTGAAATGTGATATCATATATTATTAGTTTTATTTATTTAAAAATTGTGGCACTTCTGACCAATCTAGTAACAAATGTAGATTCAAAGATATGTTTTAGTAGACGGATTAACTCACAAAAATTCATTCACAATTAGAGGATATATCTTGACAACGAATTTTACATGTGCTGATTTGCAAAAAAGAATAAATAAATATAATTTTTTTTTTTTTTTTTAAAAAAAGTTATTCTTTACTTATTAGGTAGCCGAGAAGTCAGCGCAGCTGCCTTGCAAGCAAGCAGTTGCTTGCAAACAGCTGTTGCGGGTTCACTT
The DNA here is from genome assembly GCA_028023455.1 of Epiperipatus broadwayi. Classification (NCBI taxonomy): domain Eukaryota; kingdom Metazoa; phylum Onychophora; class Udeonychophora; order Euonychophora; family Peripatidae; genus Epiperipatus; species Epiperipatus broadwayi. Next base: position 7,835,031 of record JAQFVV010000040.1, read on the forward strand.
CCCGGCCAATGCTTTGACATATGTACAAAATATATATATATTATTTACATTTACTGTTTTTGTCTCTCTCAATATGTTGTTGAGTAATACTGACTGAAAATTTTATCAAATTATTGATAATTGAAAGTCATTAAATTTGAAATTTCTATCTACAACTAACAGTTTATTATCAATGACTATTTATATCCAATAAAGTCATGATTTCATTTTGTTATATTTTTATTCTAAAATCTTGCTAGCAACTGTTCTCCAAAGAAATGTTTTCAATTATAATTATGCACTCTTTCGCATATGATAGTGAAGCTGTAGTTATTTAATATTTAAGATTTTATAAGCTTAGCGCTTTCGGGATGTAACTTTGGATCCCATAATCATAACTTTAAAAATGATAACTCCATTGTAAGTTGTTATTCATTTATGCAAATGTATTTGAATATTTAACTAGTCCATTGCTTGGAGAGAGCAAAGCAAGCTTCTCTTCTGTTAATAGTGCTGAGGTCACTTGAAATACAATAAGCCTCTTTAATCTTTCTTTTGGCATTGTTCTTCTCTATGCAAACGATGTGGGCCATTAACAGAAGAGAAGCTTGCTTTGCTCTCTCCAAACAGTGGACTAGTTAAATATTCAAACACATTTGCATAAATGAATAACAATTTATAACGAACTTATCATTTTTAAAGCTATGAGTATGGGATTCAAAATTACATCCTGAAAGCGATAAGCTTATAAAATCTTAAATATTAAATAACTACAGCTTCACTAACATATGCGAAAGAGTGCATAATTAGAATTACAATTTTAATAGTGAAGAAAAAAGATTTACCTATTTACAGAAACGATTTCAATAAGAAGGAATGATATAAATAGAACAAAACTTATTAAGCATATAATGCAAAGTGAAACCTAATGTCAAACCCAAGAAAAGAATATATATATTCTTTTATATATGATGAGTGATAACAGCTTAAGTATACTGTGTATGTTGTATGACTATACATAGGATGTTTATATTTACCTAGCTATAATAATTAAACAAATACATCTCTATTAAAATTTAATTTATGAAATTGTTTAATTAAGTAATTATTTAAGAATTTCTACTTACTTTCATGTTCAGTGGTGTGTGCCCCATCAGTGATGTAGACATCCAACTAAATTTTATAAAGTAATTTAACAATTTTAAGTAATTTGAAAGATTAAATAAAGTTAATAATAATAAACAGCAATATTTAGTATTAGAATCTGATTTAAAAGTCTCAACTTTTCTGCACCCACAACTTTAACAGCCAACCCTTTCACATTAATACGTTAACGATTATTAATAATCATTTATTAAACTAGAGATTATCTCTAGCCAAGATATAAACTTTAAACCTGTTAAGGATTACACATAGAATAACTCGACTTCATCTCTCCCTTTTTCCACGTGTAATAACTTCTTAAGATATATTTAAAATCTCCACTCTGCCACAGATTCTTAACATGCAAAAACCAACATTATGTTTGTATGAGTGCACTAAACTATATTCTAATTTTTTCTAATAAATTCATAATCTGATTATGAACAATTATTTGGCATATGTACTAGTAAACCAATTTAGACTAAATTAAATTCTTATTTGTTGAAACACATATTAAAGTTTATGACATGATTCTAAAATTGGGCAGCTATAATGAATTATATTAGGGGGATAACAAGCAGTGGCAAAGTATACAAATGATCATCAAGTGCTATTATATGGTAATAACATTCTAATGTGTACATCAATTTCTTTCAGGCAATTTAATAAATATATTAAAATGATGTCTGCTAAATTAATTTTAAAGTGAAAGTATTGCTGTCTAAAGATCTACCATGAAACGTGAGATTAAATACATTCCTTGTTTTATGTTAAAATGTTAAAAAAAAAAAAAAAAGATGTTAAATATTTATACCATTTGCTCAAATAAATAAAAAACTAATTACCTGTACTTATATGTTGGTCTATTTCCATTATCCAGAATTATTTGTTAAAGGTCTTTAGCAAAATTCCAACTTTGTTTAAACTTTCCAAGTACATTTAATTGTTAATAATGGCATAAAGATTAAGATATAACACAAAGTTTTCAGTAGTATTAATCTCCTGAAGTGTTGCTGACCTGACCAGTGACAGAATTAGCATGAATACCAAACCTGGAATCTCTAGATCTGTGAATACTGAATTTAAATTGACATTCCAACCAATTAGATTTTTCTGCCAAAGGCAACAGTCAAAAGAAATTTCATATACTGATCTATGAGGGTCCTTCAAATTTCTCCAATGGTTTTCAAATATTATGAAATTATCACATTAAGTTGAAAAGTATATAAAATTTCTAATGAGTATCATAATTGACAAAATAACCTAGTTGGTTATAGCATAACCTTAAATTCAATATTCATGAACCTAAAAATCCCGGGTTCAATTCTAATGCTAATAATGTTACTAGTCAATCAGCAATACAAATAGGAGAATATCACTTGAAACATTGTGTTATATACTAAACTGTATGTTATTACTAACAGTTTAATATATTTGAAAAGCTCAAAAAAGTTTGAATTTTTCTAAAACATTTAACAATTCTAAAAGATGGAAATAGTTCAATATGTAAGTACAATGAAATGCCACCATCACAAACTTTCAGATAAACACAAAATTAAAATAAGCTAATTTTTTTTTTTTTTTAAATATTGTTTATGAAAACTAAAAATTTTAATTGAGGAGAGGAAATACCACTTTATTTGTTTAAATATAACAGACAAATTCAACGAAATATATTATATTTCTACAGTCTACTAGTGCTAATAATCCAATTTTAATATTTATAATTTCAAACAGTATATTGAAACCACTATATTATGAAAGAAAGCAATAGACATTTAGTATAATTTTCAGCATCTCAAGCATAAAATAAAAAGCAGCACATGAAATAAATGTTTAAATCACAGTTAGGAGAATACAACTTTTAAAAGAAAAAATATATGAAATATGGGATTACACCAAACTCAAAAAAGGAGGAAATATAAGTTCATCCCTAAAACAATGAATATACTTTTTGCTTTTGTTACTTTGTGAATTAACTTTTTTTTTGTAATATATCCAAAATAATATTTTTATTTAAAAGTTAATGATGCAACATTTGTACAGTTATAATGATGTTCTAGAAAAAGGAATAACATATAATATTAAAAACAAAATAAATATAAAATAAATAAATTAATATCCAATATAATATAAGGGGGGGGGCTTATTGTTTGGAAAGTCACATGACATGTGAACACTTAAGAAACAGATGCACCTTTGATCCAGGAAAGCCCATCATGCTAAATTGTACAGGGAAATAATATATATAACATGAATATAAAATACAATTGCTGAATTAATCATACATATGCAAACTGTACAATTATATTCACATCATTAAGTACAGATTCTTAAGCAATATAATAATTTTGGAATGACCATTTCACTTTATTTATTTTTTATTATCTACATGGTTTTGTTGCAGAGACTATAGAAAATTTATTAAATATCTTCATGCTAAATGATTAGAGAATAATATTTTTTTTATATAAAAAGACACTAATAAGAGACAATGATATTTTTATTTAAAAAATAGCATCCAGATATTTTTGATGCAATAATTACCATACATTGATATAATTGTCATTTAGCAATAATTAATTTTTTTTTTTTAAAAAAATAGTTATCTTTCATTCCATCAGTTTTAAAATATAAATAATTCAATTTATTATCTTATATAATACTTTTAACAGATAACCAAACACAAATGAATGCTAAACATTTTGTAGACTTTAAAAAACTTGCCTGCGATTCAGCTGCCAATGATACACAATAAACTGTGTTCAGTTAAACCACTTTGAAATATAAGTAGAAGTTCTGAAGATTTCTGGGGCAATCGAAACCATCAATAGTGAGTTGTAAAAAAAGCATTGTAAAAAGTAATAAAGAACATAGATGATATTAATATTATAATAATATTTAAGATAGTAGATAGTTGTAATTGATGAATTATAGAATATTAAAGTGTAAATAATGTTTGCATCACTTACTTATGGATATTCATTAATTTGTTGAATATATAAGACACTAATTTGAATTATTAATATACGATATTACCTATCATACCATTAACACCTTTTAAGACACTTTATCAATACTTTTATTTGTATTAAACTAACAGTTTTGACTGTCCTGCAGTCATTTTCAGAGCTACAATATTCAAATATATAATTATACAATTAATACACTTATCCACATATTGATATACAAAATTAAATAAACAATATAAACAAAAATAATTATATATTTTAATATGACCTTTATAAATAATCATTTCCTATTTTATTACTTTACCTTTTAAATAATTTTATCAATATTTTATATTAATTTATTTTATATCACATTATTTTATTTTTTAAAATATTATTTAATATAGTAATTATTATAACTTTAACATTTATTTTATTATTTATTGCAATTATTATCATTTTTCTTATATTATAAAATCAACTTCTAATCTTGTCTTATTTTTATTAAATATTTCTATCAATTAATTTTATCCACATTACAAATTAATTTTTGTTTTTTCTTACAAAAAATTACCTACCTCTTCTTAATTCTATTTCCAAAACCCATCTGACAAAAAAATTCAAAAATTGTACTTGTTTAACACTCCCTCTATTGTCATTTTCTTTAACTTTTTTCTTTTAACTTTTTCAAATTCTAATTATTAACAATTGTTTATAAAATTATTGTTCTTACCCCAAAATGCCTATTAAGACTTGGTTTTATACTCTTAATCAAGATTGCTTATTTAATTTTCCTATCCCTTCTATTATTTGTGTAATTAATAATTTTTATACAAACTTTTTCAAACCTATGACCTGATTCTAATGAATGCAAATAAATAGGTGTTCTCTTATCATATTTATGTTGAATTAATCTGGTATAAATTGAATTCTTTGTTTCTCCCACATAATTAGTTTTTATATTTTTACTTTAACATGATTTGCATTCAATTTTATATACATCATTTATGTTTTTTTCTACTTTTCTTACATACTTATTATCTAATATATTAAATACATTCTTCCTTCTTTTATTTACTATCTTACATTCTATTACATTATTAAACTTTTTGTTAATTCTAATAATTATTCTATTCATACTTTTTACAATACTATTATTATAAGTTTTAATACCTATATATTTATTCTTAACTATATTATTTTTTCTATTTACTATCCCATTACTTGTATAAAGTTTCTCTTCCAATTTTCTTATATTTTCTTCTATAACTCTTTCTGGATATTCATTATCGCTAAACTCTTTAATTATTAATTCTATCTGTCTTCTATAATCTTCCTCATCTGAGCAATAATTCCAAGAACAATAATTTTATAAACAATTGTTAATAATAACTAGAATTTGAAAAGTTAAAAAAAAAAAGTTAAAGAAAATGACAAAAGAGGGAGTGTTAAACAAGTACAAAATTTGAATTTTTTTGTCAGTTGGGTTTTGGAAACATAATTAACAAGAGGTAGGTAATTTTTTGTAATAAAAAACAAAAATTAATTTGTAATATTGGGTAAAATTAATTGATAGAAATATTTAATAAAAATAAGACAAGATTAGAAGTTGATTTTATAATATAAGAAAAATAATAATATGCAATAAATCGTAAAAAAAAATGTTAAAATTATAATTATTATATTAAATAATATTTTAAAAAATAAAATAAAGTGATATAAAATAAATTAATATAAAATATTGATAAAATTATTTAAAAGGTAAACGAGAAATGATTATTTATAAAGATCATATTAAAATGTATAATTATTTTTGTTTATATTGTGTATTTAATTATGTATATCAATATGTGGATAAGTATATTAATTGTATAATTATATATTTGAATATTGTAGTTCTGATGATGACTGCAGGACAGTCGAAACTGTTAGTTTAATACAAATAAAAGTAATGATAAATTGTCTAAAAAGGTGTAAATGGTATATGTTATAATAGAAATCAATACATAGGAAAAGAAGAAGTAGAAAATTATATTACTTCCATAAGATATTACCTATTTTTTTCTTTAAGCTTAATTATTGCTAATTAGTGACAAACCAAAACTGTTTATAGAATACTCACGCACATAAGAAAACAACAAAAACACAAAAAGTAAAAATATTATCACTATGGAACAGACCAAAAAAAGATTGTTGAGAATCTAATGATTTGAAAAAAGAAAAGATCATTATAGAAACAACTCTAATGAAGAATGATTATCCATCAACTACCATTAAGAAAATTTTCTACAGACAGCAACAACAAAAAAAAAATAGGGAATGTCAGACAAATTAAAGAAAATCTGCAATCAATATAACAAACAACTTTTTAAAGTCATAGCATACTGAAAAAAATTCTAATCTCTATAAAATCTAAACTCGAAATGTTAAATAACAAAAATTACATGCATGAAATACCAAGTGAATATGGAAGGACATATATAAGTGAAACTAACTATTCTATCAAAAATAATTAAAAACACATGAAACAATAATTAGAGGAAAAAATATGACTAAAGCAGTGGACTATGCATATATCAATGAATATGTGATCCAGTGAAATAATAGAAAAACATTGGGTAAAGAGTTGCTCACACAACGATATCAAAGAATTTCATAAGTCAATTCTGTAATAAACCACAATGTTTGGAAATAATTCATTGATTTTCATCCTTAAAAAAGAGAAAAAAAATCAGAATCTCATAAATACGGATATAATATTTATAGTGATTGTTGCTGAAGGCAGATTAGTCTTATTGGTTAGAATGCCGTTTTAAATTTAACACTCATGAATCTAAAGGGCACTATTTCAATACCCATAAATGGCTGTCATCAGTCAGGCCAGCAATAACTGAAAGACACGAAAGTAAACATCATATGATCTCCATTCATTATGCTATACAAGCTGTTTTTTACAGAGGCAAAACTCTCCATACAGTAACACCATTCAGTGCAAGCCAGAGTAATCAATGGATGCAGGAAGGTTTGAGCTTGGATTGAAAACATTATTGTTTTCATTTTGGACTCACAGCTTTATAGTTACTAAAAAAGTAAAAGGTGGCTGCTGGAGAGTTGCATTGGATCCTAAGATATAGGTGCAGTGCTCTCAGATCCAAGACTTCCCAATGATGAAAATCACATGTTAGAAACTAGTCTGAGCATATTGGATGAGTGGACACTAGATGGGGATTTTATGCACAAACCTTCCTGCATCCATTGATTACTCTGGCTAGCACTGAGTGATGCTACTGTATGGAGAGTTTTGCCTCAGTGGAAAACAGAAAAGTAAATTAACTCTTAAGTGTGTTTCATACGTAAGCATGTGTAAGGCATTTTGTTAAAGGTTTTAGCTTTCACGTTATTACAATATTATCTGTTTACGCTTAATAAATTTGATATATTTACATTTATTAATAATATGATGTATTTGAAATAGTATACAATTTGAATTTAATAAAAACATTTAAAATTCAACTAGATGATAGAAGCAGTGAAGTATGTAAGTACAAATATTTAGTGATATTTTATCCAAATTAATTTCATTACATTATTGAAATAAATCATATTAAAGGTTTAAAGTTTATAATTTCTATTCAAAATAAAAACCTTTTAAGAAATTTGATAACTACGTTATATTCTCATTTCTCATATTACTATTAATATTTTGATTTTTTTTCTTTATTAATAAATTTAATTTATTTAAATTGTGCATTTTTTATTGATTTCAAACAATTTAAATTTTGTCAATATCTCATATACCAATGAAACATTATTTGATTCTACTTCGCATTCCTCCTTATATCATTACTATATATATATATATATGTACTTATATTTATGACCAAGTGCTATTGCTTAGTCATAATACCCTATTGTCTAGTTATCTTAATTTTAATCTAAAACAAAGAATATATATGCATGCTAATTAAAAAAATATTACTTTTCACACCACACATATAAAAGCATATGCAAACTGTAAAATAAATATTTGAAAAATTTATAGCAAAGAAATAATCTCTGAACAATACAAAAGAAATAAATATGTATTATTCTGGGAATATAACTATGTAAGAACAATGGTGGCAAATTTATGACTATTTATATCAAAATTTTACATATACTCCTATATTTTTTTTTAAATGAAAGCTAGTAAAAATATGAATAGTTATGAATATATTAAAAAAAAAATTAATACATGTAATTTCATATTTAACCTCTTCATATGTTTAATTGTATGCATATTAGGATAAATGACACAGTAAAAATTTCTACTGTTACCTTTAAATACTTTAGGAATATTTTATTCTGATTATCCATGATGGATAATAATTAACATGCATTGCATGCTTTTAGCAAAGTGGTAGAATGGTGGATGGAAACACTCAAGGTCCAAGGATGAAGGTTCTGATCCTTCAATTCCAGTGCTCAAACTTTATGAACTACAAAGCAATAAACCATTCGATTATTTATTTTATATCCAAAATAAATCTAGTTACTAACAGAAAAATATTTTTTATTGATGCATTGATGCTATAATGAAGAAAATGTAAAACTCTCCATACAGTAGTGCCACCCTGTGCCAATCAGAGTAATCAATGGATGCCAGAAGGCTTGTGCATAAAATCCCTATCTAGTGCCTACTCATTCAATATCCCCAGACTAGGTTCTGGCTTGTGGCCTTTGTCAGTGAGGAGCTTTGGATCTGAGAGCACTGCACTAGATCTTAGAATATAATGCAACCCTCCAGCAGCTATCCCTACTTAACTACAAAACTATGAGAATGAAATTGAAAACACAATAATATTTTCAATCTAAGATCAATAGCTTATATAGTCATATGGGTCATAGGGCGTTCTGGCAACCATTGATTACTCTGGTTGGCACAGGGTGACACTACTGTATGGAGAATTTTGCCTTGTTTAATAACAATTATGTGCTAGTGTAAGAGATGGTGATCAGGTGAAGAAAATGTAATTGTGTAATATTTATGACAAATATAACACTTGATAACAATTTAGGAAATAAATTTGTTAAATTGTAACTTAAGAAACAAAATAGTTAACTTGTGGCTATAGATAATAATTATATACTAAGAATTAAATGCTCAAATATAAAATATGATGCATCAAAGCTAGACAATATATGTACATTGAGAAATAATCTGATAATACTACAAAGTTTAGTGGATATTGCACATTGTATGTGAATTATAAGTTAACATTGTAATGGAAAAATCCCAAATATAATTCATTCAGCATTGAATTAGGGCTGTGCAAAATAATCATTATAAAGACAATCAATTACATTTATTATTGGTATAAAAATATGGTACATAATTTAATTCCCAAGTAGTAAATCATTTAATTATTTTTATTCTAAAAGTAAAAGGGAATATCATTATTGCTATACTTAAATTATTAAAAATTTCAAAAGGGAAATGGGTTGAAGCAATAGTTTGTGCACTACGGTTTTAAAACATTGAAGGTAAATCTATTCAAGGAACAAACAAGTCCTAATGCATTACTAAGGTAGGCTAGAAGTAATATTTCCAAAGAATCATTTAAGTGAATTTGTAAATAACCCTCACCTTTTGTTCTATCAATGTTAATTTTTCATATAAGAAAATAGAATGATATCATTGTTATAATAAAACGTGGATGCTATTTATAAATTAATTTAAATGATTCTTTAAGAATTTTACTTATGAAGTATCTTAGTAGTGTATTTAAACTTGTTTGTTCCATGAATAGGCTTATATTCTTAAATTATATACTTGGTACATCATAATATTTGAAGTTGTTACCCTTTTTCTTATCTTGTTTGTAATTAGTTGCTGAAAATGTTTCCAATGTTGGCTATGGAAAAGGTTTATTTCAAATCTTTACTTATTAATAGTAGCTAAGTGGGCTTTTGGCTAGATAAGCCAGATTCTTAGCACTCATTAAAATCATTAGAATAATGAAGATATAATCTATTTGCTATTCTGCTTTGATAAAAATATTTTACATTGAAAACCTGGCTGAGTAATTTTTTGAAAATTTATTATAGTGTTATTTATTTGTTGTCCATAAACTTTTGTGCAATATAATTTTTATATTTTGCTATGGTTTAAATATTTTTTAATTTGTATATTATATATCCATGTTTTAAATACAGACATCTTGAGGAATATTATATATATATATAATCATTAAAATCAGTCAATACTTAGACAATTCCAATATCAATAACAATCTCAAACTGTTGTCAAGGCAACCTTCTTTAAATAATAAATGTATATGACCAGTAAAATTTCTTTTGATTCAAGACAATTTATGAAGATAAGATAGAATATGAAAATATACAAAAATAATGCATTAAGAAGGATTGAATATCTCGAATTTTGTAAAATAATGCAAAAAAAAAAAAGTCAATAATGAAATAAGAAAATATAATTGTGAACTAGCACAGAAAGCTATAGAAGAGAATAAAAGTCTCAATAGTGTAAAACAATATCTTGCTATTGTTAATAAACTTATTTCTGAAATAAGAAAAAAGATAAAACTATTACAATAAAGACAGATGACATTATGAAATGTACACAAGAATTCTATCAAAAATTATATAGCAATAAAGAACAAGGAAAAAATCTCCTACAACTATTATATATTCTAAATTGTCCAGGATTTTAAATGAAGAAGTAAAATATGCAATTAAATTTATGAAGAAGGGAAAAGCTTGGAATTATAATCGATATCTTAAAAGAAGCAGGTGAAGAAATAGACAAATTTTTGGAAAAGTTACATAACAAATATTTAAATGATAAAGATGTACTAGATGACTGGAAGAAGACTATTAATATTAATACTTAAAAATGGTGATAAAGAAGATAATCAGAAATTATAGACCTATCAGTCTTTTATCAGTTTTATACAAAATTTATACTAAAATAATTACAACTTTTCTACAGCGAACTTTAGATTTTAACCAAACAAAAGAACAGATTGAATTTAAAATTGATTTTAGTACAGTGAATCATATCCAAGTATTGAGAAAAGTTATAGAAATGACCAATGAATATGAGTTGCCATTATGCTTTGGATTTGTAGATTAAGAAAAGGCATTTGATTCTAGAAGCATTTCTTCAGTGATTAAAGCATTGGATCATCAAGGTATAAACCAGGATACTGACATATTCTGAAGACTATTTATAAAAATGCAACAGCAACAATTAAATTACATAATGATACTAAAAAGATTAACATCGAAAAGAGTGTATGACAGTGTGACTCCATATCTCCAAAACTTTTTATAGCAATTTTGTAAGAAATATTTTGTGAATTAAAATGGAAAGCTAAGGGAATACAAGTAAATGGAGATTAAGATGATGTAGTTGTTTTTGCAAATAATGCTTTAGAGCTTTAGGAAATGTTGCAAGAGGAATCAGATGATGTAAGAAAGTATGGTTAAAGCTAAATGTTAAAAAGACTAAAGTAATGTTCAATTGATTTTTTCAAAAAAAAAAAAAAAAAAGAAAGAAAATAAAGATTGATAATAATGAATTAGAAGAAGTTAACAATTACAAATCTCTTAGTCAGATTATTACTAAAGATGAAAATATAATGGATGAAATTAATCATAGAATTAAACTTGGTTGGAGTGCTTTTGGTAGAAATAATTTAATATTAAAAAGAAATATGACCATGTTTGAATAAAAAAGTTTTTAAGAAACATGTTTTACCAGTTCTTACTTATGAATCTGAGACTTGGACATGTAACAAAAGAGCAATACAGAACCTTCAGACCACTCGATGAAGTATAGAGAGATGCATGTTAGGAATAACAAGAGGAGATCAAAAATAAAATACATGGGTGAGAGAACAAACAGGTATTACTGACCTCATTGAAAGAATTAAAAGACTGAAGTGGAATTGGGTTAGACATATTTCTAGAAGAGATAATAATAGACGGACAGTTGAAATTTTAAACATAAGGAAGTGTGCTGGGATGATGTGGAAATAAAAGGCTAGAGATCGCAGAAGGTGGATTGATTGTGGAGAGACCTTCATCCTGCAGTAGATCGATAATGGTTGAAAATGATGATGAATATATACACATACAACACCTGACTATCTTAGTATTAATTACAAAAAAATAAGAACCCATCAATGGGTATAAATAGTTATGCATAAGATAAATCTGGAAAAAAACGATAATTTATATAATGACATAAATGACTGAATAATCAAATAGCATTAAGGAGATTTGAACACTTAGCAGACTCTATGATTTGTTGGATGTTATCCCTGAACCTGATCTGAAAATTAAAAACTTGTTAATCTAAATATCACCCAAACATTCAAAAGAATTGCCTTCTGGGAAAACAATCCTGCTAGCTTTAGCTCACATCAGTTTCTAGCAAAGATATTTAGTCTCTTTGGTACTGTTTCCAGAAAAAGTTATAACAGATGAATTAAAGTTTCGGGCACTGGAAAAATAAACATACATTCTACTATTAGTGGAATAACAATAACCCATTTTTCTTTTAAGCAAAAGTTAAACATGGCTATTTGACTGAAAATCATATTAGAGATATTAGACAAGTTTTTGGATTGATTAATTTTTCTAACTTGCATAATCTATTGTCATATCCACAAATACTTGTGCAAAAATTCCAGAAAAAAATAAGTAGAGAATGTCTCATGGGCAAATTTAACGGTTATAGTAGTAAAGCCATCTGTGTGTAAATTTTTTTTATAAATGTTTTGAAATTAGATTCATTAAAACAATGGAAGATAACTGCAGTAAGGCCTTTATAAATCATCATTTAAATTATTGAAAAAAAATGCAGAACTTTGAAAAATTGATAATGTAATTTTGAAAAGAGCTATCTGGTTCTTTTTAATCTTTTAGTTTCTCTAAGATATTTATTTTTTCACACTTGTTTTCATTTTTCAATATCTAAAAGGATATTACTACATAATGCTTTTTGTATTTTCATTATGGTTTTATACTTATTATTTTTCCATTTAATATCCACTTCTTTTTGCTTTTACCTAAGGCAAACTTTTCTGAAAAATCATCTTTGATGAATTCTTTGCATGACTTCCACATGTGTCACATTGAATATTTTATGCATTTGGTTGAATTTGCAATTTTCAAAGTAACTTCAGTTTACATAATATTAAAGATAACATATTATATGTTATATAAAGCTAACATACCATAAAAAACAACAACAACAACAAAATAATGAAGTTGAAAAAATATCTTAAAATACAAAGAATTTAAACATTTTTAAAGTCGTTAATTTTAAATTCATTCATAAATAGTGAATTTTGCTATCATATAAGTTTTAAAATATAAATTTTGTTAATAAATTTAAATTAATCTACATAAAAAAAATGTGTGATTAAAAGAAAATATTATAGTACTTATCGATGGATCATATTTTATGCCATTCTATTAGTGAAAATGTTTTGACATTTTATTTTCAATTTAAAACTCATGTATAAAAACAAATGTTTAGAATGGGGAAGGGAGTTCTTTTTTAACAAAATAAATATTAAAATTATGAACTAATTTGTTTCAAATATTTATTTAATAATAGTATTGATAAATTATAATTCAGTAATGCAAATAAACATTAGGAACTGCTTGGACAATGTAAATATATACACACACATATATATATCCACATGCACAAAGACAAATATAAAGGCAGTTACTTCCACAAACTGCTGACAACTTTGAAGTTTTTTTTTTTTGACATACACAATGAGTATTTGTCTGAAGGTTTGTAATGATGATATATTATAAGATGTGATATGTTGGACTATTTCCATCATTTATGAGTGAATGTTGAATGTACAGAAAATTTTAAACTTTATTTAATCCTATAAGTCAACCCAGTGTGGCAATACGCAATGTATGGAAGCCACTAATTAATCTTGCTCTTAGAAAAAAAAAAATTAGACTTCTTATAAAAAAAATTGAAGGACTCAGGAGGATTTGAACCAACCATCATATATAAATATATCAAATTTCTATTATATGTTGCCTTTGACAGAATAGCTCAGTTGGTAGAGCGTTTGCCTTAAAATTCAATATTCAAGAATCTACAGGTGCAAGTTCAACTTCTAAGCGAATATTGTCACTGTGCATATAGGCCAGCAACACCTGAAAAAGAGTGGAGAATATACTACTCGAAATTTGTGTGTTATACTAACAAATTGTTTGTATTTGGATACAAAATATTAAATAATTTATCAAGACAAATTATTGTTAAAAAATATAATTAGTAATATTTTTAATTATTCCTAAACTATCAATTTCTTCTAAAATATCCAGTTTGTGAAAATTCTCCTTGGATTCTTTTTTTTTTTTTTTTTTTAAAAAAAAAAAAAAATAGTTTTTGAAAAAAATTACAAGACTTAAACCATGTGGTTTATGGAACCACAATAAAAACTGATTTTTTTTATTAGATGACATACCATATGCAAACATATACAAACGTTTTTCTTGCTACATTTCAAAGATACAGAAAGCATATTATATTACTTTTCAGCATGCTCAATATATAGATATGACTAAAAAAATTAACTTCCTTTAATTGCTTATGGGAATTTCATTTCTGATTTCAACCTTAAAAGCAATATATATGCACTAAACCACTAAATATCACATGATCACCATTTCTTATGCTTGCTCATAACTGTTATTAAAACAGGCAAAACTCTCCATACAGTAGTGCCATTCAGTACAAGCCAGAGTAATCAAGCTAGAAACTAGTCTGGGGATGTTGTATGAGTAGAAACTAGATAGAGATTTTGCGCACAAGCCTTCTGATATCCATTAATTACTCTGGTTTGCTCTGAGTGGCACTACTGCGGGGAGAGTTTGCCTGTTTTAATATATATGTATTCTAGACAAAATTTATAATATAAGCTAGCTTTTGTTTCTCTTGAAGATTTCACACAAATTATTAATCAGCATAACAAATGCCTTCTAAATATATATTTGCTATTGAAATTAAGCTCTATTTTTGATATTATTTTCAAAAATTCTCAAATCGTGAAAATATTTTTGTAAATGTGGAAAATATTTCATTATTTTCATTTCAAATCATTTATATATATATCAAGTTTTATCATAGACATTTTAATATTCTCAAACATAATTAATACAAGATGACCATATCCCTGAAGTTTTTTATTCAATTCATTGAAATGCTGATATCAAATAAAAATATTAAGTCATTTAATCATTTTATATTTGATAATTTATCATACATTATCTTTTTGATGAAAAAGAATTTTATTTCTTCTAATAAATTGATAAAACTGATTTAAAACCTGACCACAACTGAAACAGTGAATATTGTTACACATTAAAATACCAGAGTACTGAATTTCAATTTCCTGCAATAAATGGGCAAATTTTTCATTTATGAAGAGATCTTGCATTTATAAAATCGATAATTTTCATTACAACTGGCATATATGAAAATATTTTCAATATTTGTTTTGATTACAGTACCTCTTTATGAACAGGACAATGAAATTTAATTAAAGATTATCCAATATTGTTTAAGTTATTGAATAAATCCAATATTTTTCTAACTACGCTCGGAACACCATCCATACCCATTTTTATAAATGTCTAGTTAAATTTCTTAAAAATATCCAAACCATTAGTTTTTCCTATTAAAATTAATAATTATACCAATTCTTCCCTTATTATATTTCCAGATTTACAAGTAGTAAAAATTGCAAGTTGTGCCTGGCGACTTCTATCCATACTCTCAATTAAAGGGATTGAATACATTTTGGCAGATTTTAAATTGCAATTAATTTGAAAGGAAGTATATACATACTTTTTTTAATGCACATGTTCTATCTTGTACCATATTATGAGTTCGTTTATGCATTTTACTATCATATCAGATCTTTTTCTACGAAATCAGCAAATAACGTAACATTACATCTCAAATCCTTCTAAACCCATTTCTTCTAAAAGAAGTCTTTCATGTCAAGCGATACAGTGTAAACTAGCACTTGCAATAGTGTTTTTAGAAACAAGAAATGTTTTAAATACACAAGCTTCAGCTTTATATTGCTTTAGTTTTTGAAAAAAATATTCTTTCTTCTCCTGTTAAAGAAACGAGACTTTGGTATATTTTTTCAGTATGCTGCTTTACATTTTAATTATAAGATACGACATTTTCATTACAAATTATGCAAAGAGTTTTCTTCTGTATATTAATAACTCCAAATTTGCCAAACCATTCTGAATGAAACTACTTTCATATCGCTTTAGGTTTCTTAGCCATTGACATGGTTAATATCTGAACTAATTAATATTTATAAATTAATTAAATTTAAAATAGAAAAATTACTTGCCAGTAGTTGGAAATTATAAATATTACACTAAATTAAATTAATATTTATTAAAATTAACTGTTACTGACAAAACTAATCTAAATAAAAATATTTATGATCAATTCATCGTAAATTATTAGGTATATGTGTGATATGTCTAATCTATTGCTGATTAATCGAGTTCATATTAAGTTTGTATTTTACCAAATATGCTTAGTATTTTTTCTTCAATAAATATCAAATTTACTTATTTTTCTCAAGAATTTTTTTTTTTTTTTTGTTTGGGGAAGTTATTTTTTATTATATAATTAATTACATTATGCCTTAAAAGATGTACAATACTTAAAATAGTTTTGTGAGCCCAGATTATAGGTTCGCCATAACTATTCTAGAACTTTCTATTACTAGCTTATATTAAATTGTGGGCTGTTAAAAATATATATCTTATAAAGTATATTTGATAAATAATGTAATTCTATACTCTCAATTAAAATAGAAAAAAATGTATTGTAATGGAGAATTGTGTTTTTATTTCATGAACAGTTATTTTCACCATATTCCGAATCATCAAGTCCTGGAGTAGAATAAAAATAACTGCTCTTGGAAATATATGAGTAAGCACATGAGAGATTTTGTGATGTTGTTGTTTTTATTATTTAGTGACAAATCTTTACACAACAACTTCAACACCTGAATTACATATTATACTAAAAAGATAAATAGATGCTATATTTTCAAACATCAAATTTTTAATATTGAATCAATTCTCCATATCATCATTTGTTTCCTAGAAAAATTTAAATTACATCATCAAATATAAAATTTTATTAGTTATATGTTTTAGTTTTTGGGGTGGAAAATGAATCCAGTTATTTAAAAAAATATAACATATACACATATACAGACAAATAGGAAATTAGATAAAAATTTTACATTTGACAAACCTTAAATTTATGAGGTAGATTCCTTTCCAATTTTTCTCTCAAACATAAACCTAAAATAGATAATGATGATGACAATTTATAGTGCAACTATAATAGTAACATTTTTAATTACTTGTATTTTGAAAATTTTACATATAATTTTAATATCTTTATTTAGTTTCATATCTTTTTCACTTTATATTAATACTTCTAATTATTCCTACATCGTACATATATATATATAATAGTGAATTGCAATAATACAATTTCACATTTTTAAAATTTTGCACTTGTAAAGAGATAAAACTGTTAATAAGTGAAAGTCATATAGTTATTAATACATGACATGTAAAGCAGGGTTTGAATCTAAGCTGGAAAACACTGAATACTTTTTCGGGTCACAAGCAAGCTTAAGATTTCTTTTTCAGATAGTCAAATCTGCTAGCTATTCAGTTTTGGTCATTAAAGATGTCCAAAACTTCTATTAATGAACACATTTTTCATTATGCACTTTTCGTAATAATTTATTAAGTTGACAGTTTTGACTGACTAACTGCCTTCTTCAGAAAGTTGAATAAAGTTATACCTAATCCTTTTTTCTAGGTGTAATTTTTTTTAAATTTCTGAAAAAACTGCTAGTCGCTTGAAACTGTCGTCAAAAAAGCATTGTAAAAATTGCATAATGAAAAGTGTGCTTTTTGAAAAATAAATGGGTATCCACCTATTGTTAAATAGAAGTTCATGACTAGATTAATGTGATTGGTCAGATATCAATAAGCAGTCTTAAACTTTTTTCTATTAATTGTAACATATCACATTCCCATGGCCACTAAGTTTTGATTTACCACTATTGTTATGAATATAAAAGCTCGCTTCATCACATTATGTCAAAATGATGCTGAGTTTCCAAACTTCTTTCACTACCATTGCATCATACATCAACAAGCATTATATACAAAATTGTTGTATTATGAATGCATCATAAAAGTTCTAAAAATTAAAAATTTCAGGACAGATTATTCAAAATACTGACTGATGAGAACTTGATGCTAAGTATGGAAGTTTAATGTTATATTCTGAAGTTTGATGGCTTAGCACGAAAGAAGTCCTACCATGATTTTTAGAGCTTCTTCCAGAAATAAAACAATTTATATTATTCAGAAATAAAAGGAAATGAAATTTAGGAAGAACTTGGTGATCATAGCAGGTTATCGGATTTAATTTTTTTTACAGACATAATAATAAAAATGAATATGGTCAATCTTGAACTTCAGAGAAGCAAAAAAACTATTACTGAATTAAAAGGAAATGTAAATGCATTTATATCAAAATTGCATTTGTGGATATCCCAAATGTTAAGAAATGTAGGAAAATCAAAACAGAAAAATATTCTGAAAATCTCGCTGAACATAAAAATAATTTTGAAATTAAATTTATTGATTTTTGCAAAATTCAGCCAATTGCTTCACTCACTTTAAATCCATTTATTGATATTAATATTCGTGAAAGATCACAACAGATTGCTAGTATGATAATAATTGATTTTCCATCTGATCTACAATTAAAAACAAGAGTATCGAAATTAGATTTTTAGATACTTGTAGATGAAAACAAATATCCACTCTTAAAGGAAACTTTAAACTACTGTTTTGGGTCAACCTATCTTTAAACAAGGCAAAACTCTCAATACAGTAGTATTAACAATTATGTGCTAGTATAAGAGATAGTGATCATGTGATGTTTAGTGATTCAATCTATCTTTACGAAAGTGGTTGTTCAACAATTAACTTTTTAATCCAAGTTCAAATACAGGATAACAAATGAAAATCTAAATGACTTCATGACTTTAGCTATAATATCATATGTGCTATGAGTATAATAAACTAATGGAAGACATGCAATGTCAGGTTTCACATTAAAATGTCTTTTCTGTATTCAATTTGTATTTAAATCCATAACAAATAGGAGTATAAGAGTATATAATTACTTTTTTTTATTATTGTATTACAAATTTTTATTATTTGTGCATTAAATAGGTTTAAAATTGAAATATTAGAAAGTACTAAATTTATTTGTGGTTTGCCTAAAAATTTTAAATTCTAAACTGACTCAAACTAAGTTAAAGGTTGGGCACTACTGCTCTATAATATGAAGTTCCACATTGAATTTATTCTCTCTTAGGTATAATATGTTATGTTTTCTTCTCATCAAGTATAATTAGTAACAGAACCATTTTGTTAGAGATCCAATCAGGATTCTTCTTTTTAATAAAGTCAAGAATAGACTTAATTTGAATCTGCAACACACTTGATAAGAGATTCCATGCTTCAGTAACATCATTTTATTATTTAACTAAAAGAGACAACAAATAGACAATGCTTTTAAAGAAGTTGCATCAAATTTCATGCAAACGTTTTGGAACAGAACTTATTTTTTCATGCAAGTGTTATTTTAATCTTAAAGCATTCTAATCTAAGTTCTTTATAATATTTGCTTACAAGTATTTGTGAAATATACCCTTCTTTTTGTATTTCAATTCCTAGCAACAGCAATCCATCAGATTCTATTGTTTTGAGCATGAATGTATTCAAGTTCTTTTATAACGAGCTTTTTTGCCTGAACAACGTATTATGAAATGGAATCTAAATTAGGTAAAATATGAATTTACTGTACTTATATCATTACTGCCAATTATTTTTAATCCAAATTCTATTGTTCTCTAACACCTGCATGAAAGTCTCCAAGAAAAAAAGCTTGTTTTTTATTCAATAAAAATAAAAAATTTTTTTATTTCTCTGAACACTACGAATCTGATAAAATAAGTGCAGGGTATCACTTTGTGAACCAAATTTTATACTAATAGGCTTTCATTGATTTTTATTAAGGAATTTTAAAAATGGAACCTACAAATACATGTATCAGAGCAAAGACATTATGCATTCCTTCACTCAACCTATGTTTTCCAAGAAAACAAACGTGATGACATCTGTCTGTTCAATAAATTTTCCTTCCTCGGAGGACGAGTTTCTTACGCACAAAGTGTTGCCTTTTTTCTGGTAATGCGGAGTTCACATTAAGCAAAGTTTGCAGATGAATATATCTGCTACTATCACTGCCACATGCTTTAGCATCATTATAATTAATGATTTTATAATGTATCAGGCATAACAAATTGGTCAAACTACAGGAAGTAGACTATTTTTAGACTGCCTTCACTAGATCCCTTTCATTCATAGTAGGCAGAGGATTTCTAAATAGAACAGTTTAAACACTGAATCTTCACTCAACTGAAACTCCTACCAAGTCCAATTCCAAAGTGGATCATTTCTGAATGCACTACTTCAAGCAAATGTCACAATTAAGAATTAAACATAAATTTGTCTCTTTATAGCTTTCTTAGAATTGAAGATTTATAAGTAAAATAAAAAATGGCTAGAATCAGAATGACTGCTTGTAATTAAAGGGTATGCACAAATACATAATTCATTACCACCATTAGTAGAAGGAAAAAGATGGTTAGCATAGGAGATTCACAACAATTATCCTCAAAGATATTTACATGATTATATGACAGTAAAATAATACTCAGTCTTTGAAGAATCCATTTATTATTCTACAAGACAGAAATAAGTACTTATTGATTATTTGCATTTATCTTCCATATCTCCTCATCCATTATCATCATCACTGTGCTCAACATCCATTATAATTTACTTAACAGGCATGAATATATTACGAATCTGCACTCTATTCAAATAATTTAATACATCATCAAAATCAAACAACTAAAACAAAAATATATGGTTCTTAAAAATTAATATATGTGATAAATTCATGCCTAATCTGCAATAATATTTATGAGTGAACATGTGTTAAAAATCACTTACTAAGCTTTAAAATTAAAAAAATATCTAATTACACATTACCTATCAAGGTGGCAAGTGAGCAATGAGGAACTGTTGGGGTGAATTTAATTTGAATAAGGTACTCATTAGAATTTAAAGGTTGAACAGTTATATCACTTTCAGCCACAACTTTCAACTCTTCTAGGGTTTGTGGTTTTTCAGGATCTCGGATAAGGCGTATAAGATCTGCAAGTCAAACAGAACAATGAAAATATTTAAACTTTTTAATAATTTATTGTAAATTAAATATTCAAATCAAATACACTTATATACACAAAAAGAAATATTAAAAATTAATGTTCGCAAATAAAATAAATACATATTCAATCTGTAATAATATGCATGCGTGAAAATATGTTCAAATTTTATTACTAACCTTTAAAACTAAGAAAATACCTAATTACAGATGATCACCTTTCTTCTAATGTCAATTTCATGTTGCCAAACAACTTATTTAAATAAATATTAAACAAAATCAAAAAAAAAACTGCAACTATATCTTGTTCTTTACTATATATAAGCATTTTATAAACAAGCCTGCATAATTTACAAATTTTCCAATAATCTTCTACCTTTCTAATCAAAATCTATTCAAAATATCTAAAAATGATCACATTCATTTTATCAAATTCTTTTTTAAAAACAAGAAAAAATCCTATCTTATTCATCATGTTAAATTTCATTTTCAAATTTATATAATATTCTATCCAATTTCACTTCTTGTTTTTTCAATTTTTCTAAACTCAAAATCTATTTTATTAGAAGACTGATTATACAAATTTCTCAAGAATGTCTCAGCATGTGTGAAATTAAATCCATTACTCTGAAATCTTCAAATTTTATCGCACTGTCTTTTCTCCAATAAAATTTTATTAGTGAAAGATCTCAAAACTCACTCAGCTGAATCATAAATCTTAATACATTTATATTAATAATTTTTATTAGTCATTAGGCTAGATATTATTCAATAATGAATATTTCTTTAGTGTAATGGATCTCTAAGATGCACATTTCATGCAAAATCAGTACTCATCCCAGGCCAACTGATGAGTGCTGATTCAGCATGAATATGCATTTGGGGATCACACATCCCTTTCACATATCTTTGGTCATATGCTTATGATTAGATCCCTCTACAAGGTGTTGCAAGCAAATAGAAACCAGTCCCTACCTCGCATGAGAATGTTGAGTGAAAAATTACACTACAGAAATATTATTCATTATAACATTTATCATTTAATATTTTGAATGTTTACTAATGTCACCTGTTCTAAATTCTCATTGCTTTGCCACTTTTTAAAATTTCAATCATAGCTGTTATAATCTTTGCTTCCCTTCCATTACTGTAGTCAAAACCATTACAACATTTCGTAACACCAGCTTACACAATGCTATTCAATAGCAAATTCTTTTTCTCTCACTAATGTTATGTCATCTAGTATAAGTTTCAGTAGTCAATAGATACTAGATAGTAATGTTTGTTGAATCTCTATCCAATATCCCACCACTAATATCTAGCTAATTTTTCATCAGTGAGATCTTGGAGCATAAAGTTAATTAAAAAGGTAAGAACACTGTAATATGTGAATACTGAACTGGTTTCAGATTTACAAAAATGTAAGGTTGGATTGAATGCAATATGATATTTAATTTGAATTAGTAGTTTAAGAACAAAACAAAGAAGTGAAAATAGGAAGTAGCATTAGATTTAAAAGATCCAGGTGTACTGCTCCAAGATCCAAAGCTCCTTATTCATAAAAGCCATTAGCTAAAAATTAATCTGGGAATATTGGCTAGAACAACAGTGGATGAATTTAATAAGCACTACTATCGGATATCTAACAATTAACGAAGCTTATACTAATGGCTTAACAAGATTTTGCTATTATTGTAGTTCATTATCTTCTTAAAATAGGCAAAACTCTCTCCATACAGTAGTGCCACTCTAAGCAAAACAAAGTAGTGCTTAGAGTGACACTACTGTATGGAGAGAGTTTTGCCTATTTTAACAACAGTTATGAGTAAGCATGGAAGATAGCGATCATGTGATGTTTTAAGGTTCATTATCTTCTCTATCTAAAAAAAATATGTCTATCATTCAATGATACATTCTTCCCATCTTGTTCATTTATCTTATTTTTTCTTCTAAGAAAGACCACTTTTTCATTCAGTAATTGTTTCATTCTTGCTAAACAGCTATTTTTTTTTTTAGCTAAAATAATTAATTCTTCCTTCTTGTCCACCCTCTACTTCAATTAATGTTATTAAGATTTGTAATTATTATTTAAGTTTTTTATTCATATCTTTACCATTAGTAGTTTTATTTTCTACTTTTCCCCCCATTATCATTTAATTACTGACTCACTACTTATCCAAAAATTTATATTTTTTATCCCTCTTATAATCTATAGTTGATAACATCCATTTTTTAGTTTTCTTGAAATAAATCTCACTTTGTGAAAAAATTTATAAGGACATGGTTCTGTTATTTGTAACCTATCTCCTGATCAAAGATACTGAAAAACTTCTTAGAATCAATCTTTCAATTTATCATTTTTTAATTATATGTAGTCTCATTTCTACAATTAGTAAACTTACTTTGAATTAATATGTAATTTAATTCTAAGATTTGTTATATATTGCTCCTAAACTATTTTTTCTACAAAAATTTAATAATCTCTTCTCATATTTCACCACTAATTATCTCTTATATTTTATTTTTTAATTTTGTTCCCTTGATCTGCTACAGTTATCCAATTCTTATTACTATTCTAGTCTCTTAATTTTCTTATATATATAAAGTATATTCCACTAATGATAATCTACAACTGCTTAAAATTTTATAAAAAAGCATTTAAATTAATTATGATACTTTAAGCAATTTTAACTCAAAGTACTTAATTTTCAATACAAAAATCATATCATTATATTATTTGTTTAATCCATCTCCATTCTTTTAATCTGTTTATTTTTTGTTGACCCATTTTATAATTTCCACTATATTTAATTTTACTTTGTTATTTTTAGTAATATTTATTTATCTCTTTCAGTTTATTCATTATTCTACATTTAAGTATCTCATCACATAAAATATTTTCTAACCCAGACTCACAGAATAATAATCAAACTGATAAATCAATCTTATTAAAACAGGCAAAACTCTCCATACAGTAGTGCCAATTCAGTGCAAGCCAGAGTAATCAATGGATGCCAGAAGGCTAGTGCATAAAATCCCCATCTAGTGCCTACTCATCTAATATCCCCAGACTAGTTTCTGGCTTGTGGCCTTCATCAGTGAGGAATCTTGGATCTGAGAGTACTGCACCTAGATCCATACTGTATGGAGAGTTTTGCCTGTTTTAATAACAGTTATAAGCAAGCATAAGAAATGATGATCATGTGATGTTTATTGGATTAAAATCGATCTTAGTGAGCCATGCAACAATTACCAAAGCAGTTTCTATTCTACAATTTTAACACAAAGTTCATTTGTTAAAACAATTAATCCATAAAAACATTGCGCATGATTTGCAACTAGTATATAGATAAAAGCTTAATATTCTTGATCAAATTTAAACAAACATACACATGCATTTTAATCCAATGATTACGGCATATTTAATCCTACACTAGTTCCTATGCTGTTAAAATTTGCTAAAATAGCTATACTACATGTAGAAACATATTTGGTGTAATATTTGGCAAGTGTAATGATATCCTTCACATGTTAAAATGAGAATCTTGGCAATCCTTTCCATTTTCTGATTAAAATAGGCAAAACTCTTCATACAGTAGTGCCACTCAGTGCAAGCTAGAGTAATCAATGGATGTAAAAAAAATTGTGCATAAAATCCCTATGTAATGTCTACTCATCCAATCAGACTAGTTTCTAACTTGTGGTTTTCATCAGTGGGGAACCTTGGATCTGAGAGTACTGCACCTAGATCTTAGGATCTAATGCAACCCTCCAATAGCCATCTTCTTAACAACAAAACTATGAATCTGAAATTGAAAACACATTTTCAATCCAAGCTCACTAGCTTACATAGTCATACAGGTCTGAACCCAATTCAGTACCTATACATTTTAGTGTCTGGTTCTTTAATAACCATAGCCATCACTATCCTATTAGGCAGGATTGGTATTAAATCACTAAACATCACATGATCACCATTTCTTATGGAGGAGTAGGCACTAGATAGGGATTTTATGCATAAATCTTACATTATTATCTGGTTTGCACTGAGTAGCACTACTATGTGGAGAGTTTTGCCTGTTTTAACAGCTTGAGCAAGCATAAAAAATTGTGATCATGTGATGTTAAGTGGTTTCATTTTCTGATTACAGTTACTACTTATAAATATTGTCTCAGAATGAAAAATAAGTGATAGATTTTGGTTTAGATCTCTAAACAGTTATAATGTGTGATAGATAAATATTTTAATGCTTCCAATATTTTCACATTTTTCATTTTCCACTGTACACAATAAGCCCTTTCAGTAATATTGAGTTTGACTTTATTGGAATGAAACACTAGCTTTCTCTTTTGTAAATTTTAAATTATCAAAACAATCTGTGCCACAAAAGAACTCTGCTCTGAGGAAGATAAATCAATTTTCAGATTTTTTAACTGCACATTTTTTTTTTTTTAAATTTTTAGGTTAAGTAATTTTTCATTCAATGTCAGTCAAAACAAATAAAATAATGGTCCCAATGGCCTGCTTAATTTTGTAAAAAGTATTTTTTGATGAAAATAAATCTGTATTCTTGTTGTAAATAATAGTTATTGAAAGAAGTAAATGGTAATCTAGCACTGAATACAACAAAGAACAGAAAATATATTTTACATAATTCAATATTAACTTTATGTATTTCAACATGAAATTAGCATACATTGATATATATAATACCCACTTGTAAATGAGTATGACCATTCAAATTTAAGAGAAAAAAAAACTCCTCTAGAAATGAGTTTTGCAAAGATTATACAAATCAATCTATGAACCACAAATATGTCCACGTCCATATTTTCTGTTTTGTCTTTTAATTTTTTCCATAGAAAATTTTTCTTTATTAAATACTTCAAACTGTGTCTAATTATAACTCTCCAATGAATTCTATTGTTTAACCATATCTTCCCAGTAGATGTAAGCAAATAAATGTCTTAGATACAATCCTTACAATGTAGATGGGGTCTATCTCTATTATAAAAACCATGCTCAAATTCACCATAGAACATCCTTTTAGAAAGTTTTGTATTATTTATTCGTTCTGCATGTCCAATCCATGGATTCTATATCACATCTAGCAAGTTAAAGAACATATTGATTGATTTTATTGATCCTGTCACTATAATTTTATAAAGCAACTTTAAATGAAACTTTGCTGATTCCTTTATATTGCAGCAATAGGGTGTCCAAGTCTCACTTCCAAACAATAAATTAGGTAAAATATCAGCTCTAATAACAATTAACTTTGTTATAGTAGTTGAATACATTATCTTTTAACTTGTTAAAAGCAACAGCTCAATGAAGATTGTAATGTACTCTACATTTAAGACCATTGGCTATTAGAGCATTTCAGTTTTTTGAATATTAATTACATCGTTAAATGTTGCATTCAAAACATTAAGTACTTTCTGTAAATCATTTCTGAATTGGCAAAAATAATTCAATCATCAGCGTACTGTAAATTTAGAATTGATTGAAATTAAAAATGCCACCATCAAATCGGTATTACATCTTGATCCCTGTTTGATTAGCCCACCTATAAACAATTACAATGACTGTCATATTGGAGTATTTACACATACTTCTTTAACACAAATTTTCATTTTAAAGACCTCAGAGTTTCCACCTATAGTTATAACATTATCTCACATTCCGTCATATAAAAGCTGAATAATATTGAATAAATTTTGGTGGACAACCAACTAATTTCAAACAATATCACAGGTCTGTCTTATTAACTGAATCAAATGCTTTGATGAAATCAATAAAAGCAATATATATAAATCACTCCTTTATTTCGACACTTTTCTTGCAAATGCTCAGCAACAAAAATCATATATATAAGTGTCTCCTGACCCTTTAAAACCATAATGAGTCTTTGGTATCCATACATCTATAACTGGAGCAACTTATTCAACAAAATTCTTGAAAGTACTTTTATTGTGGTGGACAATAATATTCCATGATAAATAATGCAATTTTTTTCTATTCCCTTTGTTTTTAAATATTGAAACAATAAAAGTATCCTTAAGATTGGGTGGTACAACTTTATGGGTCCAGATGTCCCTTAAAAAATTCAAGTTAATATATCACCACTATATTTTATAGCCTCCAAGTATTTAATCAGTACTTACAGTCTTTACATTTTTAAAATTACAGAGCTGTCTTAACTCCATTAAATTGGATATATTTATCCAAATTAAATGAATAGATAAAATGTATGTGTTGTTAAAAATCATCATCTAAATTTTGATATCATTATTCAAAACTTGATCAAAATACTTCTTCCACCTGGTCAAAATATCATCATCATATAAAAGATTGCCATTGCTGAATTTAGTAGGATTGAGATACTGTTTCTCAAGTCTATGTTGTTTTCAATGCATCAAGCAAAGATCAAGCAAGATCAGTGAATGATTGTATCTTCTATGCAGTTTCAAATCCCCAATCATTTTAAAACTGTCTTGTCAATCGATGAATTTCTATCTCCAGATCTTTTATATTTATTATGAAGTTTCACATTTAATTTATTATTCCATCAAACAAAATGTCATGTTCCTTTTAATCAAATTACTACTATCATCCAAAAATAATTTAAATTTTGTATCCATATCATATTGCTTAAGAGAATTCTATACTTCAACAATATGATAATTCTGATGATACAAATTAGAAATTTTAGTGATTAATTGTTGAAATTTATTACATATAATAGATACTTCTAAAAAACGAACATCAATATTTTTGTTAATATAATTGGAATAAGATCTTTATAATGCATTTATCATTTTAATCTTGGGGCATACTAATCTATGATCTATCCAACAATCTGCATTTATAAGTGCTCACATAATATGAATTTCTCTTGTAATCCATCTCCTAACACCATCTATTTAATGCTATTGTTTTGAGTATGGATGCATTCATGTTTCTTTATAGCATTTTTTCTGCCTAAACAAAATATTTGTGACAATCAATCCATGTGTTGTGAAAAAACTTCAATAGCAGACTATTTGAATTTACACTAAAGCGATTATTTCCAACAATTTTTGGCCAATTCCTACCATTTGTAGCAACATGTACATTAAAGTTTTCCAAGAAGAAAAGATTGATCTTTTAATGGTATAAATTGTAACTACCATCCAGCAAAGAATAAAAGGTTTCTTTCTCTGAATCTAAGGTTGGTGCACCGATACCAATAAAATGAGAACTTCATTAGCTTTTCATTGATACAAGGAATTCCAAGAATAGAAGATACTAAATTAGACTTAACAGCAAATCTGACACCATGTATTCTACTTTCATTGAATGACTGCCCTTTCAAAAAAAAATCATTCACCTAAAAGACGAGTTTTACTATGAACAGCTATATTAAATTTTGTAAACCTCTTAGTTATCAGTGTAATCTTGCAGTAGGGTTTTGAAGAGCTTTATTTGGGAAAAAATTTACTTGTCTTTAATATTATCACTGTCTCATGTTTTCCACTACTGCTAATAATAATATTATTATTTCTATTACTGTAATGAGTAATCTGCTAGGTACAATAACTTAACCAGACTATGTGAAGCAAGTCATTTTTGTAGCACATGTTCTAAACATGGAAGCAGGGGAATCCCTATATAGAGCTGTCTAAATATATCAAACTTTGCTGTCTCAAACCTATTGTTAAGCCCATTCAGTAGTGATTGTACTGCCCCAAACAGAGAACATGATTAAAAGTACTGCCAATGTATTAAGCCTTTCTTTATTATTGCTTTCTTAATTCTCAAAGATTTGCAATAAAAAAAAAAAAGAAATTAGTCAGATATGTTGAGCTTGTCATTAGAAGATAGAAATATAGTTGCTCTATATTAACTTAAGTAACTCGACAAGGAAAAAAAGAAAACAGAAAATATAATTGACATCAGAAGCAGTACCTAACCATTGAAGAATTAACATCCTATTCTACCAGGCAATAGGATCTCTTGATTGGGAGTAGTTTATTTGTTATTCACAGTTGAACTTCATATATTAAGGTCATTCCACTATCCGTCACTATGGAGACTATCATTAAGCAGAGCATAACATCTGTAACTTAATTCATAATAGGTAATTAAAGATAGCTAAATATTCCTCAAGTTAAGAAAAATAACACTATTTCTGCCAAACATCAAGAATAAGTAAAACCATATTATTCTTGCATTTTGCTAAACATCTAAGATCACTTATTTATAGACTGAGATTATTTTACATTAAACTGAGGTAATTTTATATTTGCAATTATTATCTGCTGTTTGATTATTAAAACAAGAATAAGTGAGATTTTTGTCTTCATCCTTAGATAAATGATTATTAATTTAATAATAATTATTAATATCAATATTCGCCAGGATACGCTTATAAACACTTACAAATACAAACTTATTTATTGATGATTTGAGATAGTAGTTGGCTTCATTTAATTACTTATTTAAATATAAGTTTATTAATCTTGCTCACATCTAGTTCATTTTTATAAATTATTAAACTTATTGTCACTAATAATTATATGATCTTATTCTATATTTGTTTGAACTGTGATATGTAAATATTAAAATGTCTATGTGGGATATGATGGTTATCGATGCTTTTTAAGATAATTTTTACAATGACACCAATAATTATCTCGTGTGTTAAGCTAAGTAAATAAACTGCAACGCCCCACATATATGAATTACAAACTATCAATTCGTAATAAAAACATATATGTAATAAATTCAATATAAGACAAAAAACTTCTCAAAAAAACGTGGGCATGAGTATTACTCTAGAAAACAAGTTCAAGCCATGTTAAAGTAATTAATTTTGAACGAGTACAAATTCTTTTTTTTTTTTTTTAACAACTTAATTTCACGTAGGCAGGTTATGGAAGTACATTTAGTAGATGTACACAGTACAAAAAGAGTAAATCGATCATTTAATTAAGAGTAGATTTACTCACATTTTTTTAACATAATTGTATTGGAAAAGTTAAAATGCTAAATAATCAATAAAATTACAAATAATATCACATCAATACCATTATAATAATGGAAATTTTTATTGGTTTATAATTATTGAAAAATAAAGTATCTAAACAAAACATTCGTATACATAATTAAGTAAAACATTTTATATTCACTACTATAAAATTAAAACATTAACTACAGAAAATACTTTTTAAGATAATTTAATATATGTATTTATAAGCATACCGTAAATCTCTTCAGTAATTATTTTCAATTCATATTCCTTTGACAATTTGTTTTCATTCACTATATTAGGTTTAGACATATTATAAAAAACAAAAACCACGCACTTGGCAATACGACATTTTGTTATTTCTAAGAAAACATTAAGTTTCGTTACACACGAGAATATTCCGAGATTGTTTGCTACATAATTCCACTAGGTGGCAATAAGTACTGCGGAAATTTATTTTCCTCTGAGATTTCCACTTTATCCTCAATTTGTTTTTGTCGAAGTTTTTATATTCAGAATGAGTAAAAACAGTTCAACTCCTGAAAAAGAAAAAAGCATGTCAGTAATTGAAAAATTACATGATATTGATCAAGAAATTCAATTATTACTTGATTTCTGCATAAAATCAAATTTTGATCATCACCAAATTAAAGAAAATGCTCTTCCCTTATTAAATCGTCTCGAATTAGCTTCCCGGAAAAAATGGCTTTACCGTTTAATCGGTTTTGTTACATTTATTGTAACGATCGTTGGTCTTTACTATTTTGATCCTCTTCATACAGTGGCTTACGTATATGGTAGATATGTATCGCTAAAGATTTTGCCAATATGGGATTGGACTGAATTTTACTATTCTAACTGTTTAATGGAGAATCCTTTTTATTCTGGTAATATGCCTAAAAAAGAAGATTGTCGAATTTGTGAAGACTTAGTATCTATCGAGCGCTTTCATAATGTAAGTTGGCAAGAAATGACGGATTTGTTGAAAAATGATATTCCGATTATTGTTGAAGACGGATTACGCAATTGGGACAATTTAAAAGATAATCTTACTATTAGCGAATTAATTCAAATTTATCTTGATCAAGATAATCTTAGAGATGCTTCTCCTTGTGTTTTCACTAGTAATTTTCGAGTTAAAGAAAATTATCGCATCAATCTTTTAACTCGAATATTGGATGATGATCTTAAAAAATGGTATATGCATTGGGAAAACTGTGAAAAGGCCGCGGCCAAAGCCTTTCGGCCGTATTATAAACGACCATATTTTCTACCTCCGATGGTAGAAAATAGTGAGTCAAACTGGATTTTCCTGTCTTCTGAATATACTGCAAGAAATTTTAAAGAAATACTTTTTACTACTTCCATGTTATGGTTTGCACAAGTTTATGGCGAAAACACCATTCAGTTATCTCCCAAAGAACCTTGTTCTGAAATATGTCCTGTTTTTCGTGAAACATTAAAAGAAAATGAAGTTTTAGTAGTCACTGGATTTTTATGGAAACTAGATTACCTTCCTATGAATGGCAACAATGTAGCAATTGCTGTTGGGGGATATGCCGACTAGTAATAATTTGTTTATTTAACTGCCCGATTCATATTAACATTAATCATTGTAGTAAAATATATAAATAAAATATTTGCATGTATTATCAGCTTTTAATATTTTTAAAATGATACTAAACTTACAAACGTATGTTATAAAATGATGTTTGATGAATTCTAAGAACTTACTAATAGTGATCAAACAAGTATTTAATTATTGGTGCTAAAATATAGTTATGAAACTCTAGAATTAATTGTAGAGGTTAGCGAGATCCATTTAAAATGTGAATGATAAAAGTATGTTTCTTTACTAATTGATCCATTTAAAAAGTGAATGTGAATGATAAAAGTATGTTTCTTTACTAATTATAGTATTTATGTGGGTGTGCAGTGTAAGTATATACATAGGTAAAACAGCCTTTAAATATTCCAGTGCATGGCAATGTCTCCCCAACAGGTTTTATAAATAAATCGTCAGAAGAAAACATTTTTCTTGCTGATTATTTGCTAGTGAGCATTTCAGCAGTTTTTCATGTTATTTTACTCTAACAAAAAATATGTTATCATTTACCAATCAACATTATATGATTAGTTGAAGGCTACATGAAAGTAAAAGCCTGAAACTTAAAGCAATTTTTCAGGAATTTGAAACCAACCATAGGAAAAGTAGGTATATTAAACACTTAAATAGAAATAAGCATTTATTTTATATAGCACTATCTTTAAATGTATTAAATAGAAATAGTAACAAGTAAAATTATTCATTTATGTTTAATCACAGAAGTATTGTGCTTAATGTATATGATGGTATGAAATCTATACAACATGTACATGTCTAAGCTTATGAATATCATATATAGCAATAAAATAATTTACACTTACGAACTTATTCAATCATCCAAATATGTTACTATAATTCACGTCAGATTACTAAATCATTTTAACAAACTTTCTAACAAATCCACTTTCTTGTACCAATAACAATTCATTAAATTAGTCAGTTAAAAAATGGTCACTATTTAGATTTATAAAAAGTAAAATAATCTTATAAATTGATGAATTTTGTTATATTTTTAGATTGTTATATAGAATGTTGAGGACTAGTTGAGCACATAAAACATTATTAAATTATCTATGGGAACTTTTGAAATTATAGAAATATGCAGATAAAATTAGGTTGACTAAACAATTCATTATTGAAGACATAATGCAATTATATCTGATATGCTTAATGGAAGAGTTTGCTGACCAAATAAAATATTTAATTTCATTTATGATGAACATATTAAAAAAATTTGCAAATAAACTCATATTTTTCTATGATGCTGGACTTCTAAAGCACTTCAATAAGTATACATGTCTAACATCATAAATTCTTCCAAATTTTGCAATTTCTTGATCGGGACAAAATTACAAGGGAAATTAAAATAACCAAACTTTCTAAGAATTTATATATGTAATATTTTAAATACAATTATATTAAAACAATTACAGTACAGTAAATAAAATAAGAAATATACACATTTTAAAGTAAAATGCTATTTTATCTTTTAAAAAGATTACTCAACTGCTCCATTTAAATTCATGACTTTCATTATTTTCCTGACAAAAAGCAAGGGGGGGGGGGAAGAAATATGAATAAGCTGACATAGGTTAATTGAAAGAATGTAGAATTCATAACCCCCCCTCTTTTGTCTTTTTTCTTCACAGAATTATATACTCTATGCAAAACTAACTATAGGAAATAGAAAACTATGGGCAAGCAATAACACCTAACTTGAATGAATCCAAAATTACTAAATATATATAAACTATTGTGAAATTATATATCAATGTATAATAAAATGAATGACTATTATAATATTTGCTTAATGCTTTAAAACAAGGAAATTTATATGAAGAGTGAATGTAAGAGATTTATTAAACTATTCCTATGTATTTTAATTTAGGAAATTGGTTACATAGTATTTCATATGGAAATACCTATATACACACCTATCTACTTTAACATGCTCATTTGCCATTATGTCCTTTCATACATATCTACTTTAATAAGCATATTCATTTACACAATGCACATAGACATCACATTCAAATTTTTGATACACCTACCAAAGTGTGTTATAAATATATGCATTATTTCCTAAGATTTATTAATCCAAATACTATAAATTCCTTTTTCAATTCCATAATACAAATTAGATTTAAAATTAAATAATTGTATTCTTAGTAGTGTAAAGTTGTAAATAATCGTATTGCATCCTTTCACTACAGTACAATTCTATTGACTTACGTTTATTGAAATGAACGCCCGCCATGATGTTAGGGTGTCAGTTTCTGGAGCATAAGGTCCTCTGACTTGATTCCAGTTTTGATACTTCTGGTGTTCAAATTTCTTCTGAATTCCTAAGCATTAAAGCCATTCATTAATTTTTTTTGTTTGTTATAAAAATGAATACCATCACTTTGAAAATATGGTGAATTTCACGACTATTTGACTTCTTATTACTTAAGCTATGCAAGATGAAAAACTAAGATATAAAGCTGAAGTGATATAATTGCTCTAATACTTGAAAATGTACAAAAAGGAATAATTTAAATAAGGCTATTACAATAAATTAATTCATTTTTCTAAATATGTAAAATGTTAATGCTCATAGTACATAAAGACCCCAATAAACAAGTTTTATAATTCACAGAATCTCTTGGCAAAGAGCACACACTTGAATCATCAAGATTAACTGGTCAACGCTTTCTGAATTCTAACACATTACACTTCGTGAATTGATATTAAAAATAATTTGTACCTACACCATTGTTTTTACTATGACCGAAAGTAAATAAGACCTGATTTCAATCACATTAAATTACAAAAAAAAACTAAAAAGTCCTCTGCAGCTTCTAATAAAAAAATCAAGTTTGAAGGCAGCAAAATATAATATGCAATTTTTAACTTACATATAGCCCATTATATAAAAC
This sequence comes from Epiperipatus broadwayi, assembly GCA_028023455.1. Classification (NCBI taxonomy): domain Eukaryota; kingdom Metazoa; phylum Onychophora; class Udeonychophora; order Euonychophora; family Peripatidae; genus Epiperipatus; species Epiperipatus broadwayi. The sequence goes on from JAQFVV010000040.1 coordinate 7,870,064, forward strand.
TTAGCTTTACTTGATTTTTGTTTAAGTAAGAATTTATAAAGCTATAGTACAGAGTATTTAAGTGCATCTTTCCATGATCATATTAACTATTAAAATTGTACAGAAATCATATTTCTATTAATACTTAAAACAATGCTGCCTTGTAATAAACAATTTTGTACATGTTTATTCTGTAATTAATTAATGAAAAAAAAGTATTTCTTTCCCTCTTTCATATTAATCAGTTATTTACTTTACATTTTGAATAATTTGTGCATTTTATGTAAATTTATATTAAAGCAGATAAACTTTATATAAATATAGATTTATGTAAGTATTATGTAAATAGACAATTTCCACGCACAATAATTTCATTAAAAAAGTTTGTATTATCAAAATATATGCAGACAAATAGGCTACTAGTCAAGCATTGGTGGTTGAGAGGTCAGCGACAGCTGCTTTACAAGCAGTTGTCCTGGGTTAGTGGGTTCGCTTCCCAGCTGATGCTATGACACATGAGGAAAAAAAAATAGGCTACTAAATAAGATATTTGTAAATATTTTTTTTTAAAGTAAAACTTAAAATTATGGATCCTACTGAAGATTTCTATAGGTAATTTGAATTATAGTAATTTATTATTTTTCATAGTCTGTGTTATATGTCAAAATTAAAAAGGAGTTTTGAATAAATTATTTTTTCCTCATGTCACTTATAATAACTCATTACTTAATATTCATTTTTTCTTCTAAATCAATACGACAGTTGTGACTAACTGCATCATAAACTTTAATGAGTTCTGATATTTAAAATTATAAAATAGTTTATATCAACAATAAAAAAAAAATAATTACATTTTTGGAATAAAAGTTAATAATTACACAAATACACAACATACCGTATTACTTCAAATATAAAATGCCGTCGAATTTAAGATGCAGTAGGATTTAAGTTCAGAAAATTGGGGAAAAAATTTTTAAAATGATTTTATTGAAAAACAAGAAACATTTTCATTTACTTAAATAGAAACTAATATAAATACAATATGCTGACCTAATTTATTATGAATCTTCAGACATACTTTCACTTTTTATTTATCTTCAATTTCAGAATTTCAATTATCATCCTCACTATTCTACAAGGGTACATTATCTTCACACCATTTACATCATTAGCAATGTAACATTTTAAAATTTTTTGGATAATTTCTTCAGATATATTTTTCCAAGACTGCAAAACCTACTCAAAATTATATGCATATTATTTGCATTACAAAGTTTTTTTTTTAGGTAAATACCGTAACATTTTTTTTTTAAAAAAAAAAAAAATTAAAAATATATTAATATTTTGTACCAATAAATCTTTTTTCATTTGATTAAAAACCTTTTCTAAAATGCAAATTAATAATTTGTCAGATTATTAAAGTAAACAAGTTTTTAAAAAATAAATTTCTCTTTAAAACGTATTTTTGTCATCCAATTACAAGTTGTAGACATGTCATTGATATCTGTCTCAATTTACTTTTGTGTTAAAGTAAATTGTATTAAAATCTAAATCATTCTAAAATAATTTATATTTTTACAAATATTTTCTGAAAAATATATAAATAAGTAAAAGAAAATACTAAAACATGTTTTCAGTTGGAAATCAAAACAAAGATATTAGAACTGTCAAAATCAATGACAGGCACTCTCTTGTGTAGAGAACAGGCATGTTCTTATCTCGTATTAGTTTATTAGTTGTAAAAAATTCTAAAGGTTCAGTACAATTTTCTTGATAAAGTAACAATAAAATCAGCAAAATAACATTAAAAGTAGTGGCTTCAAAGAGAATTAAAGCCGTTAACAAAATTAATTCAAAAAATATTGACATTTAATATTAAATCTCTTGTCTTTTGATTTAAAAAAAATGCTATTCTACACAGGTCAATGATCGTAATACTATGTGCATGTATAGTGTAAAGCAAAGATTTGCAGAAATAAGATGTTAAAAATTTTTGTTACGAATTTAAGATGCACCTCTCCTTTTACAGATCAAAAATTTAAAAACAAAGTGTGTCATATTTGAAGTAATATGTAATATATTTCAAAATCAACAATGAATACAAATATATAAGTATATCTTTTTATTAAATAAATCAAATTAAAATACTCTGAATATACATATGTAAGCAATAAATTTAGCGCACATATAATCAAATCCCATTTTAAATCCAAAATATTTTTTATCTAATCTCCAAAAAAAAAAAAAAATTGTTAGGTACAGAATTATAAATTTCAACTGTATGTATTATCAATAAGTCAGAGATAATTTTAAAATGATTTTTCTTTTTCTTTTAAATTCTAACACCATAACAGGAATTATAAATCAACAAATAAGTTTAATTTTTTTTCGATTATTAAATGAAAAAAAAAAATCAATTTTAAAAATTCATTTCCGCACCAAAACTTTCAAATAAATGAAAATTATAATCTTAAATAATAAATACTGCAATCAAGAGTTATTGTTTTTTTTTTTTTTGAATTTACATTATCTGTATTATCTTTATAAAATAAAAAAAAACTAAAAATTAAATAAACGTTATAATAAAATTGGACAACAAAAAAGTGGTGCTTAAATATTATTACTATTTAAATACATTTTGTAACTTATTTAATTATAAAATTAATTCCTTAAATATTATAAATATGTCTAGTATTCTCTCTTGTAATTCTCAATACATCTTCCAAACTGCATGCCTCTTTGGCTTCTGATTTGAGTTCAGCAATTTTTTCAGCAACGTGGATAGCCATTCCTGGATGAGACCAACGTTTCTCTCGAGGATACTGGAAAAGAAAAATATAAGAACATATTAACAATATCATACATGAACAGTATTTTTTTGCAGTACTAATCAAAAAAAAAAAAAAACAATGAAAATTTAATGATTATTTTTTCTTTTACTAAATATAGATCTGTCAGAAATTTACAATCTTAAAAATTTAATTCATTTTTTAATATTTTGTTTTACATATTTTTTCTGAATCGTTTCTAACTAATGATTTCAGTTACTTCTATACAAATCAAGCCTAAACAATAATTATATTTTGTGGGTTATCTACTTTCATCAGTTATTCTCCATTATCTATAACAGTCAAAATGCTGATTATTACAGCTGCATTTTAATTATTTTGATCTAAGAATTCTGTCATCATATTTTCTTTGTTATAAAACATAGCATAATCTTACATGATCAAAATAGTTTATAAACGGTTTCGGAAGAGCAATTTAATAACTAGAATGTTTTAGTCGTGTATAAATCCGATTTTAAGACTTTTGTTGTCCCTGAAGAAAATTATTAAGAATGTTGAGGGATAATCAAAGAACCCAAACAGTTGAAAAGCAAAAAAAAAAAGAATAAAAACCAAATAAATAGCATAATAGTGAAGAAAAAATTTATTTATATGTATACGAGTCAAAAATGTAGAAAACTAATTGAAATGATAAAATTCCCAATTAAAGAGCTAAATGCTGAATTGAGGAAGAGCTTATTAGAAAATATAACATGGATAAATGGCAAATAGATTTTGTTTCATCGTGATTCCAAAAAAGAAAAAAAAAAGGGGTGGTCATTTCTTAGGCATCAATATGGTTTTAAAAATTTGGATATCAGAAAGAAATAGATGTCAGAAGAGTGTTTAATAAATCCCTATCCTGTGCTGTTTTATTCAATATTCCCAGACAAGTTTCAGACAATAATTTTCATCAATGACGAGCTTTGGATTTTTGAACCAGGTATATTATTCCAAAATTCAAAGATCTTAAGCAATGAAAGCTATAAAGCTTGAAACTAATCTAGAGATGGGATTTATCAAGTTCTATCATCTGGCATGTATAACTTATTAAAACTTACAGTAAATAGCATAGAAGACGTGAAAGAAATATAAACTGCTAAAGCAAAATGTAAGCTAGTCATGTGATATTTTGATCTATTTCAAAAACACAGAAACAAAGATGCGATTAAAATAAACCTTAATATTTTTTTTTTAAAAAGTTTTGAGATCATTGCTACTTAATTGGACAAAGAAAAATATACTTTGAAGACTTACGGGAATCTGAATATATAAAAGATACTTTGTCAGAAATAATTATCTGTATAAGACAAGCCACAAATAATAAAATCATACTTTTCCAAGAGCTCTTTGCTTTATTTTTACTAAATATGCCTATCTATCTTCTCTCCTTGAAATCATATAGAATTTCTTTCTTCTCCTACCACTTTTACAGGTCTTTCCAATAGATCTTTTGCTACCAAAAAACATTAATCACCCAGCTTACCAACAATCATTTTCTGTCTCTTTTATTTGTACATAGCATAGACTGTAGACATGGAGTGCAGTGCACTGTTGTACTAATTATTACATCTGAAGGCTGGACATAAAAAATGGGAGGGTATAATTGGATGAAAACATTTACGTATAAAAGATATGATAATTACTTTATATACAAAATTAACAAAGCGTATGCCACACTTGAATGAGAAGCTATAAAGATACACAGAAATTATTACACGCTAAGCGCTTTCGAGGTCTTTTGCCTCATATTCATAGCGGTACTGTGAGCTGCAGAACGAAAAAATAGGGCAGTAAATCTTGTACAAACACAAAAAGGTGGAAATAGAAATACACAAAGATCATCAAAATAAATCTGTAATGTTCATCTTCTTGGCACTGCATATAATCTGTCTTTGCAAATATAAAATATTTTGTATCAACACATTGTGATACAAATATCTAGGCTTAAATCCAGTACTTTTCCCTCCCTAAAATAAATAAGCCATTTTCCTTACAAAAAAGATGTCTTATTCAAAGATTAGTAGCTGTTAAATTTGTATATAAAATACTGTTTGCTTTATCAAACTAAATGAGTGAACTTTGTTATCTGAAATTAATACAATAAAATACTTTTAGCATTTAGATAATAAGGACTGATAACTGGGGGGAAAAAATATATAAACATAAAATGTATAAAATAAAACATCTTCCAAGTTTGTTAAATCCAGTAAAGTTTTAATTGCAATTAGAAGATAACCTTAATTAAAAAGCAAAAACAACAACAAAATTATGAATATTAATTTGTGAATTTTGAGCCACTTTCGTAAATAAATTTATCACTTGCAGGTTTCAGGCCGGTTGTTGATGGTGTCGCAGCACCATCTGATGGCGGCAGTACAGTCCCTCCACGACTACCATTTTTATTATCTTTTTTGATCCAATTGAATCCTGGGTTGCTTAGATATAAAAACTGCATTTTCATTTTTTCTTTCTGATCAGCAATAGGAGTTTTAATTGTTGAACAAAATCTATGCATGTCATTGTTAAAATCATATTAGCAGCAAATAGTAAAAGGCTATTGACTGGAGAAGAGTAAAGAATTATATATATATAAAAGAAAAATATTCACTGACACATGGTGAAAGGATAATTCTTTTTAGAATGCCAGCTGTAGTTCAATCTAACCTGGGGATGTGAAAAGAATCTATAAATCCAGTTTTTGAAATAAATACTTCTCTACCCAATTCCAGTGATGATAACCAGATTTAAAAGAAAATTATTTTTACCAAAAGATGTCTAAAATTTAAAACGACCACAACAGGATGCAGTAGAATTCAAGAAGAGTAACCTACAAGAGAATAGTTAAGACATCTTTACAAAAGAAAAAAAGACCCAAATGTGGAAATCATGGATTTAATTATAATTTTATTTATATACAACCAGATCCTGTGTGCACACAAAATTGTTATATATAACTGTAGGTAAGATTTTTTTTGTAATTAAACTCAAGAATATAATTAGGTGAGATCTTTTTTCTTATTTCTATAATAGTGTTGATAAAATATATTTCATTAACTAGGGTAGTCAGTTATATTTAAAGCATTTTTTTTTTTTAAAAAAAAAAAAAATTTATATCATTGTTTTTTTTTGTTTGACCGTATTAATATTTTTATATATATGAATAATATACTAATGTATATCCTTTTTTTACACACAAATATATTATTAATATAAACTTTTGTACATATATTTATCAAAGGAAATGCTTATTTATTTTTATTAAAATTTAACATTTTTGACCAACTTTCTTCTTTTAATGTCATAAATTGTGCATGTGTGATTTCTAGCTATATATAAATTAATAGCCACCAAGATAAAAATAGCATTATGGGTAATAATAACTAAGGAGTTGAATTTACCAGGTGATGAATGTGAAGCTGTAATTTCCATTATAGCTGGCACTCATTAATGAGTAAACAGTCATTATAATGTCACCTATAGGTCAAACACACATTTTGGCCATTCAATTTGGTGTGTTTTGTGATTCTGTTCCAATATGTTATAAAAAATGTGTGCTGTTTATTCATTAATATAGTAACATTAATACTAATATAAATCATTAACTTTAAAGTGTTAATATTTTATATTTAAAGTGCATGTTCTAGATTTTCACTAATGATATAAAATATTCATGTATTACACATAGCTTGAATAATAGCAATAAACCTTTAAAGGTTTTAATAGCTGCTGTATTTTATACATAGGTTGAGATTTTTTTGACTGCCAAAGTACATCAAAAACCAGAGCAGAAAATTTAGCACAAAAATAAACAAACAATACAAAAAGTAATTAAGGTCCATATACTTTAAAAAAAAAAAGATCCTATAATATAAATGTATCACTAAATTAATTGGGATACAGAAAGTAACCAGCTCATGTAAATTGATGCAGTGACAACCAGTAAAATTTATCATATTTAAGGAATGAGACTTTAAAATTAATTTACATTCATATAATTAAAAAAAAAAAAAGTACTATATAATATAAAAATAATATAGAGATGCACTAGCAAGCTGTTTTTATTTAATAAATGATTTATATTTATATAAAATTAATCTAATAAAGTATATTTTTACACAGTAAACTACTAAATATATATTTTCAATGTAAACCTTTGATATATAGGTAATATTTATACTAAAAATTTACTTTGGCAGTATGTTCACCCTTCAGATTGTTAATGTTTCAGGATATTATCCTGCAATCTGCTTTTCAATAAAATAATTATTAATCATTATAAATGTTAAGTTTAAGCATATCTAACAAATAATGAAACTCCATCAAAATTAAATTTAATGACAATAATAATGTTCAACTGCAATCAGTCAATAACAGCAAATTGGTAAGCAAATTATGTTTCTATAATTAGACCCGAGACAAAAATTTATTTTGGGAATATGCAGGAATTCAAAACGTTAGAAGGATCACATGATTACCATTATTAAAACAAGCAAAACTTTGCATACAGTAGTGCCCAAAACACCAAAATGTACGGGCAATGAACTGAATTCAGACCTATATGACTACATAAGCTAATGAGCTTAGTCTGAAAATATTGTTTTCAATTTCATCCTCATAGTAAAGTAGAGATAAAAGGTGGCTACTAGAAGGTTGCATTAGATCCTATAATCTAGGTGCAGTGCTCTCCGATCCAAGGCTCCTCATTGATGAAGACCACAAGCCAGAAACTAGTCTGGGGATATTAAATGAATAGGCACTAGATAGGGATTTTATGCACAAGCCTTCTGGCATCCATTGATTACTCTGGCTTGCACTGAGTGGCACTACTGTATGGAGAGTTTTGCCTCATTTATTAACTTTTTTCTAGAGTAACAATATTAATATTTCTTTTAAAAGTTTCAAATTAAGTTATCGGAATTTTTAAAGAAAGTAACAAATACAATAATTTAATATTTAAATTGTTTTATTTTTTTTTTTGCTTTCATTTGACTTTTTCTGTTTTCATTCACTACTTAATTTCTGGTCCAGTTAAAACTTTGCATACATATATTCCAAATGACAGGATATTTTTTTAAGAGTTTGCAAACAATTTTAGCAAAGAATTAGTGAAAAAATTAAATTTTAAACATAATGATGATGCTAGTGGCACCTAGCAATATCTTGGATTTTAAAGTGAATGATTTATTGATAACTGATTTTAATAATTTAGTGTTATATATAACAACTGAAAAGTAGGAAATAGAAAAAAAAAATTTCTTCACTTTTGATAAATAAAAATGTGGGAGATATCAGATTCCTGTAAGATTGGTATTGATACAAGAAGAGTGGGCATTAGTTGCAAGTTATTTTCTTTGATCATTTTTTATGTTTCACACAGACTAACAAAGAAAGTGGGTGTTAAGTTGCAAATTTCTTTAAACAGTTCTTTGGGACGCTTTTATTTGGAAAAACTGAAGAAAATTCTTTTTTTTCCAATTATATTTATGTAAATAAAAATATAATATTTCATCAATTTAAAGATTCATAAAAATGTTGGTTGCAAAATAAACATTGAATGTCAAAGTATTTTCTTGCAAATAACATAAATACAAATAGCCTGCACAGACATTTAATATTTTTACCAACACTAGTTACATTTTAGCTCGAGAATTAAACACATACTATAACATCATAAATAATTAGAAGATATAAAGACTATTTATTTTCCTATTAACTTACACCTTTCGGAATAAAATAAGGAGCATCTGTTTCAAGAAGTATCCTATTCAGAGGAAGAGTAAATATGGTTTCATGAAGAGTTTTCACAGATGGATATGTTATTAAAGGTGTGAAACCAAAATAAATATTTGAAAACCATTCCATCCAAAGCTGAGCTTCAGACCAATTGCTCGTGTAACAATGGCGATGAATCAAATAATTACGCGGAACCATCTGTCAAAAAAAATAATGTATAATCATTTCATTATTATTATAGTAGTTTAAAAATAATTTTAGTTGACAGTTTTTTTTCTTTTACCTCTTTCATTATTCTGAGACAGTCGCTGCTAGCTTCTCTACAGTGAATGACCAATGGCTTTTGAAAATCCAATGCGACTTTCAGCTGTTGTCTAAATACTTTCTGTTGCACAACAATATTGCAAGAATTTCTGCATTAAATAAAAAGTACTAATCAAACATAACAGTAATATATACACATAGTATAATCCAGTAAAAAAAAAGTGACTGGTTCTTTTTTTAAACTGCCCGCAGTGCTATCTCTGAATTAATAGCAACACATTTTGCATACCATCAGTTTTGTTATTCACTTCAAAAATTTTCAGGCATTAACATATCTAGATCATGAAATTTGAGTGCTTTGCATCTCAATCCACGATAAATGCAATTGTGAGAAACTGTAACCGAAATATTTGAAATGATTAAAATTGTGTACTGCAAAGCAGTCATGCGTCATAACAATGCTTTCAAGTAGTTTACAAAATTTCGTAAGGGCAGCGAGAGTTAATGAAGGCATAAAATACAGTCACATTTCATGTCATAACTTGTGATCTAGGCATGCTATTGCCTTAAATGCTTTGTGGTGAACAGTTAAATTACACTGCTAAATACATAATTCAGTATGGTGCTGCATGCAATATGAAAGTAAGTCACTTTTTTATAAAGACATTATATATATTTCAATTCAGTCACCTAATAACAAGCTTTACTATTTCATACAAAAAAAAAAACTAAATTAATGTTTTATTCAATATATTTATTTTTGAATTTGCGAGACCTTCCATTTAAACCATTTAATAAGTTTTCAGTTTCTCTATTTCATTATACAGATGCAAAAATTAAATGAAAAATAATTTTAACAAATCTATCATAACTTTATCATCAAATTAACGTTGTATTAATAATATTTAATTAATTGCTCTTTTAACAAGAACCACTTTTGGCTAAGGATATAAAACAGAAATGCACATCTAATTTATTTTTCTTTAAAACCATGGACCATCATTATTAATAAAAAATTAATAATAATAAACTTTTCTTTTGAAAAATATGTTTCCGATATGTTATGCACATTTCCAACATTTCAACTATCTCTTTGTAATCATTATTAAGGATCTTCCCTTATTTTTTTATATTTTAAACCAATTTTTTATTACATCTTACACAAATTATCAATAAAGCAAGTCATATATAACGTGACATTGTTTTTATAAGCTTGTATTTACAAAAGCGTAATATAGAGAGCATACCAATAGCTCAAACAAGCTCTTAATTGATAAGTATGGTAAGAGAAAATATTTAAAATCTCGATCCGAAAGATCTAGTGTCTGAATATTTCTAGCTCCTCACTGAAGTGAGCCATAAGCTCGAAACCAATTTGTCTGGGGATAAGAGTTTTTCAGATAATGATTTTAAATATTTTCTCTTACCGAACCTATCAATTAAGAGCTTGTTATTGGTACGCTTTCTGTATTATATCTTACACAAATGTACAAACAAATGTTTTGCACATTTGTGTAAGCTGTAATAAAAAATTGTTTAAAAATAAGCAATAAGGAAAGATCCTTGATAATGACTACAATGAGGTAATTGAAATGTTGGAAATATGTCCATAATGTATTGGATTATATATGGGTTCATGTAAATAAATAAAAATTTTAAAAAGAAAAAGTAATTCTATTGGATTTTTTATATATGAAAGACTACTTATTTATATGTATGGCAAGCTAAAGCAGATTATGGGTCTATCTGGATCAAAATGGTCAAAAGAGAAAACAAATATGATTATCATTTTCCATAAATGTCATCTTCATCCTTAGGCAGCATTTTTCAAGTATTTGATGAAATGTTATACAATAGAATTCTGCAAAGGGAATCAAGTCTATCTTCAAAATTTTGCATATTAAACAAGTGTTCTCGATTTATGAATGAACATCGACTAAACTTTTAATTGAAGATGCTAGGATGAAAAACAAATCAACATATTAAGTTTTACTTATCCAATTGACAGATTCTTTCTGCCCTATATATAATAGCTAGAAAATCTTAAGTATCAACAAATTTAATTATATGCCTTCTCCTATTGCATATTAGAAGACACCTTTTAAACAAATACTGTGGTTCCAAACATAAAACAACTCTCATAGATCACATGATCATCACTTCTTATGCTTGCTCATAACTTGTTAAAATAGGCAAAACTGGCTAGCACTGAGTGGCACTACTGTATGGAGAGTTTTGCCTGTTTTAACTCTCATAGAGGTATGAAAATGGATGATCCATTTTTTATTAGTTTATCATGACTTTTCCTAAATATACTGTGTAACATAATAACATTGTTTTCTCTCATTATTTAAACTTCCAAAGAAATAATCATATTGAAACACAATTCTTTACCAACTGATGATGAAAATTACAAATTAAACAATTACCATATGGTTAGTACCTAAGAAATGGTGTAAAATTCTCAAAAAAAAAAAAAAAATCTAACTGCAAAAGCTAGAAATAGTATTTGATATTGTATTTTATGATTCATTTCATATTCCTCTTTAAAGACGTATTTTATCTAATGCATAATAATATTGTGTTCAGAAATATATAAAGATACACAACGGGGAAAAAAAAATTGAAGAAAATTTTAGTTAAATTATAAACTTTATTTTTTATAACCAATATTAATCTTCATATAATAATCTTACAATATAAGATTACTATTATTAAATGTACACAGATATGAAACATTTAATCACTCCTTATGTTTTTAAAATCATTTTTTCTATGAAGATAATGAATAAATCATGTCAATTGTATGATTCTATAGCATAACAGCTAATCATTTCGTTCAAGTTGGAAACTGCTTAAACGTATAGATCAATCACAGATCTATTACCACTCAGTTATGTTATGGACATACACTAGGATTAACTGGATCCTACTGCTTTAGAAAATATATGAATTTAGATTCTATTAATATAAGCTACAGCCAGCCGGTAAGATAAACTAAATCAATAATTCACCATACATAGGAATGTGAATTTCAATTTGTTTTAATGGAGAATTTAGTAATTACTGTGACTGAAAACCTATAATCTTTTCATTGACAATGAAATCAATTTTGGTTGAACGAAATGTTACATAAATTTTTAAGTCAATAGATTTTCTCTGAAGAAAATAACTACAACTACAAATACCTTGGTCAAATTACTAATATACATAGAAATAATGAATGAAATTAAATCATAGAATTAAACTTAAGAATGTCTACTTTTGTTAGTAATGGTGCTTTTCTCACGTACTGGATGAGTCACCAGGTGATACTGCAGAACCGTAATGTGGTGGTTCTGCAGCGTCACCTGGTGGCTCGTCCAGTATGTGAGAAAAGCACCGAAAAAAATATTTCAATTTAATATTAAATGGAAATATGCCTATGTGTTCAAAAGTAAGTTTTTTTAATAGATATGCTTTACCAATTCTTACTTATGGAACAAAGACTTAGACACTTAACAAAAAAACGATATTAAAAGAACTTGGAGATTGTAATACATGAGTGAGAGAGCAAACAATTATCACTAATATCATTGAAAGAATTAAGAGCACACACATGTTGCTAAAAGAGATAATAGTAAATGGAATGAAGTTTTAATTGCATCTCAAAAGATTACAAAACCCTTAGGAAGAAATGAGAGAGAGAAACTGGATTAAACTTGCAAAGATTTTCATCTTGCAATGATTCAATAGTGTGGCTGAAAATGATGAGACAAAATCTTTAAGACCACTAAAATTTGTATTCAGACTGTTCTTTTTTCTTTTCATATGTCAAAGCGTTAACCAGAAAGTGAACCTGGGCCAATTGCTTGGAAGGCAGCTATGCTAACCACTAGGTTCTTTTTCAGTTGAAAAAAGATATAGAAACAACTATTAGAAATCGGTTTTATTAACATTTCTGATATAAAAGTTTAAAGTAACCATTAACTGCACTCAACTTCTAAACTATAAAATAAAAAGCAAAAAGATGTGATTATGATTTTACGATGAATTATGCAATTCCATTTACAATCCAGAATCTATATTTAGAAAATAGTTTGGATACAGGGAACTGCAACAACAATCAAACAATGATACTTATCAATTCTCAAGGAACACGATTTATTGATGATCCTCTCAATAACCATAAAATATTTTAAGAAATTGTAATAAACTAAAATATAAACAAAGATCAATTTATATTGTTTTTTGAGTAATGCTTGTTATACAGTATATACAAATTAAAAAAAAAAAAAATTTAAATAGCATATTGCATTAGGATTTCTGTCAGACCTTTGGCATGATGGGTTGGGAAAATTAAAGCATTAGTTATTAGATATGCCAATTATGGTTGATGATTTTAGCAATTTTTAAATCATTTTACTCTCTAGAATAGACAGATATTTATCAACTATTGAAATGGGTGCTTGGACTAATGACAGACCAGCTACTCAAAAAAAAAAAAAATCCTACTTTGACTTGGAACTTTGAAAATTTCTTTTCAAGATTTACTCATCCCAAATTTGAATCTCAGATCATGAACATGGTATATGTAAATCAGCAGCAGCGGCACCATACTGCAGGATGAAGACCTCTTCAGGTTGAATCCTGTTTCTCTAAAATATGACCTCTCCTCTCTATATATTATCAACAAATTTATTTACTCTATCCATTTTATATGTGGTCTCTTTTTAGATTTTTTGCAATCTCTCAAGATCCATTTAATTCAAGATTTTAACTATCCATCTAGTATCATTTCTTCTAGTAATATGTTCTCAGCTCTATTTCAGTCATTTCAATAATATCAATGATATCTGTTCTCTCATTCCAGTGTTTCATTTTCATTGAGTGATCTGATGTCTATATGTTTCTGTTAAGTGTCGAAGTCACAGATCTATAAGTAAAACATGTGTTACAAATCAATTTCAAACAGACAAATTTACTTTTAATATTAAATTATTTCTACCAAAAGCCCTCAATCCAAACTTAATTATAGAATGCCAGTCCTTTTTATAATAATAGTTCCATCTTTTTATTGCTAAAACAACTTTTCTTGTCAATTTTCAATTATACTTTCTTATATCACAAAGCTTTTCATATCATTTTATAGAACTCCAGTTATTCAATTCTTAATAGATCATTTAAAAATATTTTCATATAGCTTTTCTTCATGTATTGCCTTTCCAATATTGCTGCTTTTTCCACTAGCTATCTTTGTTGTAGTTCTTAACACAGTACCAGTTACTTTCTTATTCATCTCAATAAAATTTGAATCATCTTCAAAGTCTGTCAATACTTTAAAATGATTAGTAAGTTTTAAATCAAATTCAATGGAAAGTTTCCCAAGATTAAGAATATCAAATATTAACTTTCTGAACAATTTTTGTCTCTCTGGTTTGTGACAACACATTTTATTTGTAATTCACTAATGAATGATTACATCATTTGTTGAATCTATTAAGAACTTACAATACTGAAATATTATAATTTTCTATTTCTTTTTCCTATGTATTGATTTCTACTTTAACCTATCATACCATTTACACCTTTCTTAAACACTTTATCAATACTTTTATTTATATCAAACTAACAGTTTCGAGTGTCCTGCAGTCATCATCAGAGCTCTTGATAATTATGTTTAGCACTTTTTTAAAATAAAATATTCATAATATATGCAATTTTTCATTTTCTGGAAATTCCACAAGTCTGTGTCTTCTCTCACTTGCATCACCATCATCAAATTTAATCATAAACACATTCATTTTTCAAGTATTTCCCAATTCTAGCATTCAAGTTTCCTATGACAATTTTAAAATATTGTTTAGCATTATCAAAAATATTTTGTACGCCTATATAAAAATCCTCGACTTCATCAAAATGAGAACTTGGAAATAGAAACCCGAATTATATACATTTGGTATTTTCCATTAAAATTAATAATCTTACCACTCTGACTGATATACCATCACCTCCACAAAGTTGTTCTTCCAATTTGCTTCCAATATTTGTGGTTAGAGCAAAATACATATCCATTTTCGAATCAATTAATTATCCATCTTTTTTTGTAATTTCACAAAGTCCAACAATCTCTCATTTAATATTAGACAGTTCTTTCACTTCATATAATCTTTCATTTGAAAGTGATCTCAGTTGCCTAAATAAAGTTGTCAATGAATGCCAGCCTGGTCGACAATGAGAAAGTTCTTAACATATTGCCTTCAGTATTAACTAATGTTTTTGCTGACATTATTATAGCCTTCTGGAAATAAGGGCTCCAATTTAGTTTTGTCTGTCATAAGTACATATATATATAAAGAACATTGGTACACACATTCTTCCAGCCTTCAAAAAAAAAAAAAAATCAACTAATGCTTGAGTTAAGAACTATCGGGTAATAAAGAAAAAAAAACATGGCATTTCGTGGTCTTTTAGGGTAATAAGCCAATGAACTTATTAACACAGCTGATACTTGTTTCCCAAAATATGAATGATGACATAATAATAATAACCGCAATCACAAGCATATTTGGAGCGGTCGTTAAGAATTTGCCCAACTCAGACTTTTAAGGTCTCGAGGAATCAAAGGATCGCCTTTCAGTTAACAAACTCCGTTCAGCAGTTTTATATAAATAAAACTAATCACTAAATTAACTCCATAATTTTTTTTTGTTAATAGTATCACTAAATATATAGTATGTTTCCAAGAGCAGTTCTCATTACTTTATTCTAGAGCTATTTATTGCAAGCTTAAAATAAAAAGGCACATGACTTTATCGCTCGGGAGTTCATAGAATCGTCTGAAAGATCTGCGAGCACCACAATCGATCCTGGGACCTGCCAATCTCAAAGCGGATCCTCTACCAATTGAGCCAATGTGCAAGGCAACTTGCATAATCAAGACATTAGATAGTTTAATGCTATAATATTACCAACCCCAATCTTATTTTCTGGTCTGTCTTTGTCAATGAGAACTTAGCATCTAATGCACATATGTAATTTAAAACAGGTAAGAACTGATTCAATATCATGTACATTACTTTCACTCGATATGCCCTTTCAAAAATGATTTGCATCTATTCTCTAAATCAAACTTTTCTTAAGTAGAAATGGTGTCATATCCTTATAGTCATGAAGAATTTCCACGAGGATAAGTTTTTTATTATTTCAAGCGTCTACATTTAGAAGAAAAAAAAATTGAAATACTTTTATTTCTAATACTGCTTCCTATTTTGCCGTCAATATTATTACTAATACTACAATTATTTGTACTGCCATTCATAATGTATAGAAATATATATACCACCATTTTTAGGTCCTCACATGGTGATTAGCAGAGGATCCTTAAATAGGGCAGCCCAATTATTTTATTAGTACTTACAGTCCAAAGTTGTTCAAGAAAAGAGTTTTTACTCCTTGTGCATTATATTATCATTGTTACAAGACAATTTTGTCTTGTAAATATAATAGCATATGTTGATAGAAACAGTTAACAGTAATCTCAAGTTACTGCAAATTATGCCATTGACTTTCTGAACTCGAATAGTCTGTTTTACTGAATGTTTTGATAACATATTGATTATCATGGAAATTTTGCTTAGTCAAAAAAAAATCATTCCAAAAAAACTTTTTTGGATCCATGGTCAAAACAACATTTCATGGATTATACTGGAGTAACAATATAAAAGAAGTTAATATCACACAAGAACTTATGGATACCGATTGTCAGATCGATCACAGAAGGAAATGTATGTATTAAAAAAATACGTATTATCCCAAACACATTGATAGAAAACGAAATGTCAATTAAAAAAGCAATTGCTATTTGCATTATTTTTCGCTAAAACTGACAATTTTAATATTCAAGATTGTTAGGTTCATTAAAAAGGATATCTATCAATAGTTACATTGGTAACAATTAAAATCTATGACATTCTATGCACAGTTTGATAAACAATATAGAAAATTCAATGACTGAATAGAAAAACTTAAGAATGATGGGTAGATTATAAAGGTAAAAGAGATAATGGTTATCTACTGATCATGGTCATTATATGTCCATTTTTCACACAATGAAAAAAGTTTATGAAAGATTATCATAATACTAATAATTCCACAGAAAACATTAGTTTATATATATTTTGAATAGGCAGAGTATTCTAATGACCGTTTAAATAACAATACAAGAATTATGATGATTACTTTTAAAAATATATCTACCCAGCCAACTTCTTTAAATTTGAACAGAGAATCTATTTAAACGAAGCTATTTGTAATCCTTATGAATTCTGATGAGATACCTAAAAAAAAACTTTCAAAATAAGAGAATACAATAGTTTCAAAACTACAACAATACGTGAACCCATAATGTTTTGCTAACTGATTTGAAGGGTGCTTTTTTTTTTTTGCTCCATTTTAAAAAAATAAAGGGCTTAGAAAAGATATCAAACCCAAAATATCATTGATTCAATATAGAAAAAATACTTTTAAGGATTTTATGGAATAAACTGCTTTCAGTCATTGACAAAGATTTACTGAAGACAAAATGACTTGAGAAAATCAAGCACCATAGACATGGTTTTTATTGCTAGGCAAATGCAAATGGTTTCATTTTATTGATTTGGTTAAGGCATTTGATTGAGTTAATTGAAAAGGTTTAATCACTGAAATCTATTGGTAGTTCAAAATTGGTTCATTAATATACAGATTATATATATGATGTGAGATGAAATAGCATTTACTAATAAGTAAAAACTTGAGCATTTGAAATGAACTGATTTCAACTTTTTTTTTATGCCGAAAGATATCAAGATATTAATAGGTTCAATGACAGAATTTTAAATTTGAGCAAACTAAAAGTAAAAATGAGAACATCTGGACTTTACTAGTATAATCTCCTATTCTCATAACTTTTATGCCATCTAGTGTAAGCTTTATTAATCAACAGATGCCAGATAATAAAATAAACCCCTACCAGTGCAGTTTTATCCAAGTAATCCCCAGACTAGTTTCTAATATATTTTCACCAATAAGGAGATTTATGACTTTCTTGAGTAGTGCAATTGTAATTTTGGATATAATGCATCTTTCCTCTAGCAGTCAATAGTTACCTTTGTTATACTATCAAGCTCAAGCCCAAATTGAAAAACTTATTTTTTTAATCCAATACTATTTACCTGCATAGTTATAAAAATGTAAAACCAATTCAGTTTTTATATATTATGGTGGCCTTTCTTTTTTTTTATAACCTAAATGATATAAAAGTGATATGAAAATAGAAGATTATATACTAATGAATAATAAGACATAAGCAAAAGTAATGTGATTAGTTAATCACATGATACCTTAATAGTATAGTACTATTTCTAGCAAAGAATAAAGACTCCTAAAGTTATAAAAAACCTAAGATTATTGTAATATAAAGGAACTGAACTGGTTTCACATTATATAACTTTGGCAGTCAAATAGGCTCGAATTGAAAAAAACAAGTTTTTCAGTTTGTATTGGTAGCTTGACAACATTAACAAAAAGATAAAAAATGGCTGCCAAAGTAAAGGCACATTAAATCTAAACATTTAAGTGCACTATTCAAAAAATTCCAAAAAACTCTTCACTGATGAAAGCTTTAATCTAGAAACTAATCTGGGAATTGAGGGATTTAAGCACCACTACCTGGCATCTATTAATTACTAAAATTTACACTAGATAACATAAAAGTGATGAGCATACAAAATTATGCCAATGAATAAGATGTAAGCAACGGTAATGTGACTACTAGTTACAATATAATGTCTGTGCTATTTCCACAGATTCAGAAGTTAATTTATTAATTAATATTTGATAGTTACTTAGTTGCTTTATCAGCCAATGATAAATAAAAAATTTTAAAAACTTTTACTTTATTTGGATCATTACCAATATGAGAATTTAGAAAGAAACGCATCTTCACTATTAATGTATAATACAGATAGCAATGTGCTGCTGCATTCAATAAGTTGGAAAACATTCCGAAATAAAAAAAATCTTTATGTGCATCAGTAACACAGTTACAGACAACAGGTGTTTTTAAACTATGCTCATTCCATGACAATTTGTTTATAAACTTGTAAAATATTTGAATTAAACATTTTTTTTTTTTTTTTTAAGAAATTGCAAGTAGTGTTTCCAAAATTTTCAAAAATCCAAATTTTGCGAACTGAATGTTTTATTTTTTTTTTTTTTGTATTATTATAAAGGCACCTTTCTTGTATGTCAGATAGTTTTAAAATGATCCAAAAACCAAGTCTTTATTATAAAGGATTACTAATTTATGTCAATTTTTAAACATCAGAATGTGGGAAATTTTTGTGTCTTT
The DNA here is from genome assembly GCA_028023455.1 of Epiperipatus broadwayi. Lineage (NCBI taxonomy): Eukaryota > Metazoa > Onychophora > Udeonychophora > Euonychophora > Peripatidae > Epiperipatus > Epiperipatus broadwayi. The sequence goes on from JAQFVV010000040.1 coordinate 7,889,243, forward strand.
GACAACTTTCAAAATTCTGTATTAAAAAAAACCCTATAATTCAAAAAATTCTAATAATCTGGACATTCAATGTTGACCGCAAAAACTGTTATATACCAATAAGCACACAAATCTGAAATATTAACATTCAAAATATCTGCTCAGTTGGAAAATATGATTAAATACATGGTTTAAAAATTGCTAGAGAAGGATTTACATAGGATAAAATCCTGAAAATATGAGCATTTCAATTAGATTATGTTTTGAATTAGAATGTTTTTTTTATAGTCAAATCAATAATGAAGGTAAATAGTTATGCTAGATAGGCTTTGCATAATTTAGTTATAACAAAACTGAAATTGAAGTAAAAAAAAAATAAATGGACTACAAACAAAATTTAAAAGGAACATTAGAACATTTTTTTTCAAATTTATTAAAAGAAAAAATAAATGTAAATAAATGCAAAAAAGGTAAATGTTAATTCAACTAAGAAAAAAATAATAATACTGGAAGCTGCAGTACAGCTTTAAGTGAAAGACAGAAATACAATACTGTTTTAAATTAAGTTTAGAAAACCAATGAATTAAATAATTAGCTCAAAATTGACTATTATTATATAACTATATATTTATTAATAGTTCTTTCAGATTTTCCTAGCAAACAGGGAAGATAGGCAACAGTCTGTCATTTTGATAACATCTCATTTATAAAACTTCATAAAAGTATTCATTTATTATTAACACTCGCAAAGCGTATACACAATTAGCTTGAAAGGCTGATATTTGAATGTAATACAATTGTAAACATACGCTATATAATATAAATGCTTATTTACATATGATTAAGTTTCAGTTAGAATGACGTTTAGTAAATTCTAGACAATTTCACCGACGTCATTCATTCAGACATCGTATATAGTAATTTAAAGTGACTGTTCCATACTCACGCTTTCCTTGCCAGTACTTCAGATTTGCTCATATATAAGCATTTGAGTTGTAGGAATAAGAGGATTCCTTTTATTCCTGCATAAATACTATATCTTGTATTGGAAAGTATTCATTTATTATTAACACTCGCAAAGCGTTTGCACAATTAGCTTAAAAGGCTGATATTTGAATGTAATAATTAAAAAAAAAAAAGTAAAAACTTCACATTACAATGATAAAGTTGCACTTCACCAGATCTCTCTTTTAAAATTCAGTCAGCACTGCCTTGAAAAGAAAATAACAGGCATATTATACAGCAACTGTCATCAAAACTCAAGCTCAAGTATAATCATAAATCAAATTGAAGATAAAATCTGTTTGTTACATAAAATTAAGAATAAAAGAATTTGGGAAATAAATATTCATTCATGTGCCATTCAGTGCAGTCAGCTGATATCCCCCCCCCCCAATCCTATGATCATATAAATTCCTTCAAATATGAATTTCTTTTACAGTACCGGCTTTTTCATACCTACACTTCAATGTGTAATATATAGGAGATTTGAACTCAAGATTTTTACACGACCCTCAACCATCCACTCTATCTCATACTGCTGGCACACTTGATCACACACATCAAAAAAATAATCATTAATACATGTATTTCGTGCTAAACCAGCACTCATCAGTTGGTCCAGATTATCATCTCCACACATACCTACAATCAATGCTCAGCTTATATTAAGATAGCCAATCTTCATACTTTAATGGACAGGCTTCAATCCACTCCACCCCACAACTCTTCAGCCGTCCATTTCATTGAAAATCTGATGTAGGATGAGGTTGGTAGCCATATGGGCTTTGAGCATTCTTTCATCAGATTTTCAATGAAATGGACGGCTGAAGAGTTGTGGGATGGAATGGATTGAAGCCTGTCCATTAAAATATGAAGATTGGCAATCTTAATATAAGCTGAGCATTGATTGTATATATGTGTAGTGATGATAATCTGGACCAACTGATGAGCGCTGGTTTAGTACGAAATACGTTATTGGTGATTATTTATCTTTTCGACATGCGTGTGATCAAGTGTGTCAGCAGTATGAAATAGCATGGATAAATTCCTTCAATAACTTTTTCATCTTCACTTTTTCTTTCTCAATTCATTGGTCAATTTCGTATATACATATTATTGATTAAAAATAAAACAAAACCTAACTTTAATTTGATTCTATACTGTTTTTTTTTGTTTACTGCAAGTTATAACATCTAGAAAAAAAAAAAAAAACTATGGCGTAGTAAATCATGGGATTTCGCGCTGTACATTAGTAATTTAGACATAGTGAGTTAAATGTGAAGATATTTAAAGCTTCACGCTTTCAAACCTAGATACTTCAGACTGGCTTATATATATAGAAAGACAAATAAAGAAAAGGGTGGACTGCCCTTTTTTTGTAAAATTCTGTCTTGTATTTACAGTTTGATCATTATCTAGACAGCTATCATAACATCTGATTGGCTGTCAGATAAGTATTATAATAAGCGCGAAAGATTTGCAATCTTTCAACTTAATTTTAATTGTATTGTGTAAATAAATTTATTTACTATGAACAAAATATTTTTATGTACTTCCATACATAATGGCATTTCAATTATTTAATATAATCTTTATCAAGATTAAAATTTTTTCAAATATTTTTGCGACAATAACTTTGAAAAAGACTACTAAATAATTAAAACATCAGTGCACATACATAAATACATATTTTGTTCATATTAAATTTATTTATATTATAGACTTTGGTAAAAAAAAAAAAACCTAGACTATTTAAACCATATTAAGTTTGTAAAAAAAAAAAAAAAAAACAATATTTGGATTAGAAAAATATATTGTTCTACTAAAGTATTTCATTTTTTTCATGTCTACAATGAAATCTATTTATGCTATACCTTTACCACTTTTAATCCCATTCCTCTATGATATTGGTTTAATTTCCATATTTAAATATTTCAAATCTATTAACTATGTGAGATGAGATCCAACATTAATATTGTGTGTGAAATATTTAAAATGTTTTGCTTATTACGTTTTTTTTTAATTTTTATGATTGTTTTTATTTTTTATCTAACTATTTCTAATAAAATTCTTGTATATTTGGGTCAATCCAAGTTTAAACTTCTATAAATTTAAATTTTTTTATCAGATTCACTTAAACATGCAATCTGATATTTTCGTTTTCTTTGTTTGTATTTTAACAGTGCATTCCTCATTTCAATTCTGCCATATCACAACCATCAATCAACATAGAAAATGAAACTACACTCAGTTCAGGAATAACCTTCACTTTTTTTTTCATGTGTCAAAGCATTGGCCGGGAAGCGAACATGGGACAACTGCTTGTAAGGCAGCTGCACTCGGCCACCAACACTTGACATAACCTTCACTTTTCAAGTCAAAAATAATCAGAATGCAGTTGTATTTTTTAAACCAAAATAAATCACTAGAAATGTATAAATATTCTAATAATAACAGCATACTTTAATAATTATTTTAAAAATATTAAACTCATACATGAAAACATACTTCTTTTCATTATAACTTAATCTAAATAATCTAAAGTAGAACTTTACTTGTTAGAGTAATCCAATCCGATTTCTCCTACAGCTACTACTTTTGGATGTTGCAATCTTTCTTTCAAAAGTACTTCAGAAGTATATGTAAACAGATTTGCAAAATGAGGGTGACATCCAAATGAACTCCACACTTCATTGTCTTCTAATATTTCAGACCAAATGTCAGGAATGGGAAAAGTTTGAGGATCACAGAATATACTAATGCAACCTTCATAGGCCTTAGGAAAAGTCTTACAATTGGTTTTTTTAAAGGTTTGATAAGATTCTTGAAATTCCATTCTTTTAAATAAAAAGTCTAAATGACAGTGAGTATCAATAAACTGGGATGAATATTCTGTGTTGTATAATGAACTGAGGGATTCATCGAAAGAAATTTTAGAGTAAGTATCACTCAAACTTTCACTCAATAAACTATCCTGTTCTTTTTGAGAAAAAATAAATGGTTTTTTCAAATTATTTCTCCAAGGCTTACTAAGCACAGGTTGTTTATAATTTGTTATAGGTGATATCCCATTAAACCACGTATGAAATGAGTCTAATTGTGAAGTTGAATTATTAATTAACCTCTCTCTTACTTTTTTTGGATAAATTGTATCACTATAATTAATGCTTTTGGAAGCTTTAGGGCTAGAGGTAACGAAATTTGGTAATTGATTATAATTCATGGAAGAGTTTTCATAAAAAGGGAAAAAACCAGATTTTGTATCAGTTTTATTCATTAAGTCTAAATCTATAAAATCCGATGAATCAGACTGATCACGTTCCAATAATAATTCTGGACTTGATGTGTTATGAGAGCTCAGTGACGTAGAACAAGTGATATTATTTTGATAATTATTAACTTTGTTGAGTTTTCTATGATTTGCATTTTGAAATGGTAAGTTTTCTGATAAATTGTGCTTATGTAAATTATGAACTTTTTTTGGTGGTATGAAAAGAGGAACAGTATTATACAAGGGTGCCAAATAAGAACTATTATATCCTGGCCAATTCATCTGAGCATTTTGATAGACAGAAGACAAAGATATCCTATCAACAGAGGCTTCTTGAATTTGATAATTGGGTGATGTGGAATACATTTGTAGCGGATCATATTTTTGAACCCTTCCATAACCTGTTGTCAAAGAATTATTTCTTTTAGCTGATTGGTAGTTTGCTGATAAAGCAATATTGTTTTGAGTTTTTTGATAATCTGATTGTAAAGAAATACCTTCGTCATAAGACTGCGAATTGGAACTTGATTCCGTATAAGGCAAATCTAAACCTTCGAGTCTTCGAGGAGGAGACTGAGAGATGACACTAATACCAGACATACTGGTATCACTACTGCTAAGATCAGTAACATCTTGAATAAGATCTGAATTTTCAAATGCATTAAATTCCATAACTTTACATTTATTTTTAACTACATTTAATTTTTTAAGAGTTGCAAGGCATTTGCAAACTTTATTAGATTTGAAACAAAATCTGCACAATAAAGATGCAATTAAACGTTTTGATTTGAAGCTCTTAGATACAACAGATTCAAGCTTCTTTAAAGATTTCTGTGATAATTGACTTTGACATTGAGGTAAAGCCTTCATTTTGAATCAAACGTGATTATATGTGCACTAGGTCCTCCGTTGGTTTTCATGCCTAAAAGAAATTTAATAATACGGTATATTAATTAAGTAAAAGCATAATAGTAAATCTAAATTAAAATAAATTAAAAATGGAAAAAAAAAGTCTGAATGTAATTAAATAATGTTTCATTTCTATACCATTCTAACCCTCTCAAATACAGGTGTTACGCATTATGAAGATCAACATCTGAGGATACAAAATACTGTTCATATAGTACTAAATAAAAACCTAGTGCTATGTAAAGAGGTTAAAATAGAAATCACACATTACAAAAATCCACAACAATAGATTAAAAGTATAGAAATTCACCCCCTCCTCTCAAAAAAAAAAAAGAGTAAGATCATAAAAAAAAAAATTACAATAAAATATCAATTAATATTCAAATATTATAAGCAAGCCACTGCCAGTCATTTTCAATAAGATATTGTTCCTTGCATGGTTAAAAAAAGTGGAAGAAAAAGTTATTCCTCAGATCCATATAGTTTTGAATTTGGGTTTATTATTTAGGAAGATCAATATAAAAAAAAACAATTCAGTAAATAATATATAGTAGCAATAAAATCATTAAAAAAAAATCATTCCATTTTAACAAATAAACGCTAAAATCAGTTTTCAGAAATCACACAAGCTATTTTTTTTTTTAAAAAAAAAAAACCTCTAATCATAGTGCATACATATATGTATAGAGTTTGTATATGAAATTACAATTTTAGGTAGCTCTGATGATAAATATAATGAGAGAATACTCTATATTAGAACATCAAAGGAATATCTAACATCATCCTTTTTAAATATTAACATAAAATAATGCATATATAAAATACATCAAGAACAATCAGAAAATATTAAAAAATTATAAATAGACGAGTATAAAGAAAGAAAGGGACAAGGATGACTATTAATTTTCCAAAAGTTTCTAGTATAAGCAATTAAAACCAGAATAGATGATGACATTGGTAGAATGTTAGACTGGAGCATAAAGCCCTCGGATAGATTCTAGTTCTGACATTTCCAGCATCTTATGTAGTCAAAGCAATGAAGACAATTATTTTTTAGTTAACCAAATTAATACAGCAAACCAGCCATCCAATAATTTTTTCACTTGAAGTTAGCGCATGATGATTAATCACTGTGATTGTAAAATTTAAATGATAAAGATTTCTTTTTCATTTTCTATCAAAATAATATGCATTTCTGATATTTTAATTAATTCTTCATCCCAAATGTAAAAATTGTTTAATAGTAACAATAGATCTGGAATGGATTTTGTTTTTGCATTTTTCTTTTTAAATAAGAATATTTCTGCTATAACTAGAAAAAAAATCACCGGACTCATAACTAGTTTTGACATTGTTGGATTTTTTATATAATCTATAAATCAGCCTAATAGAAATATCACATTTTGGAGTATTTTAAATGGATTTCATATCTTCTTTAAATTTAACAAAGTTGTTTAATATCACCTCATTTCTGCTGCAAAATCATCTTATATGATCATCCCTGCTGAAGGGCATTTAGTGCATATTCTAATGGTGCATCTAAGAGTAAAATGCCTTAAAATATTATATCACAATCATGGGAGTTTCCTCTCAGCAAAATTGTACAATCTAAAATCTTACGTACAGATTTTCATTTAAACAAAGACATCAAAAATATGACAATAATGGTCTACTTGGAGTACTACCTATTTATCTTTACTCTTTAATCATTGCTAATTTCAATAATATATTTCTCATCAAATGTAGGAAATGGGAATGAATGTTTGCATTTACTATTGACTAGAAAATCGTCAATGCATCTTGATGTAAAAAACTTGATAAAACTTTATAACATAGTTGTTTTGGGAAGTCAAAGGATAAATGGGTTCCAAAGTAACAGGGTGAACACTAAAATGTCATTTCGTGGACTAAACTAAGATAGTCCGATAAAAAAATAAAGGCAAGTAGTAGCAGATAAAATTAACAGCCAAATATTATTGCTTCATTACGAGATCCTATTATTTAATTTTTTCAATCTGTGTTCAGATATAAAATTTAATATATTAAAAAAATTCTTGATGCATCAATATTTATATTATTAAATTAATTCTTAAATAAAATTCTATTTTTGATTGATTTGAATAATATCACTAAAAAGTTTTTGATAAGTGATAAACCTTTTCAGCTCACTTGATTCAATATTTCAAAATTAAAAAACTTAATATGCAATGACACTAGAGAGAAGACAAAAACTGTTTATTATTTACTTTATCTCTTTTTACAAAAACTAGGACAGATGTCTTCTGGATAACAAAGATGTAACATACATATGTTTACTAGCAATCATGCGGTTAATATTTCTACTGCTTTCATCGTAAAGCTCACCATCTATATAGAACATTATACTTATTTGAGAATTAATGTTGCTAAGCAAGCAGAATGTTGATTATAAATCTATTTTAGCATTAGTAAAATCTTTGCTCAAATTTATATCAGAGTTAATGTTTTAAATTAATTCTATATTTTGTTGTTGATAAAATCTATTTTTAACATTCACATAACCATGATCTACTGATCTTATGAGTTTAGCTGGTCAAAAATGAGTCATCATCATTTTGCACTTCTAAAATATACCAAAATTTTTTAGTTTCAATTATGAAAACTTCAAAAGATTCACTTTGTAAAATGGATGTATCATGAAATTGATAATTTCAATAATGATCCATTTAAGATAATATGTATTTTATTTTAAAAGCATTTCTCCAATTTCTGAGCATGCTTAAGAGTTGTTACCAGTTCCTAATTTTCAAGATATAGATCACGAAGATAATTTGATTCACTTGCCATTTGATAATATTATTGTTATTAACAATGTGCTAAGAGGTAATCTTATTAGTATTTACTTTTAACTATGGATGCTATTTTAAATTCAGTAGATTAAGTTTACAAATGTAAATGCTATTCATCTATTGTAGATAATTTAAAATCAATATTCAAGTTCCACGCTTTTACCTAGCAAAATCCTGCTATTCATTTGTAGTTTTATGCCGGATGTTCCAGAGCTATGAATTCAAATTTTTCAGAAATTAAAGTAAAAAAATGCCATTATATAAAGAAAAAGTTAAGAATAAAATTGCCATAGACAACATGGTGATGGTGCTCTTTTAGTACACGATCTCCGCCATTTTGAATTTCAAAAATGTCGTCAAAAGAGCACCGACAACTTCATATAAATATTAAATTTTTAAAACTGAGTAAAAAAGCTTAGCTATTTGTAAATTTACAACAAATAAAAACATAGCACAAGGGTTCTCAGTGAACAATATTTTTGAGAAGTAAAATACTTTCTCAACAAATGGGTAAGTTATTCACATCTTACAATTATTAAACTATAACATAACCAAACAAATCCCAACATTGTGATCTCATTTTCATGAAGCAATGGAAGACAAAACATAAGGTAAATTTTTATCACAAAAGAATGTCAATTTCTAATCTATCCAGTTTAGACTATATAGGATTTACCACTCGGAAACATTCATACAGGTAATCTGTACTTCTATAATGAACCATTGCATAATAAATTGCCAAAATATACCAATAGCAACATAATTAAATCTAAATTTCTAATACTTCATCCAAATACTTCTGAAAACTTGACAACATAAATTTAAGAGTTCCTCTAAATTGTTCAGTATCATTAAAACATGCTTAATGCCAACTATAAATTTTTCAAAAATAAATTTTGGTAGTTTTCGGTTATGCGTACTGTGGCTGCTAGGTGATGCTGCAGAATCACCAAGAAGCTTGCAAGTGATAAATTTGTATAAAAAATAATAATTGCGACTGCTTAATTAATGAGAAATGAAACAATAATTGGAATAATAAATTATAGAAAATAATTAAAGATTATACGAAATCATTTCTTCATTACAAATATATATTTTATGAATATCTTTTTCTGATTATTTCATTATAATTAAAAATAAATCAAAATATTTTCCAATTATATTCTAAATAGTAAAACATGCTTTATTTTTTTTAAAATAATGTCAAGTTAATTAAAATTTAATAAAAGACTTAGAAAGAGACCACATACGAGATGATTTAGAAAAGAAAAACTAAAACGGAAAAACTGAGCTAAACTTAGAAAGACTTCCATCCTGCAATATATTAATAATGGTTGAAAATGATGAATGACTGCTGGCATTGATACTAATAATAACAACAAAAAAATTGTAAATATGATTAAACTCAAAATTCTTAAAATGAATCATCTCTGGCATTTCTACTAAGATTATTTTAATTAATTATGGTCTTTGGATATTCTTTGCCATAGTACTTCGATAATATCGATTTGTATAAATTTATCAATACATAACTTTTATATATAGACTTTTTAATTAAAATAATATTTTATTACATCTTTATATTGGGATTACTTTACCTATTATCAGTGTTCTTTATCTTTGATATCAAGATCACGAATATCTTGTTTTCAATGAATCATAATTGTAGGATATAGTAACAAGGTGTGCATGTGATTTGTGTTCTCACAGAAGCACGTTGGTAAATTTAAGTATTGTGGCATCCAATATAATTAAATCAATAACTACGATATAATAAACATCTTCCAAATTATTGCTATCCCATAAATTGGAACAGTATTTAGATTAACAAGATCATTATTATTTCACGAGCATAAAGTATCAAAACAAACTGGTGTCTGATAATGACAAGTTTCTAGACATTCATATACCCCTAAACATACAAAAGACAATTATTACTAATGTAATCTGTAATTATCAGTCTATAACAAGCATCAAGATCAATCATGCTTGAATGTTATATGATCTCTCAAGCAATGAATAGTTTCCTTTTCTTTTTTTTTAAAAAAAATCAATCATTTAATAGTTAACTTGTCAACTCTCGACATATCTCATTAATACAAATAACATTTTAAAAATGCAACTTAAACATTTGCTTAAAATTACCAATATATATATATATTAAGACATTTATTGGGGGGGAGGGGTCGAATGGACCTATAGCTTAGTAGTTCATAAGAAGTTCCTAGTTCCTGAAGGGTCAGAACTGGAATCAATCAAAGGATTTTATGCTTTGGTCTGACATTTTACCACTGCATTAAACCATGCAGGGTGACACATTACATTACTTTATATAATGTTTAACCATTACACTGTACAACATGTCATTTTTATAAAATAAGACATTATTTTATAAAAAATATCACTTATTTTAATTACATAATGATAAAGTATTACATAAAGGATTGTGATTCCAGAACTAATTATGTAAATTTTTTCAGATGAAAAACCAAGTGAAAACTTTTTCTTTCAAGTAGCCACTCTATCCATATAGTGTTATTCAGTAAATGGGTATTTATATAGTATTGATTAGAATGCAATGGATTTAGATTAATTTAACTTAATAGCATGAGTATTGATCCATTAACTGCAAAAAAACAAAAAAATTAACATGATGCAAACTCCATCAACATATGGAGGAAGTATTCTGGCAGATGGATATTGATGATCCTTTTACCATTATTTTAAAAATATACTTTAATACGAAAATAAAAATCATTAAATCATAAATGAGATAAATTCATGAGACGTCTTGCTTAGCTTCCTTTTCATCAACTAAAGCATATCTATATGTAATGTAATGGTGAATTCAATTCCCAGTTGACAAAAACATTAGCATCTATTCAACCGAATGTGAGGGACTATTAGTCTTATTCTACTACCTTGATGTTTGACCAACTCTTGACTTCCTAATCAACTATGATTATTATTCGTCATTCTGGGCAGTCATTTTCAAATAAGAGTAGTCATTCAAATTTCAAAAAAAAAAAAAAAAGAATAATACATCAGAGATAAGACTATAAATATCCATATAAAAGTAGTCCATTGTTCTGTATACAGTATTAGATATTTTGTGATAGTCATAAATTTCTTTCACTGTAAACTTTACTTACTGAAAGATTTAACACAGTTTAATTGTATTCTAATCTTAACTACTATCTTTCCAATGGAAACAATAGTTTAGAGACTAAGATAATGTTTCATAAGGTAAATAGAAATCTGCCGCTCCTAAAAAAAAATACCCGAGTTTGCTATGAAATACTATTTTTAGTAAATCTGTTATCATTCATACATTTTATATATCCAATTTAATAAAGATGAGATTTTAATTCATTTAGTAATATCATATCCAGCAACCTACAAATAAACCAATTGCCATCATATTATTTTAAAATCGTATGGTGCAAGTTAAATGGAATTTTTCTATGTCAGGACTTCAAGTCATAATACAATAAATGGATTAAAGATCTGTATGAATCATAAATAAGTTAATATAAAGGTGTGGCCTACTGATCTGATATTTTTTGATTATATCTTGCAACTTCTTCAGCAGCATACCTTTTTTTTTGAAAGATTTAACACTTATATCTAATTGCAGATCTCCACTGTATTCTTACTTTAGCCATATCTCCGCCCTCACCAAAAAAAAAAGCAAACAATATTGTTATGTCTTTGATATAATCTCTCATAGGATAAACAGAAGTTTACCTTCCCTACAAAATATATGTTCAAGTTCACCATAAAATACTACTTTAGGCAAATCTGTTATTATTCATACATTTCAGATGTTAAGACTAATAAAGATACGATTTTAATAAATTCTACAGTATCATAAATAGCAACATGTAAAAGAAACTAATTAGTCATATGATTTTGCCATTATAATTTTCATATTTTATAAAGCAACTTAAATGAAATGGTATACCAATGAAAGTTTTCTTACACCTTTATGTCACATCACAAAGGTTCAAGTTTACAAAATAAATTGGATAAAATTAGTTCTATATAGAACTTATTTAGTTACAGTAGTTATAATATTGTGACAAATACCATCTTTTACTTGTTAAATGCAGCAGCAACATCTTGCTATTAAAAAATCTATAACGAGATTTAACTTGGCTCACATTCTCAAAGTGACAACATCCAAATTAAAAATTGCTAAAGATTTTTATTCTATCAATGACTGACAAAGGACAGGTTTATATGGACATTAATAACTAAACGAGTCTTGATATATTGCATTCAAAACAAAGTGTTTTCTGTAAATCATCTTTAGGTTTGCCAATAATAGCATGTTCATCAACTCATTATAAATCAAGATGCCAAAAACACGAAGTCCTTGTTTTTACTTTTATTCAGTTCAAATTATATCTTTGCTGCTTTATGATGCTAGCTATAAATAAGTACAAAGATTATGATCACAGAAATTTAAAACAAAGTTGGAATTAGAATACAATCTTGTTTAACATTCTTTAATTCAAATTTCTCAAATTTTCCACCTGTAATAATTATTCCTCTCATTCCACCAAACTCTGGCAGGCAACCAATTAATTTCAAACAGTACCACATAGCTGTTTGATTATTTGAACCAAATGGTTATTTAATGGGAATCAAAGTTTTAAAAATAAAAAATGCTATATTATCTACTGGCAGTAACCTGAAAATAAAATTTTCAAAATGATAACTCTTAATAAAGGATGTTATTTCTACAGAAAAGCAAATAATGTAACTAAGCAACAATCAACAATAAGTTTTCTATTATATGCTATTCTCACAAATTATTAAACCTTAGCAATACAAGTTAAAAACTGAGAATAATGATTTCAACAAGCTTAAAGTTTACATTACAGATTTAAAATGAATCTAGTAGAGCCAGACAAGTTTTTAGTTGAAATAAATTTTTCTAATAACAATAAAATAATTTTCATTTTAAAGTTGTTAAATATTAAAGCATAATGAAAAATTATCTAAATCATGCTGCTAACACTATTTTATATATTACTTAGATATTTCACTATGACAAAATATAATACAACCAATTTAATTCTGGTTATCTTTGACAAATTTAAAACTCAATTTTTATTCAAAGATTTTTTAAACATTTCTGTTTTTGATAAAATCGTTTATTTAAAAAATGCATAAGAAATAACTTTTTTACAGTATCTGTAGTTTTGAATAAAAACAGTCCATCTTTCCCGATAAGTAAATACTTCAGAATAAAATTTCAAACATAAATCAGTTAATAGAAGATAAAGCTTAATAAGTTATGATAAATTTATTTTCAAATAATATTTTAGTTTAAATGTTGAGTGACATTTTTTCTTTTTTTATAAAATGCTTGCAATATGGGTCAGGTAATGGTTTACTTCAGATATTTTTAGTAGATAATCAGTGAGACATTCCCATACTATGTGGAAAACGGCTTATCAAAATTAGGATTTACTTTACCACCAACTTATCTGTAACATCCTATTCAAATTACTATTTAAAAACTCAATATGTAGACTTCATGCACAGCTTGTTATACTAACTTAAGCTTTTTCCACAAGCCTACCAGTAAATAGTTATCAATGATTACCACTCAATACATTTAATTTTATCCACCTACCTAGAAGTTTTTTACAACTAGAGTAAAAAAAAGTTCGTTCCTATTACAGTTCTATTAACAGACAGTAGCTTCATTTGAAATATTTATTTCTTCATTGATATTATCAAAAAACCTTTTATTTAATTTACGCTGCAAAACACTTGAACCTGACAAATTAACGGATATATCTATAATTTGCAAAGATTTAATAAAAACTTGGTCAGTAGTTGCAAAATCTTTTACTACTTGATAATGAACACTATAAACATACGTCATTTTAAGATATTTATTTAACACTTGAACCTGACAAATTAACGGATATATGTATAATTTGCAAAGATTTAATAAAACTTGGTCAGTAGCTGCAAAATCTTTTACTACTTGATAATGAACACTATAAACATACGTCATTTTAAGATATTTATATAACACTTGAACCTGACAAATTAACGGATATATCTATAATTTGCAAAGATTTAATAAAACTTGGTCAGTAGCTGCAAAATCTTTTACTACTTGATAATGAACACTATAAACATACGTCATTTTAAGATATTTATTTAACACTTGAACCTGACAAATTAACGGATATATGTATAATTTGCAAAGATTTAATAAAACTTGGTCAGTAGCTGCAAAATCTTTTACTACTTGATAATGAACACTATAAAGATACGTCATTTTAAGATATTTATTTAACTTGGGACAATTTTCATTTTCTTAATTTATTAAAGTACTGTATTACAAAGAGGCATAAGCTAGGTTTTATAGTTAAAAACATGATACATTTTGAAGTTTGATGTGCTAAAAAAAATGTTTATTAGGATTAAAAATTATTTAAATTACGTTTTTAAAAAATATTACTTCGACAACTGTTTTTTTAATTGCAAGTCATATATGTATCTGGATTTTATTACAAAGATGACTAATGAAAACAACTGCCCACGACGTTCAATTGCTATTACTTAGTCATAGTATTCAACTGGTCATCTAGCACACCTCAATTTGCTTTTAGTCAAGAATTTTTTAAACTATGGGTAACAACACATACTACATTTAAGAAGATAAAGAGAAAAAATAGCATTATTTAAACCCATGACATTTTATAGAATATCTCTAAGTAATGTTGTACATTCGAAGTTAAAAATAAAAAAGTTTATTACCTGATAACAATTAAGATCCAGTGGCTATTCACTATATATTGCAATAAAATAACTAAACTAAAGTCACCTTCTTATCATACTTAAGAATTGTAGGGTCAGGACTTTCCATACTAATTTAATAACAGCGAGAGCGAGATTCGTAATTTTTGCTATGATACGAAGGGTGTTTTTATGCTCTGATTGGTGGCAATGGGTAATCTTCCAATGTAATAGCCATGTGGCCACATTTCCAGTAATACCAGAACGATTTTTAACTTAGCAAAATATTCATTTTAAATTAGCCATAAATCTGACGTTCTTAATTCAAACAAATCGATGACTTCTTAGAGAGTACTGTACATACCTTCTTTTTTTTTTTTAACAATGAACTGAAATGAAGCCATACAAAGTGAATAACTAAACGCAAGACACTAAAAAGCAAGAAAATTTACTAAAATTATAACGAAGTACACATATTTCTAAAAATTATATCATTAATAATATACATCTCATAGACATGATACCGAATAAGAATATTATTTTACATGGTACATTACATCAATTTTATACTGTATGCTAAAAATATCCAAAAATCCTTTACATACTTTTTGATTCTTCAATTTAAAAAAATAAATAAAAATGAAATCAAGAAATAACCACATACAAATTAATAATTTAAAAAAAAAAAAATTTTATAAGACTACTAATTTAGCACTAATTATGTATGAAGAAAACGCACTTACACGAGAAAATAAATTCAAAGCACGCGCAACCTATAAAACAAACAAACAAAAAAAAGCTATAATTTTTAAATTATTTGTTAAAAACCAGATAACTTAAAATTTTAGGGGATGATTTAACTGAATTTTAAAATAAATATGTATATTTTAAATCCAAAAAGGAATTACTTAGCAAGAGAAAATACAGCAGACACCGATGTTGCAATAAATTCGGGAAAATGTTGCGGTGAAAAATTTGATACGTCTTAATGAAATTTTCGAAAACATTATTTTTACATTTCTTAATGAAAATAATGTGCAAAACGTATTATAATGTTAAATGGGCTCAGAGAAAAAAAAATTTGATTGGAATAGAGACAATCTATACAGTCAAGTGACTAAATGCCAAAACAAAAAAATTTAATAGAAACGAAACCAATTTCGGATTAGCGATAAATGAAATCAAACGAGTAATAATTATTAAAAGAACATTATAAACATTTACTGGATTAAATATTATAAATTTTATGTTGCATTATTTTTTTTTAATTTTGTACTTTGGAGACAGTATTTACAAATAAAACCCGAAAAATGCAACAAATAATTTATAACATTTCCAAATACAGTAGAGACATATTATCATATAAGGAAATTTCATTTGGTCTATTCTTAACTTTTATTCAAACTCATATAATTTTACTAATATATTTCAAAATAAAAATGAAGACTTGTCGAAAATGCAAAATGGCGATGACTTGAACTTTAATTGTTTAATTATAGTGATCATAAGTCTTATTTAAAAGGACAGATTTTAATTTCTTTGAAAATGAATTTATATCCATTTTCTTGAATTTTTAAACCACAAATCTGATTTAATGTTCATTTTTGTGGAATAATTTTTTTTTTATATACAATATGTACAAAGTGATACTTACATTATATAATAAATGTTGCTTTCTAGCTGAAGTAAAACAAACATAACTTACTTTTTTATTACTATGTAACAATTTCTGATTTGTTCTTTATTTTCTCCTAAAAAATATACTCTATATATATATAATTATGCATATATAATCTTAAATTTAATATTATATTGTATGCTTCTTTAACTCCGTAATTTCTAATTTTTTTCATATTTATATAATGATTATTTTATTAATTTCTTTTTTTGAATAAGCAATCACATTTTCTCCTTCTATTCATTATTTTTGTCTTTCTTAGAATGTTTTACTTATCAAATTATTTCCTCGCTTTATTAAAGTTCTTTCATATAATAATCCCATAAATTTCATTTTTCTGACTAAATAGTTCATGGAAAAAAATAGGCCTTGTCAGCCTTGTATATTTTACTATCTGTGAGTGTGTTTGGTAAATCATATTAGTATTTAAGTCTTATACTTAACTAAACTGTATTCAAATAATTAAAGCGAAATTGGAAAACAGGTTGTTATCTATCAGATCAAGATAATTCGTAACAATTTCGTCAACTAATTACAGTATAAGGAAAAACAAATTAATTAAAACAACAATGTACAGTGTGGAAAAGATTCGCGACAATAATAACGAGGTTTGATAAAAACGTTGTTTAAAAAACAAATGAGTAAGAGAGTATGGGGGGTCAAGGGAAGTAGATACCTGAAAGCAGAAGTTGCTTTATACCCAGTTAATTCCCACAAAACAGGGATTTAATATTCTAAATAACCGTACCTAGTCTATAATTTTAGTACGTATTAGAACTAAATTGGTGGAGGCAATTGTAGATACAATTAGTAATTAATTATTTATGTCATATCTATAAATGTTGCTATTTTATTGAATAATCTTTATGCTTACTGAAAATGTAATTAATATACTAGTTTGAATTAAAATATTTCAAATAACGTTCATTGTTAAATTTACTCCGAACTTCCGACAGCCATAATATTGGGGCAGCCAGCCATGGGATTAAATATTAAAACTAAAAAAAAAACTCCAGACCAATGGAAGTTAAACATATTTTTAATTCAAACCATTAAAATTAATTATACATACGATAAGCATAAAGATGAATACACAGTAATATATGTAATATTATTAGTTGTATTGCAACCAAATAGCAGTTTGAAAATACTTCATGTAATACAATATATATATAGTAGTAATAGCGACTGATTACATAGCTAGATTTGCCTTCATTATAACTAAGCCAAAGACGTACTAAAATTGTAATTTGGCCCCGTTTAGAATTCTTAGATCCCCGTTTGTACTTGTAACGGAAATAAACTGGGTATAGAGCAATTTGCTATTATCTGCTCGGCTGGACTCAAATTTTTACCCCACTTGTTATTTAAACTATTCTTTTAATTCTTGAGAGTAAATTAAATCCTAAAGATTGTTTTTCAATTGGCGCATTATCGTATTAACTGATAATCAGTTTACGAAAATGTTAATTTTTATATTAAAATCGATAAATAACTGCGTGTTTTCCAATTTAGACTTATTTTTAATGATTAAATAGAATTTAAATATAAAGACCTGTACATTAGTATACTTTATCGAACCTGTGTGTGCACTTTAATATATTGTTTTTATTTTAGTACACATTGCAGCATTTCTAATGAAACGTATTTTAAATATTTCTATACAGTATTGATTATTTCACACATTATTGCTGTTGAATCTCACTTAGGAGCTCGCCCCTCTCCCCTTTTGTTGCTGTGTAATCAGGAATTAAAATACACCTTAAAAAATGCATTCATATTTAAAACTAAAGTTTGAATTTCTAGAATTAAAAATTGATGCAATCATGCAACAAAACAATAGGTAAATGAAATTTATGAAGAACGAATTCTTACAAACAAAAAGGAGCTCAATCATTTTTAATCTTGACTAACTGTTATGTCTTCCATAATGTACAGATTATTAAACAAGAAAGCTAGGAGTGAAAATTCAATCATGACCAAGTGTTTAATAATTAAAAAGCCTGATAACACCTTTAATAGTGCTGGTCTCACTTTGTCCTGGAAAAGTTTATGATCACCATTAGGTGTGGGCATAATATTACAAAAATAATGTTGGGACACACTCATTACATTCATTCCTTGTATCATTTAGTGAAATGGGATATGAACTGTCAAACAATAAAGTCATTTGATTGTTTCTTTTAATGTGTTCATTTAAAAATCTTTAACTAAAGCTTAGAAAAATTATGTGCAGTTAGTCAGGAAAGCTGAAACCTTGATTACTGGCATAAAAAATAAATAAATAGGTACCTATATGGAAGATCCACTCTTGAGATTTTTTACATCAGATAGATGAATTTCCAGTACATATTTCTATGTATGCTGACCTGGTTTATTTTTTTATAATAAAGGTATGGCTAATATATTCATGGAAGTAAAATTCCTCATGTAGACCTTTTAAGTCAAGCACTTTCAAATGACTTGGGAATTAAAGTTATCTTTCACTCTATATCATTATGAGGCATTTAGATGATAATGCACATATAAGCAATAAGTTTTCTGTTCTTTAGATATGTGTGGTATAAAATTTTAACTCGGCTAAACAGAACTGTTTGAGTTGCCAATCTAAGATCTATATCCATAAGATCTATATCCAACTTACTGGACATTTAGAATGGGCTCTCAATTGAAAATGAATGTATTGTCTGGAGGCATAATATTATGACTTCTTTTTGTGGCTGCTCTCAAATGTTAACAATTTAGCATAATAATCATCTGGGTTTCTTGAAAATGATGGCCAAATATAATGTCTGAAGATTTATCATAGACATTGTCATAATCTAAGGCTCATCATTGTTGTACTGCAAGAAAAATTAAAACTTCACTATTAAAGAATAAAAACAGTTATTGACTTGAAAATGGTGATCTTTTGACAGGAATCCATATTGATCAAATTCCATAGAAAGGCAAACTGTTACAATGGTTAGATCATTTAGAAGACTATTGCAATTCATAGTACTCCTAAAATTATATAATGGTATGGCCTTTACTACAGATTTATTCATGAAATTTGAGCATATTAGTGAATATTGTGTTTAACCCATCATTTTGCTGTAAGAGCAATAATCAGCCTAAAAGATTGAGTTGAGAGACAAAGAGTATCGATGGAAGCCAGAGGAAGCTATTGAAACAACTTGCATAAATAAAATACCATTGATGCAGCATACTATACCTAGCATTATTATGGCCATACAATAGCTAACTGCTTCAAATCAGAATACTATGGACAAATCCTTCAACTTGTAAGTTTGACTAATATGATGAAGTGAAAAACTGAAACTGATTAAAATAATGATGTGTTCCCAAGTATTATATCCTATTTTTAGTCGGACTATCAAAAACTTTCAGCAATAATGATTGTCTAAACTCCTACAACATTACCCCTCAGGCACAGTTTTCAGTTATAGTGTGACTGTGGAAGTGAAATACTGAGTTGCAATGAGGACTACCCCTCAGATCAGATGACGATAACCAAGCCGAATACCAATTCATAGGGGAAGAAGTTCAAAGCATACACAAATTAGGCCCATTCAGTAATCCAAAACAGACAGGGTGATGAACAATCAAGAAGAGTCTCCCTCTTTGTATTCATTTGCCTACCGCAATGATTATGTAATTAAAGATTAACTTCAGCCAGAAGGAAAGTTCTTATGGACTTGTCTAAAAGATTCTCTATAATAATGGATTGTCCAATTTATTGTTCTAGAATTAGACTTGGAATCAATATGCTGACTAATTAAATAACAATAAATAATAACAATCAATGGCACAACTTGCCAATTAAATAATCTGGTCAGTGGATATTATGGTTATCTGTAAAATATCAAGTCCATTTGAAATAGTTTTCTTCATGTGTCTAAAATTACTTTCTGAACAGTATTTCATATATTATTTATTGAGGCAGTCAAGCATACTTAAGCTCTTAACTTTTTATAAGACAAATCATAATAGCTGAAAACAATAGGTTTTATCAAGAATGTAACGCAATATTCCTCTTACTTAGCATCATTGCTAGTCGACAAACTAATGCTTTATAATCTCGTCACAACTGCTATGTTAATTAATTATTGTAAACAGCTTCAATACATGCTTGAAATTTTTACATTTGTTTATCTTAATTATTTGTATTAGCCAAAAACATCTCTTGGAATTATATATACTATATTTGCAGATGGTTTATTTGAATCTCTAGAATAGATTATCTATTTCTCTTATCATTAGAAACTCCAGGTTCAAAATTAATAGATTGGTTTTTTATTCATATGAATTATATTTCGGTATTTCTTTAGTTTTTGAAGAGAGTAAAGTGTCCTATTGTCTATGAAATAATCATAATCTTTTGTTAGCATTCCATTATAAAATTATTTAATAAAAATAAAGACAAATATTCATTAACAAATTTCAATTATCTAATATCAGATATATTTTTGATCAATGTCTTATGGTGATACAGATGTTATGCCACTATTATATTAGTGGACATTTACAACCACAAAAGTTGAATTATTACAATGTATTCATATTTATATGCCTAGTGTTTGCTTGAAGATTTGTGATGATGGTATTTTAAATATGATAATATGTTGGACTATTTCCATCCTCTGTCATTAAATGTTGAATGTCTATAAATTTAAAACTTTTCCAAATACCAACAATTGTTAATAATAATATACAAGTTTGTCTATTAACCAGTTGTTATTTACTAACTTGTGTGTTATTACTAACAGTTTTTTAAACTTGGAAAAGTTTAAATAAATGATGTTATTACTAACAATTATTTGTATTTGGAAAAGTTTATGACCAGCCTGGTCAAAAGCAATGCTAAGCTGTAAATCTGTAAGTAGTTATACTTTTACTATTTTTCCTGCATAGAGGATCTTCCCCATCTATTGAGTTAAATAAAGTTTAAAATTTTCTAGACTTGCAACATTTAATGATAGGCAAAACTCTCTATATGTATTGCCATTCAGTGCAACCAGAGTATCAATGGATGACAAAAGGCTTGTGCATAAAATCCCCATCTAGTGCCTACTCATCCAATATCCCCAGACTAGTTTCTGGCTTGTGGTCTTCGTCAGTGAGGAACCTTGGATCTGAGAGCACTGCAGCTAGATCTTAGGATCTAATGCAACACCTCCAGCAGCCACCTTTTATCTCTACTTAATTACAAAACTATGAGACTTAAATTGAAAACACTATAATATTTCCAATCCAAGCTCATCAGCTTATACAGTCATATAGATCTGAACTCAGTTCAGTACCCATAAATTTTGGTTCTTTAATAACCATAGCCACCATTATCCTATTAGGCAGGATTGGATTGGAAATATTATAGTGTTTTCAATTTATGACTCATAGTTTTGTAGTTAAGTAGAGATAAAAGGTGACTGCTGGAGGGGTTGCATTAGATCCTAAGATCTAGCTGCAGTGCTCTCAGATCCAATGCTCCTCACTGATGAAGGCCACAAGCCAGAAACTAGTCTGGAGATATTGGATGAGTAGGCACTAGATGGGGATTTTATGTACAAGCCTTCTGGCATCCATTGATTACTGTGGTTTGCACTGAGTGGCAATACATATATATAGTTTTGCCTGTTTTAATAACAGTTAAGAGCATGCATAAGAAATAGTGATCATGTGATGTTTATTTAGTGATAGATGATGGAAATAGCCCAACATATTACGTATTTTTATGCTGTTTTAATTTCAGATTATGATAGTTAAAAATATTAGCCTGAAAAGGTTATAATCCGAAAAATTATTTAAACCGCAATATATATATATAAGTGTCTATTTGAAAGATTTGTGATGATGTCATTTTACTTGTAATTATATGTTGGACTATTTCCATTATATAGTATTAATTGTTAAATGTCTTGAGAAAAATTCAAACTTTATTTGAATTTTTCAAATACATTTAACTAGTAGAACACAGATTAGTATATAGCACAATGTTTTGAGTGATATCCTTTGTTTATCAAAAGCTGCTTGCTTATCCAGTTACCATACTAACATTGGAATCAAACCTGGGACTCTTGTGAATAATGAATTTAAGGTGAAGCTCTCACTCATTAGGTTAATAGGTTAAAACATCCTTGTAAATGCAATATTTACAAATCTAAAGATCCCAATTTGCAATATTCATAAATCTAAAGGTCCAATTTTGATTCCTATGCTAATACTATCACTTATCAGGTCAGCTATTGAAGAAGAGAGGAAAATAATACCACTCAAAAATATTACATATAACCCATGGCTTAATAGCAGAGATGAATGTTTTTATGTAATTATCATTTCTTCATTTTAATTTCAATACTCATGAATCTAAATATCCTAGGTTTGATTTGTATGGTAGTATTATCACTGGTTTGTCCAGCAATTCCTGAAAAAGAGAAGACAATATTATTATTCTAAATGTGTTGTATACTAACCTATGTGTTATTACTAACAACTGAAATGTATTTATATAACTCCTTTGTATGTGATAATTGCTCATGCTTCCAGAATATTTCTGTTATTGCCCATTTTCCCTCCAATTTTAGCTGACTTGAAAAAGAAACATTCATTCTGATTGGGCAATTAAGTCTGTTTTTTATTTGTTATCTTTAAAAAGGTTTTGATTATTTTTTCCAATTCTTAATGTATTACATAATAACTTTGTCCCTATGGGTCATAGTATGATAAAAGTCACTGCTTCTGAAGCTTCAAAACATTAACTTAACAAATTGAAATTTTCCAGTTCCCTAGTTATGATGCCAGGAAAACTTGAACATCTAATAAAAATCCATTGTTTCACCTAAAACTCATTTATCTCCAACAGGTGTCTATCTTTCATCTTTAATGAAGCTTTCAGTAGAAATCTGAAAGCTTCAAAAGATAGATCATTTGTAATTTTTTCATATAGTACTTGACTTTAAATTCACCATAATTATTAGAACAGAAACATTTTGTTTTGCTTCAAACAGAAGCTTCCAAGCATGCTATCAAGTTCATCTAATTTGATGACATTTTTCAAGTTACTAGAATCTTTTGACTTATGTCTGTCTAATTTTAAAACCAGCTAAAACTAAGTTTACTCAATATAAAATGCAGATCACTGCTGATGTTGTAAGCTTGTTTATTACAAAAACTATCAGTTATGCTGATCTAGTTAATACAAAGCCAATGACCCTTTAAGCTATAATTAATCCATTGATCTTGATCGTTATTTGTTCATCATTTCACTATCTCACACTGAAATAATTGGATTTTTTTGTTAAATTAATGTTTGCACCTGCCTGCCCATCATATCACACTAAACAAACAAGTCAACTAAATATTAATACAATCATGGTTTCATTAACTAACAGAAGTTAACTACACCACAGTCGATGCAGTCATGCAAGATTTGCATGACAAATAAGAAAAATCACCAATAGTTCCAATACTGACTTTTGAAGTAGCCAAGTTCAATCTGAATCTATATTCCAGGCATAGCATTCTTATTACAGATAATGAACAGTACAACATATCTAATGTCAAATGATAAATTGCTATGATTAGATATGTAAAAGTTGCAATAGGATAGTTAGGATTTGTATGTGTTCCTATTTGGGATATCAAGATTTAATAATATGGACAAATCTGTTTATATTTTTGTTCAGTCATCTAAAGGTAACAGGATAAAAATGGGCTTTATTTGGATCACTGTTTGAAAATCAAAATATAACAGAATGGATAAATTATCTGTGTGACCGATTTATCACCCCAGTACAGTGGAATGAAAATCTTTATAGTAAAACAAATATGTAATAGAAAAAATCTAGTTTATTTAAATCAATCACTACTTAATTAGATTTCAGATGAAATGGTATTTTTCTTCTTCAATTTTAGTGCTTTTATATCCCTAAATTCTTCTTACCAAAGCTTTTCCTTATTACAACCTGCCCCATGTGCACTCAATCAGTGAAAGATGGCAGCTAGAATTTAGTGTGAAATGCCATTAAAATATAAAATAAGTTAATTATAAAATTATACAAATATTTTTTATTATATGAGGTACCCAAGATAAACATCAGGCTTAATATATTTCATTTGCAAAATATTTAGGACATAAATAATTAACAAGAAAAATAACACATTGCTATTATTTGAATATTAATAATTACTACAAATTGGAATATAATTTCTCTTTTTTTATCATGTGTCATAGCATCAGCCGGAAGCAAACTCTATTACAAATTGTAATATAATTTCTCTTTTTTACAGGAATAAATAATATAATAATTGACAAGCATGCATGTACAATAAATTTGCTATGATACTAATATCTTATATAATCAAATAATAATTTAAATAACTATAAACTAATAATTGCTTCATTGATACCTAATCTACAGCTTATATTTGGCAATAGGGATGTCTGTATGTGGGTGAGAAAACAGTTAAAAATTGTTTACGCAGGTAAACACAATTTTTGATTTGATTCCATTATAAATATTAAATCTTAATATGCCATCTTACTTTAATTAGCTTTTAAATGATTTTTTAAAATAAAATGTGGCATTGAATCTTATCAAACATTTATATTCTGTGTAATATAAAAATAAAGAAAAATCAGACTGAAAATGTTTGCTCCAGTATTCAAGGAGATGATTGTTGATTAGCAATAAAATTCTAAAGTCAGTGAAATAGGAAGATAACATTACTATATTTTAATTATTAAAAAAGAAAAAAACTTCCTGAAACATGAAATTATAATATTTATTTGTAATATTCGTTATGTACTACTAAGCTGTAAAGATCACTAGGAAGTACTATTTCTCATGACTAACGCTATCTAATTTCTTAAGAAAAAACAAATCTGCCTAAAAAAATCATATATGAAATAACTTCTATTAGAAATAAAATAAATGCCTAAATAATAATTACTTCATTATCATCAATTTAAAGAAAGACTAAATACTCTCTAAGGGATAAATGACTGTATTTATATAAATATTTGAAAACCAGGCACTCTTCACAAACCTGGGAGCTTAATTGTAAATATGGGGATTTGAACTCAGATTTTCAAGCACCCTTCAACTATCCACACTATCTCATATAACGGATACACATGACCATACACATGTAGAAAAGATAAATAATCACCAATGTAAATATTTCGTGCTAAACCAGCATTCATCCGTTGGTCCAGATTATCATCTCCCACACATATATAATCAGTGTTCAGTTTATATTAAGATAGCAAATCTTCATACTTTAATTGACAGGCTTCTACTCCAACTCTTCAGCCATCCATATCATTAAAAATCTGATGATGAAAACCCAAATCTCATGCTGATGCCAATATTATTGCCATGCCATGTTAACCTCAAGTCACTCTGACCCCTCATGTATAGGACCTTATCCATTTAAATACATAGAATAGGGATGGGTAGGATACAAGCTTGATGTGTAAATATTTGAAAACCAGGCACTCTTCACAAACCTGGAGTTTAATTGTAAGTCTAGGGGATTTGAACTCGGATTTTTAAGCATCCTCCTTTTATCCACACTATCTCATACAACTGATACACATGACCATTCACTTATATAAATGGAAAATAAAGGGTCTTTCGTGCATGAAATTGAAACATCCAAGTGAAGATGGAGCAGAATTGTATTAGGTTTTGATCTAAAGATAATACATATTTTAACACTATAATATATTTATTAGATTCAATACAGAAAGTATTCATCTATCATCTAGATATAAAATATGTGTTAATACAAATGTAGAGAGGCAAAACTATTAAGCAGAATAGTATTAATGACCGAAATTTCTAACTTTCAAAAATATTATAAAAAAATTGAGCTACAGCTTTAAAATCATTTTAAAATACAAACTTTGCTTTTTATAGATTTTTTTTCTCCATATCCAGTGACTTTTCTCCTTCTGTTCATTCATCTCGTACATGGCCTTTTTTTATGTCTTGTGTAATGTCTTGGAATCCAATTTAAGATATCAATTATTCACTATTACCATCTTTTCTATCAACATATTAAGCCTAACTCTATTTTAGTCTTAATATTTTCCATGATGTCAATGAGACCATTTGTTTTGTTACCCAAGTATTTTATACTTGATCAATTATTGTTATTCCCATCACATTTCACAAAATTTCATTAAGTTATCTGAAGTGTCTTTGCATGGTTTTTCTGTTAAACATCCATATCTCAACCCCTATCTATAAAAACGAATACACGAGTCTATTATGTTCTGTCTTTTCAAATACTTAGAGGATGTTTTCATTTAATATCAAGTTACTTTTATCAAAAAACTTCTCTGAGGTTAAGTCTTTGATTAATTTCATATATGGTTTTCATTTGTATTAATAATCTCACTAAGATAATTTTTTTTTGTAGTTTTTAATTTCTAATTCATAATATTCAATCTTTTTTTTTCTATAAAAAATCTTTGAACATAACTGCAGTCTTTTTAGCACTAATTATTAATTCTATTTTCTTATTTCCATCTAATAACTCGTAACATTTTTTTAAAGCATTATTTGTGAAGATCAACAAAAATAAATCACATTATTTATTAAATCAAGATGACTTGAATATGCTCCATTTATTTTTTGCTGTTTTCCAGTTTAATCCACAAATCATTTTCTATCGAATTGCTGTAAAAAATTCGTGGAATAGAATCATTTTATTGTACACTTTATTAGCGTTAATCTTCTCAGTGACATCGATGCATTTTGATAAAAATTCTTAAGATTATCTGAACTATTTCTTGATATTTTAAAATATTAATCATTACAAAAATAAGAATCAAAGGCTTTTTCATTATGAAAAATAAAATTATTCATATGCATTTGTTTTTTACCTGTTCTCATTATTTAAATATTTATTGTGCTATAATCACTTTTAAATTCAACTTTTTTTTTTTCTTTTTTTGCTTGTTCAACTTTTTGTGTTTATGATTTGCAATGGTCCCATTAGAGTGCAAAAGAAGATTTGTTTTACATCTGTCCCTTTCTTGCATCGCTCAGGTCCTTGATTGTGGACAGTGTGTCAACTGATATCAGGGACGTCTTGTATGTTAGGAGGGCTATGAAAAATGGCATCTTCTCTATTATTAGACTGGCTATTTTTATAGTATTTGCAGTTTGGCTCACAAGGTGTAAACTTTTATTCAATCAAATGAACCTCAGTGTCTGTCAAGTATACACAAGTTGATTACTAAAATCAAGGATAAAGACAGACTTTTGGCTCCTGAATGGTTGTTTCGGGAGACCTAGTCCAAGTGCACTTTTCCAGACAAATGTGTAAACACCTCATGAGATCCTTTATTAGTTATTCTGTCCCATTTGTAAACTTTTGTTTATTTTCATTGTATTTGCCTACAGTTATTGTAAATGATATCATGAATAAACCTTTCCTTTTTTTTAATAATAATAAAAAAAGGAGAACAAAATTGATAGAAACACACTAGGTTTGGAATTTCTAATATCTTGTTTTTTACTTTTTTTAGATATTAGTATAGCTAGTGCCTTATTCCAATCATCTGATACATCTTTATCAATTACTCATTTAGTATATAGTTTTAACAAAAGTTTTTCTATTAGACCACAGGATTGTTTCAAGAAATCAATAATTCTATCATTTCCTGGATTATTTCAATTATTTACAGATAATTGCATGCTTCACATTTTATTTCAAATGCTCAGATATTCAAAAGATATTATAATTATAATGACTTCTTTGTTTTCATGCTCTTTATTTACTATATAGTTCTTTAAATACAAATATGTTGTGTTGTCTATACTGAACTTAATGTAATTAGAAGGGATTTGAATTCAGATTTTCAAGCTCCTATAGCTATCCACTCCACATTATACAATCAATACATGACCACATATATGTGAATCAGATAAATGATCTTCAATATACATATTTCATGCTGAAACAGCACTCATCACTTGATCCAGACATCATCTCCCACACATATATGCAATCAGTATTGAAGCAGTAAATCTTAGCTTAAGACTGTGCTTCATGTTTCTACCTACTAACCCGTATTCAAACCCCTATATCCTATCCCGCTTCTTTTTGTTGTATATATATTTCATGTATATATTTGAGATACGCCTAAATTATAAAATTTAATGTTTCAATAACATGTTTTAAAATTATTAATTCTTTTTATTAATTATTAGTTCTTTTTATTAAAGTATTATAGATGCGGCTCAAATATATACATAGGAGCAATAACTTACTAACAAAATATTGATGTTTTAAATATTTCTTATATGTCATTTTTAGCTTTTTCTTTTTAAATTGCTTGTTTTTCTATTAAACTATATATTTTTTTACAAAATCCAATATGGAAGATGCAAGTGTTGTTAATTGTCTAAAAATAATTAGGGGTTGGAGGCACTATTGTTTTAATCTGGGGAAAGTATTTTTTTAATTAAAGTTTTACTTAAAATAAATGGGATTAAGTAGATTAAAGATTTACTTGTGTTAAAAACATGTTGTCAAATCTATTTCTAATCTGGAAATAGATTTGAATTTATTTTTGGACGTTATCTTACAATTGCATCTTCAAAAACAACTGATAAAAGAAAAAGTATAAAATGACTGAATTTTGAATCACAGAAGAGATTAGCTACTATTGAAAGATCGGATTGTAAACATACTACACGTCGCTTGAAATCTAAAACGATGTAGTCGTAAATCCACCCTCTTGCTGACCCTGGTGGGTCATTCTTCCCGCTAATGTACCATCTAACTGCTGCCCTGAAAGAAAGTAAAGATCTGATGGAGAACTTTTAAAAATGCTAATAGAGAAGCTTGCTGTCACCAAGAAAAATTCATTTGGATCCTCAATTTGCCATGCACGAGCCATACTTTGAAAATAGACTTATTAAATTTGCACAAGGTAACTTTTATGCTATTATTTGAAAATGAATCTAGCCTCACTAATCTCAAATCCTGCTATCAAGATTCTAACGTATTGTTTAATTTTCTATCTTTTAAATTAATATGTTTTTATATATATATAAATAACATGTAATTTGCTCTCAAATGATTTCTTTATATCTAATCCTATCTCATATGCTTTTAACCTTTCTTTAATTTTGGTGCAGTCAGATATTTATTACTTGATTTTATATATATATATATGCTTTTTTATTAATTTGCTAATCTCAAACAAACTGGCGATTTTTAATTTATAAAAATATTTTCTGTCATTTTTTAAGTAAACCTTCACGAAGCAAGTTATAAACGTCCATTTAAAACAATGCATTATTAATTAATATACTCGCCAGATTGTTTTTCGAGTCAACATTTTATTTATTATAAAAATATATTTATTTAATTGTGGATTTTCTACCCTGTGTAAATCTAGAACTTAAGCTAATTAACGCTTTGAAATCTTATAAAATATTCTTTATTCATTTCTAAAAAGATGACCGATTATTTGTTTTCTATATAACTGCTATTTTTTTTTTGCTATACTCTTAAAATTGTCTATGCTTAAAAGATCATATACAGTATTTAATATATTCCAGTTATTGTAAAATCAACGAAGGTGAGATTGATTTATTTTAACTAGCAGAAGAAGGGATGGGGGAAAATCTTAATGTTTCTTTTATTAAATCAAATCTTAACGTGTATTTTATTAATTTGAAATCTAAGTCTTAATGTTTCTTTTGCTATATAAAATCTTCAAGTATATTTTAGTAAATGAAATCTAAATTTCTCTATATATATTATAATTGCATGGCATATTATAGTATTCAAACAAGGGTCATTTATTTTTAAAGCTGTAAAATTTATTCAGTGTTGTTAGAGACATATATCACTACTGCGTTTCTGTCATTTAGCCTATCTTCATATATATATATTGCGTGCTTCTAATCTGGGGGTTGCGACAAATTCGAACCCATAGATTTCTTTTCATACCTCGTTCCATAGATAGTTGAGCTATTTGGAATCACATTTATTCCGTATCAAATGCCTCTGGCGGTGATCCCGTAAGTTTGGCACATGCTATGCATATTCACTTCGTATAGATAAAAGGCCTCTCGCGTCGGTTATACCAGCAAAAGTCTGGGCCACGCCATGCCTATTCACTTTTCTCAAAGCACTACCCAAGAAAGGGGTGTGAGATTTCATTTTTCATCCAGAAGCATGACCTTTTTCCTCTTAGTTATTTTAGGCTATTATGTCAGCACCGCAAACTTCTTCGTATTATTATTATTATTTCTTTTGCTTCATGACCCAGTTTTAATGCTCTAATATTAAAATTAAGCTTTGCTTAAAAGATATATATATATAAATGCCAATTACTTCTATTTTATTAATTAAGTTTATTTCAATCATATACAATCCTACCTTCGTAATTTATATATCTATATTTAAGAGTATCTATATGCCTTGGGGAAAATCAAGCATTCATCTTACTATTGTTAAAATAATTTGTCATTAAATATTTTGTCATAGGTTTAAATATAATCAAATGTTTTCAAATGTATTTTATGTATTTTCATGACCATAATGGCAGGAAAATAGTTTGTATTTATATCTGTAATGAATCTCAGAACGCTCCCCTAATATATGTTAGTCACCACGTTTCTGAACCGTAAATCAAAGCGTTAATGGCAGTATTATGTAATTCGTTCTAATATTCGATTGGCATTTTAATATTGGACCCACCAAAGATGCGTGTTTCTTTGTAATATATTATTTAGCTAATAAAGAGCATATGAGAAATAATAGCGCGAATGACACTATGTAATCATCTATTGCTTGCTCATTCACATACACACTAAAGTACTTAATTTATAAATGTATATAAATAATTTTTCATTATATTAAACTATATTTTATTGTCTAATTTATTGAGTAGTTCGAATTCCTTCTTTTGCTCCACTTCCAAATGTACAGCCTAAGTTGATGTATATTTTATATAGTCATAGTTAATAGATGTCTCATTGTTTTGCTCAGCTTTGCTAGTCGGCCGGATTAAGATTAATTCTCTTGTGCCATTACTACTATGTTATTCATTAGGTGTTAGATCTGGGGATTAGAGAGTGGATTCGAATTCAGGCTGGTCCCTGACCTAAATCTTGGCCTTGACTGGGTTTGAAGTACATTTTGTGAGTTCCAGCTCATGTTAGATGGATAAACATATTTTGACCGGCACAGTATATATTAAGAGAGAAAATCTTTAATAAACACGCTTCAGTCTTTTCCACCCTCCAAATCTTTAGCCATCCTTATCATCGAAAATCTGATATAGATTGCTTAAGAGTTTAAGGGTGGAGAAGTTTGAAGCGTGTCCATTAAAGTTTGAAGATTTGCTATCTTAATATAAAAAGAGCATGGGAAATGATAATCTGCATCAACTGATGAGTGCTGGTTTAGCATGAAATACATATGCTGGAGATCATTTATCTTTTTCACATGTATGTTGTCATGTGTATCAATTATATAAGATGGAGTGGATAGCTGTAGGAAACTTGAAAGTCTGAGTTCGAATCTCTTCTAATTATATAGTTCTGTGTAAAATATTTCAATATAGATTTAGCTTTCTTTCCAATAGTAAAATGTTTTCTTTCTGAGACTTATTTCCTTCTATTCCATTCTTGCCAATTCATAATTATATTTTTTTATATCATCATTAACTCTTCTATACAATTTGACAGAATTCAGGATATTCAATTTAATTTTATGGATTATTTTTAACATTTTCATCTTTCTTTTTTTCTCAAATTGTCATGTCTCATTTGAAGACTTGTTAGTGAATTGCTACTTTTTTATTTCGGCTATTTGTATAGCAGTTCTATATAAAATGGTTATTTTATTTTATTCATTTCAATCTGAGCAACCATTGAAGGTACATTTTAAAATTATTTGTAAATTAATCTTAACTTTATTAAAATATTTTTGAAGGTTATAAACATCAATTATTAAGACTATCTTTTAATAGCTTTGCATTAATACATATCTTCTAACCAATCATGAGCACTTTCTGTATTAAATTTAATAAGTACATTACACTTTGTTCTGCATAATTTAGTATAGTGATAGAATGCTGTATTCTGGAACTTGAAGTCCATCGATTGTGGTCCAATTCTATTATTTCCAATACTCATTTTATGAACTTGCACAATAAACCTTTCAATTATTTATTTTACTACACTACTGAAATATACATTCTTTCCTTAAAATATAATCTAATTCTACTGTACATTCATTTCAATGTTCATTTCATCTGATTTTTTCCCATCAAAAAGTAAATTCATAATAATCAATTTTTCCCCTATAAATTTCTGTCTCATTCAAATTTATCCATAGCACTTTCATCTTTTAATTGTTTTCCAATCCTTCTTTTAAAATCTCTCAGAACAATTTAAAAATATTGTTGGGTTTTGTCAAAATCAATCTCTATATTTAAATAAAAATCTTAAAATTTATTGAGTCATAAATCCGAATTATCTGCGTTTGGTACCCTCCATTAAGTTACT
The DNA here is from genome assembly GCA_028023455.1 of Epiperipatus broadwayi. Lineage (NCBI taxonomy): Eukaryota > Metazoa > Onychophora > Udeonychophora > Euonychophora > Peripatidae > Epiperipatus > Epiperipatus broadwayi. The sequence continues at coordinate 7,922,225 of JAQFVV010000040.1, forward strand.
TTTTCCTTATTCTATCATTTTCCATAATATTGTTTTTCTAGTTTGTATTTATAATGAATTCCAATTCATTTGTGCTACAAATATTTATGTATTTGTAGTAATATATATATATATATGTCAATTTTTTAAAACCAAATATCTCTTTACCTTTTCTTCTAACTTCACAATGTCCAATTTAATACTTGATAATTCTTTGTCAATTCCTACTTTTTATTTGAAATAATCTACAGTTGTACTTAATTAAATAAAAGTTTATTTTTAAATATTAATTTAGGTCTGCAATCCCCCTGTTTTCAATCAACAATTGCAGCCACAGTTGATGATTTTACACCCTTTTGAAAAGGAATGTCATGAACAGGCCCAGTACAATTGGATATGCAGGTTGATGCCAAATTGAGTCTTATGTAATGGTAAAAAAAATTTAATAATTATATTACTACAACATTTTATATTCTCATTTTTTATACAAAATTCTACAGTGTATAAAGGCATTACCTATATTTGTTGGAACATAGACTCATGTCTGTGTATCCAGCAAAAAACATATTGTGGCAGATGGGGACCTCCTACTTTCCATTAATTACTTGTTTGTAGACAAAGGAAATGCATTAAAGATCTATTTTCTTTGCATAATTTATTATATTATCTGTAATGTGAATAATACTATCACTTTTTTACAATTTTATCATCATTCGATATTTCTAGCTAAAGAAGTGAAAATATAAGGCAATTTTATTTATTAAGCTTTAAGTGTTTAAATGTCAAATATTTTAAATTGATTTTGTAAATTTCCAGTTTGATTTTAAAATTTTTATAATAACAAAGCATGAATATTCTTACACAAAAAAATTCTTGCTTGTTAATTCACTGTAGATGTTTGAGTCTGAGGAAAAAACAAAAAAATTATCTAATGCCCAAAATAGAAAACAGAAAGCTGCAAAAGAGGAATTAGTCCCCAACAGTCAGGTCATTTAAGCAAGTTTCTGGAATCTTCAGTAAAAAAAAGATGGAAATACCATTGGTAACTCTACTTTCTGATATTTGTCAACCATTTTCAGAAGGAAACTGTGTAGAAATGAAAGACTGACAAGAGAATGTTCCATCAATATCTGCAGAAAGAGATGGAACAGAAACTCAAGGACAAGAGTGTGTGCCATCAACATCTACCAAAAGAAGGGAAGTTAGAAGCACATGAACAACAAAGTTTGGGTTCAATCATCAACATTAATGGTTACTTTTGTTTCAGAATTAGTTGAACAAAGTTAAATTGATGACATTTCAAAGAAAGTGGCCTATTTGGAAGATCTAGGTGTGGTCAAAATTTTTCTCAATAATGAGTAAGATTACTTAGTCAAACATCCACTTCTGAAAATCATCAACTGAAAGTTTTCAAGAGATAAATCAAAAAGAAAGTTTTCCATGTCTTATTATAGTAGAATACTTCCAAATAGAGAAGAAATATTATTATGGTTAGTCTTCTCAGCTTCTAAAGATTCGTATTTTGTTTGTACTGCAAACTTTTCGATTATGGCTGGTAGCGAGTTAATAATGAATATGGATGCAAAGGCTGGAACCATCTATCACATATTTTAAGTAATCATAAAAAAAAGTGAATTTCATATCAAAAATTGTACCAGTTTTGCTCATCTTCAAATGAATTTCGCAAAAAATATTGCAATTGATTTGCATGAATAGAATTGTATGAGACAGAAAGAAAGTACTGGTATTTGGTAATTGAACAGATAATTCGTACAATGCAGACAATCCTTAGCTTTTTGTAAATCATCTGAGAAGTTACATGAAAACAGTAATGGCAATTTTTTGAAGTTAATAGAAACATTCTCAAAATTTGATTCAGTTATGGCAGAACATTTATGCCATATTCATAATCCAGCATTAAGAAATGTTACAAGAGATTCAAAATGAAATTGTTCAACTTCTTTCTTATGCTATTAGCCAAAATATATTAGAAATAGTCAAAGATACTAATTTTTTTCCAATTACTTTGGATAAACCTCTGATGTAAGTCAATTCAAACAAATATCATCTATAAACAATGGGCATTGCCAATTTCTCAACAAGCTTTGTGATAAATGCTTAGTCAGCGAAAGCATTTAAAATATCTGTCAGGACCCCCCCCCCAAATCTCTGGCCATGGTTTTATGCTTTGACACTCGTCAGAGAGGTGAAGATCTCTCAGCCCCATATAGCTATTTGAGTTGGATAGCTGGGTTTGAAGACATATAGGTGTCTGAAAATTTCAGATTGTCCACTTAATAGATAACTTTTAGATAAATGCTGGTTTTGGGTTGGTATTTTTAGATCTAGTGTCTGAAACTATCCTAGCGCCTCTCTGAGGAATGCCAAAGCATGAAACCATGGTCAGAGGTTTAGAGGGAAGGGTTCCTGACAGAGATATTTTAAATGCTTCCTCTGGCTAAACATTTATCACAAAGCTTGTTGAGTAATTGGCAATGCTCATTGTTTATATTTTACAAGCTTAAGGCAACTGGGTCATGTGATCTATGACTCTTATTTTGACTATTTATAGTCTCTGCTTTAAGTCTTATGCGATGTTATATTGCTAAGACTACTAATATATGGTATGGCTGAAGATCTCTCAGCCCCATATAGTTATTTGAGTTGGATAGCTGGGTTTGAAGACGTAGGTATCTGAGAATTTCAGATTTTCTACTCAATAGATAACTTTTAGATAAATGCTGGCTTTGGGTTGGTATTTTTAGATGTAGTGTCTGAAACTATCCTAGCGCCTCTGAGGAGTGCCAAAGCACAAAAACATGGTCAGAGGTTTGGGGAGGGGTTTCCTGACAGAGTTATTTTAATTGCTTTCTGGCTAAGCATTTATCACAAAGCTTGTTGAGCAATTGGCAATGCTCCTTGTTTATATCTTACAAGCTTAAGAGAATTGGGTCATGTAATCTATGACTTATTTTAAATATCAATTATAATTTGTTTTGTATGTACATAATAAACAATCAAACACAAATGAAATTAGAGAATATTTTCTAGGATTTTGTTCTATAGATGACACAATGGGATAGGGATTGTATGATTTTATTTTAAGTCATATTAAAAGTCTAAATTTAGATATTCAAAATCTTCAGAGACAGGGGTATGACAATGGCACTAGTATGGAAAGGCAAATACAATGGGTACAGCAAAAAATATTGGAAAATAACCCTAGAGTTTTTAATGTTCCTTGTTCAGCATATAGTCTCAATTTAGCTGTAAATGAAGACGCAAAAATTATTTGAAACTGTTAGTTTCTTCAGTATAATTCAGGAATTTTACAATTTCTTTCTTGTATCCCCAAAATGAACTATTTTACTTAAATATGTAAAAAACCTAACTTTAACACCATTGTCTAAAACGAGATGGGAAAATCATGTTGATGCGATCTGATCATTAAAACTACAGCCCAAAAAATATATCTTGTTTTACAAGAAATTAAAAATGATACTACAAAAGACACGGTCACAAGATTTCAAGCAAATGCATTGGTATCGGAATTAAAGTCATTTAAATTTATTCATTTAAATTTATTTGTTCCCTGATTGCGTGGCTTGATATTTTGAGTAAAATTAATGTCATTAGCAAGATGTTACAGATTCCTGATTGTAACCAAAGTAAAGCTCTCAAAAGTTTAAAAGAAATTAAAAATGGTTTGAATGAATTTAAAACAGATAAATCATTTGAATCCATTATAAGTTGTGCAATTCAAATGGCAGAACACTTATTTAGAGATCAAGTCAACATTTTTTGCAAATACAAGATAAAGAATAAAAAACAGACTTTTTGATTACAAATGTAAAACTTCTTTCTTTTTAATAATAATAGATTCTGCATTAACGTCATTTTGTGAAAGATTTACAGTTTTGGAAGAACACAATAACACATTAAAAATTTTATCGAGATTAAATACATTATCAGATTGTGATAAAAATGAAATTTTATCATATTATAAGAATTTAAAATTAAAATTAGCAAATCATTCGAATAAGAGCAGCGATGTAGGTGGTGCATCCCTATTCAAAGAAATAAAATCTTTTCCAATATCTTTTTAGATAAAAAATCGCCGTCAAGGATATTTTAAATTTTATCTATAATAATTATTTAGTTATTTGTTTACTAATACTGCCGTTGCTTTTAAGAATATATTTGACGTTACCGGTAACAGTCGCCACTGCCGAAAAAAGTTTCTCAAAATTAAGGAAGATAAAAAATTATTTAAGATTTTCAATGTTTTTTTTCATATGTCAAATGCATTGCGGGAAGCGAATCCGGGTCAGCTGCTTGGAAGGCAGCTATGCTAACGCTAGGCCACCATAGCTTGACAGAATTTCAATGTTGCAGAAAAGATTATCAAACTTATCAACAATCTCTATAGAAAGTGAATTATTAGATTATTTGGATCTGCCTGCCTTAATTAAACAGTTCTCTATTTTAAAGGCTAGAAAAGTTCCTTTGTAATGAGATGCATCAGCACTGGCTGTAGTCATGAATTAGTTTTACTTGAAATGGTTGTAAATATATATAAAACAGATCATATATTGCTTTCAAGAAAATTTCATTGATGTCTCACTTAAGAATATCAGGCATCTGAGAAAATATGAAATTAAAGGTAAAAACAATAAACTTGTTCTGCTGACTGGTGGATGTTGGTAAATTACCCATCTATGTTTTTATCATATTAATAACCATATAGTAATAACAGTTACAACAACAAAAATATATGAAGTTGATATCAGGAATTTATAGTGCGCAGTATATCTAAGGTATCAATGATGAATCAAAAGATCACCTTTTAAAAAATAGTAAACATTTTAAGTGTTGAATAAAACTAATCTAAATTTATGTGTTAAAATATATACTACTGTATATGAAAGTCATTGCTATCAGCAAATTTCAATATCCATGACAATTCTTGAAAAATGTTGCCATCACCTTTACAACTGATTTATTGGTTTCTATTTGGTAATCTTGTAACAATAAAGAGTTCAGTTCAAAGGTTATAAACATATTAACATGCAATTAAAGTACCTGTTGAAATATAATTTAACAAAACAATATACCTGTCAAACAATTGTGGATCGATTAGACTATCTCCATTATGATCAGTTGATATTTAAAACATATTAGTGGTCCATCACAAGATGCAACTTTCAAATACATTTCTTAATGATAAAATTGATAATAATGTAGTCAAAGATAGTTTATTCTAAAAAGCATAAATAATCACAATGCAATAAATGCTTAATTAATGGAGGTTACATTAAAGAAATGTCTAGTGATCATTATAATAATGAATTTGAAATATATATGAATAAAAATTAAGTCACTAAAAACAATTATGAGAGAATAAGAAAAAATAAGAAAATTGCAAAATATTACTGCTGTGTCTTATGACCAGCAAGTAAATAAATGGACAAAGGCAGAATTGAGATGGTAAGATTATAGTTTAATACGAATAATTTTAACTATATACATCGCCTATTATAAGGCATAATAAAATAATAAAAGGTCATGATGACCTGCATAAATAACCCTAGTCCTGCTTTTGGACTTACAGAGGCAGGAGTCTCTGACTAAATTAAAACTCAGAACATACTCCGAACAATTAGATCAGGTTATGGGGGTTTATATACCCCTCAAGACTTCTGGAGTCTTTTACATTCCTAACCATATATGGTGTTTTCACTTATGTTTTCACATACACACAGTATTTTTACATTTCTCACCATATATGGTATTTTACAGAGTTTTCTGACCCTATAAGGTCAGGTGGGCTTTCTATTATTATACAACTTTCTATGATTTAACAACATTGCAATTTTACACAGTTTTTATACTTAATTACAATAGTTATTTTACATATTTATTATACATTACAGTTATTACTTTTATTCTACATTTATACAATTATTATTATTGTTTTACATATTCGTTATATTTATACAATTATTATTATTTACATATTCATTATACATTATATATGTTTATACCTTGACCTTGAACACTGCACTCCTCCCCCACTCCAGAAGTATGGTTTTTTCACCTAACATAGTCTTTGAGATGAGACAAGGGGTGTCTAGTCCTTGCCGGTTGCTGGCGGTCTTTGCTGTTCTTCGCCAATTTACTGTTTGTTGATGGTGGTTTCGATCCGCCAATTTTTGCTGTGCTATAGGTACTTTCTGAGGTTTTGTTTCTACAGGTGAAGTTTTTAATTTTCCTGGTTCTTTTTTGAACAAGCTGGGGTAATTATTTTTGACTTGCAATTCTATGTCGATTTTTTTTATTTTTATCATAATTTGATCAGATTCGTCTATAGTAGCACTTTTTATGTAGCTACTTTCCATCACTCTGCACGGCTTTGTATGGTGGTGCCATCTTTCGGGATACTCGGTTATTTTCCAATCAGATTCGTTTATAGTAGCACTTTTTATGTAGCTACTTTCCATCGCTCTGCACGACTTTGTATAGTGATCTTTTGGGATACTCGGTTATTTTCCGATAACTTTCAGTTTCTGGTAAACTGCAATCACGGGTTTTGTGACCTATTTTTCTACATCAAAAACATTTAATTTGTTTATAGGTTTTGGGTTTAACTTCAAACACTTTAAATATTGTAGTTTGAAGTGGTTCTGTTCTCGTGAAGCTTCTGAACTCTCTCGCTTGGTCAAGCTGCAATTCATAAGCTGTTGCACGTCTGATAGCTTCTTCGTAGGTTACATCCTTTATTGCCAGTAAGATCTGTCTAAACTGGTCATCAATTATTCCATATAATAGTTGTTCTAAAAGGGCTTCTAAATATTTACCGTAAAGGCATGGCTTTGCCATCTCTCTTAAACCAATGTCATATTCTTTTATTTTCTCATTCTTTCTTTGCCTTCTGCCTCTAAAGTGCAATCGAGCAATAAACTTGGATGGCTGGAGATTAAAATATTCATTTAGCTGTGTTACGAGCTCATCATATTTCTGTGTCTCCGGCGAATTTCCACATAGTTTGTTCACTATTTCGATTACTCTCTCGCCTGCAAAGCAAAGTAATGAGGCTACTTTTACAGTATTCTCCATAATACTATTTAGTATAAAGTAGTTTTTTATTCTCTGAACATACAATGGCTAATCACTCGGATCTTTTACATTGAATTTGCAAATAGAAACTTACGATATGCTCGCCATTTCTCTATTAATTCGAATCTACTTACGCTTTGTCTCAGCTTGCTGTTTAGGTAATTATTTGCAGATTCGATCCTATGATGACCGAGCCAATTTTTAATGCAGTTCCATTCCTGTATTAACTGCCACTTTCTTTGATTCGATTCCTGTGCCAACTGCGCCAATATCTATCAGATTCGATTCCTGTCGTTACTGGGCCAATATCTTTCAGGTTCTATTCCTGTAGTTACTGCGCCATTATGCTGTGTCTTATGACCAGCAAGTAAATAAATGGACAAAAGCAGAATTGAGATGGTAAGATTATAGTTTAATATGAATAATTTTAACTATATACATCACCTATTATAAGGCATAATAAAATAATAAAAGGTCATGGTGACCTGCATAAATAACCCTAGTCCTGCTTTTGGACTTACAGAGGCAGGAGTCTCTGACTAAATTAAAACTCAGAACATACTCTGAACAATTAGATCAGGTTATGGGGGTTTATATACCCCTCAAGACTTCTGGAGTCTTTTACATTCCTAACCATATATGGTGTTTTCACTTAATGGTTTCACATACACACAGTATTTTTACGTTTCTCGCCATATATGGTATTTTACATAGTTTTCTGACCCTATAAGGTCAGCTGAGCTTTCTATTAATATACAACTTTCTATGATTTAACAACATTGCAATTTTACAGTTTTTATACTTAATTTCTATACAGTTATTTTACATATTTATTATACATTACAGTTATTACTTTTATTCTACATTTATACAATTATTATTATTGTTTTACATATTCCTTATATTTATACAATTATTATTATTTACATATTCATTATACATTATATATGTTTATACCTTGACCTTGAATACTGCAATTACAGAAAGGTAAGATATGAGAGAAGTGAAAGTTTTAGAAAGTGTGAGGAACAAATGGAAACCCTTTCTGTTATTCCAGGCTCTTACTTAAGTTTTGTATAGGCTTCATATTCCCATGATGGAATGGAAATTGGCCAAAATGTGAATTTAAATTGTGAATTAATAAATGTAAATGACATTAGATATAAAATTGTGTGCATATAAACCTAATAAGTAAATATACAAAATATGTGGATTATCTTTTAAAAATTAATTAATTTACTTCTTAATGACTAAAATGCTTTAGTTAAAATATTAATAAATTTAATAGAGAAGATTTAGAGAGAAATTGCAGTATAAATATATTATATTTTTGGGAGCAAATTGTTATTTTTTATACTTAAGGAAAATTATGTGTTTTGAAATTTTTGCTCTAAGCAAGACGTATTTATATTAATCCATTTGTTGTTGTTGCTTTTTATTATGAAAAAAAAAAATCTCTCTTACTTCTTTCTCTGCAAAATCTTTAGATTCTATTTATGTTTAAAGACTTACTTATTTCAGATGGGATGGATGTAATCATTACCCAAACATTTTTGTTCAATTGGTGATAAGTTTGAACATCAGCTTTAGAAGGTTTTTTCTTGTTGTCACAGTCATTAGGATTGTCAAGAAAATTTGAAGAAGAATAAATAAATTTGGAAATTTAATAGACTTGTTATTAGAAATATAAAAGTATATTTTTTTGTGATATTTTGAACATCTTTTGACATATGGGTTTAAGTGCCTCTATTTCATCACAAAATATGAACCATAATAAATTATGAAATTATTCAAACGGAAGTCAATCTCCGATAATGTACTATTTCTTAAATATTATAAATCTACGCGCACTCTTTCCGGTAATAATCGTAGGTGTTTAAAAATGAGACACTCTTTCTCCTGGGATGGGTTAAATAGATTTATACAATTGGATATTTGATTATAACATTAGGCACACAAAAGACTCAAGCCCTGATTTAAGCATGGTCTGTAAGAATTGGTATATATAGAATGTATGGTGTAAGCTTAAGTGATTTACTTGAGCCTTTTAAACTCTTACCGGCTGGAGAATGCGCATAGATTTATAATATTTAAGAAATAGCGCATTATCAGAGATTGACTTCCGTTTGAATAATTTAAAAGTTTTCAGCGCTTTATAATAATAGGTTTCCATAATAAATTATCTAATTTTATATTTTTAAGCCGTTTTATATCTGTATTAGCTTAAAAGCTGGTAATGACACCTTCGGATCTACTGCACATTTTATATTATTTTGAGCAGGTCCTAAATGTTGACAAAAATCACAATAAATTTTAATGCATTTTCAGTTACTCCAATCATGGTCAATTATTTGCAGTACTTTATCTATCACTTGATCAAAATATTGCACAGACAAAGATTCGTTTATATAATCATAATCAAATATTTTTTCAATATAAGCATTTAGTTGTTACATTTTCATTTACCATTGTCAAACTTACTCCACTCACAACTTTGACGCCATCTATTTTAGATAAATACAATAATGATTATTACTAATCATTATCGAAATCAGAGATTATCTCTAGCCCAGATATAAACTTTAAACCTCAGTTAAAGATTAATATATCTGATTTTTTATTTATTTTACACACACGGAGTTATTAACCTTCTCTTTCCGTGTAAACACATCCATATTTCCTCATTCTTTTTACATTCACTTAAATAACGATATAACAAAAGACAAATGACCCCCAAGATGCATTTCGTGCTGAACCAGCACTCATCAGTGAGATTGAAAGTGAGTCATTATTATATTTATTGACATTAATCAAGGCTTCATTACTATCTCTTCATCTGTCCTTTTTTTTATATGCAATTATAGATTTTAGAATGGAAAAAGTTTCTGCAGCAATATCCATAATATTACTGCAAAATTCCACTTTTATAAAATTCACTTGAATGTTTGAACGAAGCCCACCAGCGAGTGAAATTAAACTTTGTAATTTTTTATTTGAATAAAAAATGATTCAGCATCACTTTTTTCTTAAGCAACATTAATATTTTCTATGATCTTTTCTGGCTCAATAATCTGGATTCAACTATTCGACGGGATTAATTCATCCTTGTATTCAGGAAAACGAGTGTTTAGATCTATCACTTTAATCAATACTTGTACAAAATAAATCGAACATTTTCAGTCATCATTAGATAGATTTTTTTAAAATAATAATAATACTATAGTTATGTTTTATGAATTTGTTTTATCTTATTATGGACATGTTAAAATTCTTTTATGAATGTTTAATCTGTAAAGAATATTTTTTCTACCTACAAGCAAAAACAAATTGAAATGAACAAAACATGTATTAAAAAACGTCATATTTCTGTCAAACAAAAGAAAAAGTAAAGCGTTTGTTATTAAGTTGGCGCATGCCCAAAAAGGTGAAAAAAAAAAAGATTATTTTACTTTTTGGTAATTATTTTAAAAAACAACTTTATTGGAAATATTCATGTTACATGAGTTAAGTAAGTCAAAGAGTCCATGTAATTTTGGCACCTTATGCTGGCATTGTAGCACTGGGCGGCTGCATCATAGCGAAAGTGTGGGTGTTTTGAATTTCTCAAGATGAATGTTCATGTGCTTAGGAAGGAGACGCTTGTCCAGGTGTCGCTAAAGAGCGATTCAGGAGGTAACAATTTATCTCTTTGCTTTATCTTGGCGAGTAACTCGAGGAAGGTCTGGCAGGCATTGAGGTTTCCTTACGTGAAGATGATCTTACCCCTGTTAAGCCAGATTGCAAATATGAGGAAGATGGTCCAATCTGATGAGGGAGAAGGTGCCGTTTTTGATGGAATGTGGTGCTCTGACTGCAGAACCATCTCTAGAGAAGCGCGAACGTCGGCAGTATAAGGCATCGGGCCTGTCTAATTTACGTCTTTCTGAAAATTAAAAAATAAATCAAAACATTTTATTACTTACTAAATATAACTACGTTTTTTTTTTGTGTGTGTGTGTGTGAAATTTTATAGAATCACTATTTGTGTAAATAAAATAAAGCTTATATAAGACAAATAAATATATATTTTATTTTATTTTAAGTTTTTTCTCCCAAATTCCGATTAAAAAATCAAAACTTTTAACGAAAAGAATCGTTATTGATTTGATTTATATTAACTATAAAGCAGTATATTTATATCAGCAAATAAGATATGGTTTTTTAAAAAAAATATTTAAGTGTTTTTATTATATATAAACGCTTTCCCCTGCATAAGAAGATTGTGCCATGTCTAACACTTTTTCTAAAACTGGCTCTGTCTGCGTGAAAAATTTCTACTTAGCATTTTTGACAAAATATCTGTTTTAAGTAAGCTATAATTATTTATTAAGCTCAGGAAATTCACAATGAATTAAACAAGGAAAGAGTACTCAGTTATTTAATTTAAATAGAGAACACTGGTTAGTAATTACATAACGTTTCAAGTAGTAGTATTCTTCACTCTTCTAATTACTATATGTTTACACATTTTTATCTATATGAGCAATTATGTAATCCACATATAAGTATTTGTAAGATGCATTGACATATAAAATTGGTGTATTACACACATCAGAGGTTTAATATACAATAGCTTACAAGATTTTAACAAACCATAATGACCACAAATTCAGTCAGCTGTGAATGATTAATTAATACATATTCATAATAAAATTCAGAGGCTTACAAAATTAGTGATTATTTTTATCTGTATTCAATTCTTACATTACCAGTATTTTCAGAGGAAGACTGTTCTGATTTATGGCACTTCTACAAGGATTCTGCAAAGAAAATATCTTATTGTATTGGTCTATCCTTTTCGTCTCTCATTCTTGTTTTATGAAGTGACAGTTAGACTTTTTATTAGAAATAATATAATCATCTCCAAAAGTAATTGTTCATTATTTACTTTTCTGACTATAGTATATCAAACTTTTGTTAGAAAAGCTTTCTAAGGGCAATTAGCATACCATATTCCATGTAAAATTATATTTAACTGTACATTCCTTAGGTGACTTGTAAACAGTTATTTTTGTACAGATTATTATTCTTAATTGCATTTTATTTACATGCACGTTTATATACATTTATTTCTGTAAACATTACTGCAAATATTTCCAACTACATTTATAATTTTTATAAATATTTCTACATTGTAGCATTGCATAGCTAGTTACAAGTTCATAAAATATCAGAAAGACAATAAATCAGAAAATAACAAGTTGTAAATTTTATAGGCGTAGTACTAAAAGGGTTAAAGTGAGTTCATGAGTGGCAATTGAATGTATTGACGGGTGCTCTCAAATAAAAATTTTAATGTGCTATAATTACAAGGAAACTTTTATTAATTAACTCAATATGATTGTATGAAAAAAGAAATAGAAAGCATTTCAAATAAACTGAGAAGATTAAATTTATTTATTCAACCAGAAAGTTGACAAGTTTTAAAATTTCATATATATATTACACAGTTTGTTTTAAAATGATGTAAACATTTTTTTTCCATTCTATTGTCTTGATTTAATAATATTATTTATCAATAAACATGCTGTAGAAGTTGATTAAAATGGATAATGTTGATTGTAATATTGGATAGCTGTAGGTGTAAAAATATATATTTATTGATGAATATTTTTAATAAACATAAATGACTATCTATAGGCTGTAATGATAAATTTGATATAGAGCCTATTTTTATAATGGGGAGATCAGAGTTTAAAATGATTATGAATTTACTGACTAGGCTGAAAGCAGGCTCAGCTGTATATTGAAAGTTTACAACAAAATAGTATTTTCTTTAAGAGTGGGTAAACGCTTGTGAAAGAATTACAATGTAATAGAAGAAAAGAAGTAAATATTTATAATTATAATTAAATTAAATTGATCTTTCATTTTATTTGTAAATGCTGTTAAATATAGTGTCTTTCTTATGTCAACTTGTAGGAACATAGTTATTCAATCTTTGAAATGACAAATCTTTCATATATCTATAAGTCCATTTTTCTTTAATTCCAGTCTGATATTTCATCTCAGGTTTTTCCCATGCTTGCTTTGTCTCCATCATTTCTTCCAATGAGAATGTGGACTGTACTGAATGTCTCATCAAGTAGTCAAAAATATTAGAGTAATGACTTCTAAAATACTTCTATTTTCTTTCATCAAATCCAGCACTTCTTCAATTTCTCACCCTATCCATTCATAGTTATTTCATTACGTGGCAACTAACACTACCTCACAAAAATACTTAACAATTATTCTTTTCAGATTGAAGCAGTATCTTAATAATGGACCCACATAAGTCCCATTCCATATGTTGTTCTTGATTAAATGATTTTTAAAAGTAAAAGATTAATTTTTAGATGCTAAAAATCTCCATTTATAAAGATCATTTGCTTTGTATAATACTGGTGTTTATATCATTCTTTTTTTAAAATGAATAATCAAATGACTTTTTTGCTCAGAAGTTCATAATAAGTTTGATCATTGGAAGTCCAAAAACTAAAATCAAACCAAGGATATAAGTTTCAGATTGTGATATTTGGCCACTGTAATAAATCATGGTGGGCACACTTTTTTATATGATATTAAGATTCCCAAATATGTAAAAGCTATAACAGCATTTTTCTTCTCATCCTCATCATGGCAATGTTATTTCCCTTTCTAATACATTTAAGTACCATAGACTTTTTAATTTTTATATTATTCCTTTTCTTTAATGGATCATAAAGTTAATCCAAATACAATTGCAAATCATATTCATAATCTGCATTTAGTACCAATTATTCCCATACAGTATACTTTTTATTTTTCAGTTCTTACTTTTTACATTATTTTTTCTCATGGATTCATCACTATAAACACAGAAAAGCAAACATGATAGACTATAACCTTATTGTAACTTTTTTTATTTTAGCTCCATTAATTTCATTTATCACAATGGTAGTTTGGTTTTTGAAACTCTATATGTTGTTGTTCTTATTATGAAATCTATTTCCATATTCTCTAATATTCTAAATATTGTTCCAGTCTTCTCATTCTTTTTATGTCAATGAAAGTGATTACCATTTTTTTTTCTTTTTTTTTTTCCATTATTAAGTTTTAAAATTGCTTCCTGCATACTTCTATTTTTTTCTAAGTTCAAATTAATCACCTAACATGTTTTCTTTATTGCTATTTTTAATTTATTAGTAAATAATTCTAATCAAAATTTGTAAAGTATGTGAAAGTACAATTAAACAGTTCTGTACTCTTAATATTGCTGATTCCAGTTTTGAAAGGATTATATACCTTTTTTAAAATCAAAGGAATTATTTTCAATAAAACTCATTTCACTTAGCAATTTACAAATAATTGTTTTTACCTCCTTCCCAAGGATTTAAATATCTCAGATGGAATTTCATCTATTCCCATTGCTTTTCTCTATTTTAGTCTTTTTAAATTAGATTTCAAATTTGGTGTTTGTAGTTTATGATTCATTTAAATTTTCTTCTCAATTACTGATTTTCCCATTTTATTTCCCTGTATAATTTTTAAATATATTCGTGTCACCATTTCACAATTTAATTAGCATTAATCAACACATTGCCCTTTTTATTCCTAAATGTACTCAATACCTTTATTCAATTGCAAATTGCATTTTAGTATTATTGTATTTCTGTATTTCTCTTATCCTTCGATCATTTTATATTTTCACCTATTTTTCTTCGTGAATTTTTCTACCCAAATTTTATTTGCATTATTAGCTTATCAATTAGTGCACTTTCAACATCTTGTATACTCTTTTTTTTTTAATTTTATATTATTGGTATTCTTTCATTATATTCACCTTTTAATGTTATTTATAGCTTAAATGTTATTTTTGGTTTAGTTAATTTTTTTCTTTATTATTTCTGACCTTTCACTTATGTTACCATTATCTTGTTTCCGGTCAAATGGAACATTGTTTTCATCTTCATAAAATTTAGTTGAGCTTCTTTGCCTGTTTTTGTTTTGATCAGATTCCATCAGTTTTTAAGCATAGATATAAATCCCATTTTTGTAAGATTCATGTGGTATCTTGTTACTGTAACCAGAATGTGATCTGATTTTACAATTTCCCTTGAATAACTGGCACAAATTAATCTGACAATAATTAAATGTTTAGATTCAAAATGTAGTGTAAGTAATAATGTTGATTGTCTTCTGGCCTTTTCTCTTTCTTTTTCTGCATGGCTTCTCAAAATGGGTATTGGGCAAAAATAAGGTTATGACTGCTAAGCACTCAATGACGATTATTTTTCTTTAATTTTTTTGCTATGACCAAAATTTCTCTCTACCTTATCATCTGTTTTTCTTCAAGTGCAACATTCCAATCTCCGTTAACAAGCAAAATATATTGAATTTTGTTTCTTTTTAATACAAGTTCAGTTTCTTTATATATTCTTTCAATATGTTTCTCACACTTTAACTACTCATCATAGTTATTCTCTCATTATATTCAACATATGCTAGTACAAATTTATCCCATTTTTTATTGGAAAAAAAAATCTAACCTGATTTTTTTGTTCATTTAACATCTGATTTTTTTTTTCATTTATTGAATAAATCATTCAAAGTTCATCATTTCAGAAGATTACATGATTTTTTTCATGTAATCTCATTTATACCAACCACATTCATTATTGGTACTAATCTCTTTTTTCAAATAGTCACATTTTCCACCATATTTTTAAAATTCACATTTCCTGTTTCAATTGTTCAGAGCTTCATTGGTTGATGACAAAGAGGACCCTGCAATATTTATTTCCCCTGTTTATAATTCTGAAAAAAAAAAAACCAAAAACAATTTTATTAATATTAATTTCTTTTGGTAAAACTCAAAAGTTATGTTTATCCACTATATGGAATCAATAATGTGCATATTAAGAGTAGTGATATATGATCCATAGCTATTAGCAGCTTTTCTGCATCTTCTGTTATTTTCTGTGAACCATCAAAGAGCATATGGTGAAATAGAATATCAGTATTTTCCATCATTGCCATCATTGTGCATATATAGCTTGATGTAGAGCTAGCCTCACCACAGAGCTGCCCATCTCGTTCTGACTATTACTGAAACTGCTGATCCAAGACTGCTTTCTTGTCAGATTTCCTGCTTACTTTCCAGATAACCATTATATCTAAAAGTGGATCTCTCCAATGGCAGTCTGCTCTGTCTTAGCATGCACACACATACTTACCAATAAAAACCTCATATATAAAGAAAAGGAACAATGAGCTCTAATTTTTTCCACAAAAATTAATAAAGGCAATAAACAACATAATGACATTGATTGCTGTTGTAATTTTTGGTTATAATATATAATCAACTCACCTAATTGATGGTCATAGAGTATTATGTTAACTGATAAAAGAAGGAATCAATGAAAGAAAACGTTCACATTTATTCAAGAATTTTCAGCAACAAGACTAAAAAAAAGTATTTAGCCGAATATAGCTGAAGTAACAAAATCACTTTATGAATTACTAAAGAAAAATCATAAGTCGAACTGGTTTTATAGACATGAAGAAGCATTTATAAAAACCAAAGTGCTTTATTTTGACAATAATCTAGAAGTACAGTTAATGACAGTCACTTCTGAAAGGCGAATGGGAACTGAAACAAATTATAATCAAAGAGGCATTGGTCAGAAACGCTACCATACCCAGCTAGAAGTCATACAATAAATGAATGTATTTATCATTGCAATATTTTTAATTTGTAGTTATTGATCTCTATATACTAAATTATAAATTTATGAATTTAAATAATAAGATTATTACAAAATATTTGTTTGCGTGTTCATTGCGATTATACTTTTTATACATTATCGGTCTCTATAGTTAAATGATTAAAGTTATTTAAATCTTCTATTGGAAATTCCAACATTATGTCTGTCAAGAAGTTGTATTCAACTAATTTAATTAAATATGAAGCATAATAAAAGAAATACAGTATAAAGATGATTTCTACGGAATATATGACTCGCAATTATATTAAACAATTTAAATGGTAAACACATGCACACATATATGGAAGAATTATCGTAATTTTTAACGGAATACTAGCTGACGCTACAAAGGAGAAAATACAAAAAAAAAAAAAGCAAGTCATTTTCTTTATATTGCTGGTGTGTTTAAAAAAAAAAAAAAATCAATTTATGCTATACAGTATCTTTTTGCTGTTGTATCATTTACGTATAGTCTATTTATATAAAACATGAAATTATTTAACTATGTGTTATCCAAGACAAATCAATTTTTAAAAAGCTTGACAGAATCAGAAAACTAGAGATATTTAAAATTATTTAATTGACTAGAGACTATAGATTTTTTTGATGTACAATTTTTAATAGACTAGTTAGCTTGGTACAAGCATGCAGGAAATTAAAGCAACGTTATAGTGTTTCGTAAACTTTCCCAAGATTCATTGCAAATATGTTAAGAAAAATAAAATTTAATTTTTCATTTTGCTCAGCAATATAATGCCTTGTAATTTTAATTATTGAAAATATGTTATGCCTTTAGAATAAGTAAAAACACTACAAATAATACTTAAAATAAATGATAGCTATATTTGACATAAATTTTAGTATAGTTTACAGATCTATAAATTGTCTAATACATAATACATATTGAACCGGATTGATTTCTGATTCAGTTGTTTTAGTATTAAAATTTAAAAAGGGAAAAGCAACTTAATTTTCATTAAAAGTCGTTAAAATGTTTTTATTATTATTTTTTTTAAAAAAGAAGCGTACGTATATTTAAACACATACGCGTTTATATTTAAAATAGTTTACTTTCACTACTTTGTTTATAAAATTGATTTATTTTAAAATAGTTTACTTTCACCACCTGTTTTAATCAATTTGATTAAAAACAGGCAACCTTGCTAATTATATATTCCTGTTGCTTTTATTTTAATCGTTTTTAAAGTTAGTGCTAAAAAGCGAAGGTTTAATTGTATTGTCGTTTTTGTTTCAATATCCCTGGTTGGAATTCTTAAATTAGATTGAGCGGGAAATTAATATTTGCCCTGCCTGAGATATAGAATTGGAGACTAATGAAAGTTTTCACGGGAAATGTAGCGAGGCAAGGATAGCCCGCCAATTTTAGAGATATAGAGAGGATTAGGTATAAAAATAGTCACTTGGATTATTGCCTGCAGAGAATCACACCGTTTTGGATAGAGTGCCGACATTTAATCCCTGCTAAAAACTTAAACTATTATCGACAAACTTCGTTAATGTGCAAGATGTCAAAATTTACCGCTATGAGTTTTGCCATCATTAGAATGTCTGGCTAATTTAAACAAAGGACGGACCCATGCCTACCAGCTCTTCTTCAGTCATGCCATGAGCCTCTAAAATAAACACTGACTCTACCTTGCCACTGTCAAAGGACCTGAAAGATGAACTATTCACTAGAACTCTGCCTTACCGTAAGCTAAACTTTTTCCTATTCTAGCCAGGGTAAATAAATTGTGTTTAATTAAATCTCCACTCAATCTAATGATAAATATATTTTAAAGTGGTATAGTGAGTATAGTGAGTTTTGCCTGTTTTAACAACAGTTATACACAAGCATAAGAGATGGTGGTCATGTATGTTTTTTAATTATTTATTATCTGTATGTACTCTTTTCTAGTATTTAAAGTGTGTCTTGGAATCTTAGTTTTAAGATTCCAAGTTTGTTTGCAATTTTCGTTTATCAGGGGGTGCATTAGGAGATTGTATTTTATATGTTTAATATATACCTGATTATTTCATTAACTATTACAAAACGCATTGGCAGTTTTCGTAGTCTTTATTTATTCACCTGCCCTTTGTTATAAAATAAAGAATCTTTAAGCATGTTTCGTTTGCGCTTTTTGTGCAAACAACAAAATGTTTTTGCTGGCTATTTGTCAAGTTATTTCTTCGGGTTGTCTGAAAGTAGTCATTTCTTTCTGGATTACGTAAGATCGTAATCAAATATCTTTTGCTGTCTTGTGTGTGAGATCAACCACGTTTACTTTGAATGTAGTATTACACACAGCAGTCCTGCGGCATTTTAATGTCAGTAATTAGAATATTACTGCTTGGACGTTCGCGCTGGTTTCATTGATTTCCAGCGGGACAGTAATAGTTTTATTATCTCTGATTTAGAAAGCTAGAGTTGTTGGTTGTTTTTGTAATTTTACAACTGGCCAGCAAGAAGATATTATCCTAACCATTTCTTATATTTTAAGTGAGAGAATTTTGCTGCCAAAATGTTTAATGCCTTCATGTTTGTCGTACTCTTGTGCACTCTCTGGTAAATACGCGTATGTTACTATAAGCCACTTTTGTATTCGTGGCTAGATGTCTTCATTCTATTGCCCAACTTTTAATAAAATTAATAAATTGTTTAAACTTAATTTGGCTGATGTTTGTCTTTGGGCTTTGATTTCTCAACTGTCTAAACAATAGTTAAGATATCTTGTTCCTCCCTGAGTGTAATTCAGTGCCTTTTGATTTGCATATCCTGTCCATCCTAAAATAAATGTCTAGTTCCTATTTTTGGACTAGTGGCGCCCCGGAGTCAGTATATGCGAATCTCAAAGATCTTTTCTCCCGTTACATATATATAAATTTTTGGCACATCAATGTGGAGCTTTGAGATTTCAAGCCCATGTGAGATTTTGTTTAGATGGTTGAGATAGATTTCAGGTGTAAGTGGCAAGATCTAGTCGGTAGAGATTCGATTTTTGTTAATTATTGCAGGTATTGTTGGTGCAGTTTGGTAGAACGGGGTTCGTCTTTTTCATATGACATAAATAATAAATAGAGTTTTTTTGTTGTTGTTTAAAAAAAAAAAATCGTTCGGAGTTAATTTTCGAATTTAAAAGTAGTAAAAATAGTTTGTTGTCTTCTTGCATATAAATAAATAGCGTTTTATTTGCTTTGAGAGTTTTTGTTTAAAAAAAAAAGTTAGTATAGCGAGTTAGCCTTGTGTAAAAATGAAAGGTAAAGAAGGTGACAGGGTGGCAGGTTTGAAAGAGAGCCCTGTTTCATTTAAATACCCCCAGATAGTAGAAAAAGAAGAGAGCGAGACACAGATGATGATAAAGTTGTTAATAGAAATGAAACAAAATCAGCAAGCTGGGATGAAAGAAATACGACAAGCGTTGCTAGAAATGAAACAAAGTCAGCAAGCAATACTGGAGGGGCTGAGAGCAGAAATGAATGAAATGAAAAAAGAAATGACAGGAAGAGTAGAAGAGAGTCAGGAAGTAGAAAAAGTGGTCGTAAAAGATATAGAAATTGAAGTAGCACAGGATAGTACTAGGACAGAGAGGGTGGAAATAAAGTTTGAAATAAGTAGAGAGTGGAGAGAGATAGTGTGGTAGAGAAAGAAGATCTTGGAGACAGTTATAAGTTAGGGGTTGAAACCAGTGTAAAAGAGTTACCTTATGAGGTTAAAAATGAGTTGAGTAAAATAACTGTTAGTTGTGAACAGGGTTTAAAACTAAAAAGAGAGTTAAGGAAAAAATTTCGGAATATGATTTTAGGGCAAAAATAAAAGCCATTTATAAAGCAATCGTACGCAAGTCACGTAAAAAGTCTGTAGGAAATGAAGTTTTGCAATTTACTAGTGTTGATATGATCAAAAATAAAGTGGGAAAAGATGAAGAATTGGGAAGTTTCGTTAAGAAAAAGGTTCAGGTATATATGCTAGAAAGCAAAACAGAACGGGAAAGAGACGAGATAAAATTTTATAAGCTAAAAAGGGACAAGTGGGTGAAAGTAGACCATGTCTGGAAGTTAGTAATAAGAGTAAAATAACTGCCGGACAAAAGTTAAAGATTCAGCTTTTAGCAATCGGACGGATTGTTTTAAAACAAAAAAAAAATTTGTTCATGATTTACGAGAATGGATAAATGTTTGAAATGAAATATTGTTTTGTTTTTCATGAGTGCGAGGCAAACGTTCGGCAGAATTTCTAGGGGTAGTTTTTAAAATGTTTATAGTTAAAAAAGAAAAGAAAAAAAAGTTGCAGGAATGTTTTTTTTTTTGATCGTGCATTGAGGCAGTTGAACCGGATTGACTTCCAATTCAGTTGTTTTAGTATTAAAATTTAAAAAACGAAAAGCAACTTAATTTTCATTAAAAGTCGTTAAAATGCTTTTATTATTATTTTTTTTAAAAAAAGAAGCGTACATGTATTTAAACACTTACGCGTTTATATTTAAAATAGTTTACTTTCACTACTTTGTTTATAAAATTGATTTATTTTAAAATAGTTTACTTTCACTGCCTGTTTTAATCAATTTGATTAAAAACAGGCAACCTTGCTAATTATAAATTCCTGTTGCTTCTATTTTAATCGTTTTTAAAGTTAGTGCTAAAAAGCAAAGGTTTAATTGTATTGTCATTTTTGTTTCAATATCCCTGGTTGGAATTCTTAAATTAGATTGAGTGGGAAATTAATATTTGCCCTGTCTGAGATATAGAATTGGAGACTAATGAAAGTTTTCGAAGGAAATGTAGCGAGGCAAGGATAGCCCGCTAATTTTAGAGATATAGAGAGCATTAGGTATAAAAATAGACACTTGGATTATTGCCTGCAGAGAATCACAGTGCAGACATTTAATCCCTGCTAAAAACTTAAACTATTATCGACAAACTTCATTAATGTGCAAGATGTCAAAATTTACTGCTATGAGTTTTGCCATCATTAGAATGTCTGGCTAATTTAAACAAAGGATGGACCCACGCCTACCAGCTCTTCTTCAGTCACGCTATGAGCCTCTAAAATAAACACTGCTTCTACTTTGCCGCTGTCAAAGGACCTGAAAGATGAACTATTATCAAAAGCGTGCACTCATCACTAAATCACTAGAACTCTGCCTTACCATAAGCTAAACTTTTTCCTATTCTAGCCAGGGTAAATAAATTGCGTTTAATTAAATCTCCGCTCAATCTAATGATAAATATGTTTTAAAATGGTATTAATTGTTTTTTAATTATTTATTATCTGTATGTACTCTTTTCTAGTATTTAAAGTGTGTCTTGGAATCTTAGTTTTAAGATTCCAAGTTTGTTTGCAATTTTCGTTTATCAGGGGGTGCATTAGGAGATTGTATTTTATATGTTTAATATATACCTGATTATTTCGTTAACTATTACAAAACGCATTGGCAGTTTTCGTAGTCTTTATTTATTCACCTGCCCTTTGTTGTAAAATAAAGAATCTTTAAGCATGTTTCATTTGTGCTTTTTGTGCAAACAACAAAATCTTTTTGCTGGTTATTTGTCAAGTTATTTCTTCGGGTTGTCTGAAAGTAGTCATTTCTTTCTGGATTACGTAAGATCGTAATCAAATATCTTTTGCTGTCTTGTGTGTGAGATCAACCATGTTTACTTTGAATATAGTATTACACGCAGTAGTCCTGCGGCGTTTTAACGACAGTAATTAGAATATTACTTCTCAAACGTTCGTGCTGGTTTCATTGATTTCCGGCGGGACAGTAACAGTTTTATTATCTCTGATTTAGGAAGCTAGAGTTGTTGGTTGTTTTTGTAATTTTACAACTGGCCAGCAAGAAGATATTATCCTAACCATTTCTTATATTTTAAATGAGAGAATTTTGCTGCCAAAATGTTTAATGTCTTCATGTTTGTCGTACTCTTGTGCACTCTCTGGTAAATACACGTATGTTACTATAAGCCACTTTTGTATTCGTGGCTAGATGTCTTCATTCTATTGCCCAACTTTTAATAAAATTAATAAATTGTTTAAACTTAATTTGGCTGACGTTTGTCTTTGTGCTTTGATTTCTCAACTGTCTAAGCAATAGTTAAGATATCTTGTTCCTCCCTGAATGTAGTTCGGTGCCTTTTGATTCGCATATCCTGTCCACCCTAAAATAAATGTCTAGTTCCTATTTTTGGACTAGTGGCGTCCCCAGGGTTAGTATATGCGAATCTGAAAGATCTTTTCTCCCGTTACAATATATTACTGATTTTTCCCACAATAATATTATTACAAAAAATGCATAGGCTTACGAAAATAAAATAAACCCGTGGTGGGTTGTACATTACCCTAGTCAATGCTTTTAACCTTCAGCCCCGAGTTGGCTGGGTGGTGTCCGATATTCCTGAGTGAATGTAATTTCACCAAGTCCTCGCATTCACTCTGGCTCTCAGGAACAGAATGAATCACTCTCCAAACTGCGTTTTAGCCTCACGCATTCTAGTGTCTATTAATTAAAAGTTATTTTAATTAATCTAGTTTCGTATCACTTCAGGAATTCATAATCTTTTTATTAGTCTTTACTTCCATCTTAGATTATGTTTCTATAATTTGATTTACCATTATTCTGTTTAAATCATAAGTTTATTTACTGTTTATACAATTCTTTTTATTTCTTTATGTGTGCACATACTTTTCTATGATTAGAATACTAACTCTTATTTTCCCACTATTTTACTTCTAAAGTAATTTTATCAGCAACAATTTACAGATATAACAAAATAGATCAAAGAATTATACAATTTATTTTTATTTAAAGATATTCAAACAAGTTCAGAAATTATTTAATAACTATTGTGCAAAAAATATCCAAGTGGAATAAACTGAAATATTTTTGTTTACTTTTCGTCATTCATCCTGCTGACATAATTTTACATATTCGTCTCCATTTAAACTAGGATGTATGTTAATAACTTTTTTGTGAATTTAGACTTAAAAACTGTCTGTATGTGAGTACATATGCATAATGATAAATATCAACATAAATAAGGGCTAATTCAACATCGCCATTTTACAGCATGAAGGTAATTAAACCTATTTTTGAATGGTATATTTTTTTCCTATTATAATTCCATTGATTTTTCCTTATACATTCATCTCTTACATGGTCTCTTTCCTAGATCTTTTGCCATCTCTTGGATATCTAATTGAAGTCTTTATTCATCTATTTTCTGGCAACATATTCTGACTATGTTCCCTTTAGCTTCTTAGTTCTTTTAATAATTACTTTTTTTCTTCGCCCATGTGGTTTACCTTTCAATTCTTCCTTAACATACCTCTTTCCACATAGTTTGAAATCTCCGTATTACTTTTCTATTAAGCACCCCAGTTTCGAATTTATACTTTAAAACATATTTATTAAAAACCTTTTAAAATTTCTTTCTTTTTAATACCAAGTTATGCTTCTTGAAAGTACTCCAATCAAAGTTTAATTCTATGATTAATTTCATTCATTTTTTCTTTTAATGATATTAATAATCTGAGCAGGACAATAATAATTGTTAACTTTTAATGCATCACTATCAATCTTTATTTCTTACACCTGTGAAACAGTCATTGAACTTTATTTTAGTCTTATACTATTTATTAATTCTTAGCTTATTTAATATCTTTCAAGGTTATGAAGTATTATATGCAAAAACAAATCTCATCATCTGAGAAATCTAAATAGTTTAATCTCCGTTTTTTTTTAAATTTACCATTTTAATCCGTAAAATACTTCCTGCAAAAGTCTGAACCTATCTCTCTGAGGAGTGCCAAAGCATGAAACCATGGTGAGGAGAGTTTTTTTTTTTTTTTTTTGGGGGGGGGGGGTTTCCTGACAGAGATATTTTAAGTGCTGGTTCTGGCTAAGCATTTATCACAAAGCTTGTTGAGAAATTGGCAATCCTCATTGTTTATAACTTATAAGCTTAAGAGAATAGGGTCATGTGATCTATGACTCTTATTTTGACTATTTACAGTAAGAGGTTTTGGAGATAAATAATTTTGCTTTACCATTATCAATGTTACCTTCTTACTCAATCAGCTACTGTTGCACGGTAACATCTTTTAGAAGTTATGTCTTGACATTCCAGACTTTTTAGACTTTCTTTTTTACAATCTATATATAAAACTGTAGTGGTAATATATGCTCATTGATCTTTTCTAAAACTTCTCATCATATTTTTAAAATAATATACTTCGCTGTAATGACTTTAATATCAAGCTCCTTTTAATTGATTTGAATCCAAGTGATATAAGAATAATTCCATTATTTAAACTGTTTTATTAATCACTTTCTTTAACATCAATATCATTACTGTATTATTTCAATTGCTTATTTCATCCTTATTATCTGGGCATCTAATATACAGCTTTGCCAATAAGTTCTCCATTTTTTCACCTGTTTTTATCAAAATATTGATAACTTCATAATTTTTGGAACTTTTTCTTTATAGATTTAAATGCATGTCTTATCTCTTTATTTATAATATTTGGCATTTCAAAAAATGTTGTCAATATATGGGCCAATATTTTTTTAGTCTTTATTATATATATTTTCTTTTCGACAAAATTAACCCACATACATCACATCTCTTTTTTTAGTAGTAGTTTTAGGTAATATTTTTTTGGGATGCATTTTATTTTAAACTGTTGCCAGATAGCTCATGTAAATCTACTGATAAATTTTTAGCTGAGACGACTCTTTAAAATGAACAGTAGAAATATAAAAATATCAAAAATTATGAAGAAATAAAAAAAATAATTGAAAAGTTTATTTTTCAGGATTTCATAAGAGGTTTGAGCTTCAGGGATGTAAGATCTAGGCTACGATGCCCAATCTTGAACGTCAGAATCTTCCACTTTACCACTTCTCTAAAACACAAATGGCACAAATGAATATCTGAAATTCTGTAAAATAGTATGAAAAAAAGTTAAAAATGATTATAAAAAATATAACTATGAAATGGCAAAAAATACTTTATATGAAAATAAGTCTCAAAAGCATATCTTAATATTGGAAGGAAAATTGTGTCAACAGTAAGAAAAAAAATGTAGACATGTTTCATAAAATATTTAGTGCTGAAGGAGATGAAAATAAAATAAACAATGCAACTTTAATATTTTATGAGTATCCAAGCATTTTAAATAAAAAAGTCAAGAATGCAATTATATTTTTGAAAGTGGAAGTAATCCTGGGTGCAGTGCTCTCAGATCCAAGTCTCCTCACTGACAAAGGCCACAAGCCAGAAACTAGTCTGGGGATATTTGATGAGTAGATACTAGATGGGGATTTTATGCCTAAGCCTTTGGTCATCCATTGATTACTCTAGCTTGCTGTGTGTGGCAATACATATAGTGAGTTTTGCCTATTTTAATAACAGTTATTAGAAAGCATGGGAAATGGTGATCATGTGATGTTTATTGACTTAAAACCAATCCTGCCAAATAGGATAGTGGTGGCTATGGTTATTAAAAAACTGAAGACCCCAAAATGTGTAGGTGCTGAACTGAGTTCAGATCTATATGACTATATAAGCTAATGAGATATTAAGGTGTTTTCAATTTAAGACTCTGATTTTGTAGTTAGGTGGAGATAAAAGGTGGCTTCTGGAGGGTTGCATTAGATCCTAAGATCTAGATGCAGTGCTCTCAGATCCAAGGCTCCTCACAGATGAAGGCCACAAGCCAGAAACTAGTCTGGGGATATTGGATGAGTAGGCATTAGATGGCGATTTTATGCACAAGCTTTCTGGCATCCCCTGATTACTCTAGCTTGCTGTGTGTGGCAATACATATAGTGAGTTTTGCCTGTTTTAATAAAAAGAAGCAAAATGAGAAAACATAATAAGTGTTGCCAAAGTTATATATCAAATGTGTAATTGATACAAGTTTATCAGATACATAGAAGAACATACTAATATTATAAAAGTATTAAAAAAAATATTAGAGCCTGCTTTCAAAAAAATTCAAGTGGTATATTACTTAAGACCTACCAAGCATCTGGGGAAAAAAAATCAATCGCTATTTTTGTCTTAAACTCTGTAAAAGTAATTATATACTCACTGCAATTGCTGATACATGTTGATGAGTAGTTGATCAATGTTTTTATTATATGAATCATTACAAAGTATTTATACATGCAAGAAATAATGTATAGTACTGATATTAGAAATTTATTCTGCTGAATGCTTTTAGGGCACCAATTATGATTTAAAGGGTCTCCTTTTAGAAAATAGTAAATTCCTAACTGCAATCAAACTATAAATCAATGTGAAAAAGTTTGTAATATATATATATATAAACAAAAAAAGACTTATAAATCCAATAAATAATATTATATTTCAACCAGAGGACTGGTTTTCATCAGTTGAAATATAATATTATTTATTGGATTTATAAGTCTTTTTTTGTTTTTATATGTATTTCCTTTGGTTAGTTTGTTATATATTAATATTTTGATATATATATTAAAATGTATATACAATCACTACTATTAGCAAATTTTAATAACCATGACAAATTGTGAAAATACATGAATGTGGAGGCAATATAGTATTTATTTTTATGACTACATTATTTTTACAGATAAAGACATCAGTTTAAGTAATGTCATATAAATTTACAATTTTCTTATTAAAATTTAACTTGATTAAATGTAGAATCCTATCATATCTATCAAGCAGGTATGGATAGTTTAAATTATTTCTGTTATGTTCAGGTTGTGCCTAAAAATTTTTAGTGGGACATCAAATGAAACAACTTCCAAATACATTTGTTAATCATAGAATTGATGACAACATGTCAATGATAGTTCATGCTAAGAAGCATAGTGAACAATTATCTCTATAAAATATATAATATATTGTAACCATTTGGGTTACACAGCACACAATATTATAGGGTGTGTACACACACACACACACTCACACACACATATATATATATAAAAGTAGGCTGCAGAAAGGAGTTTGCTATTAACTGAAAGGAGACCCTTTGATTCCTCTTGGAGGCCTTAAAGGAACCGAACAGGGCAAATTCCTAATGTCCACTCCATACGTTCTTGTCGTTGCAGCTGTTATTACTATATGTTTATTCATATAGTATACGAACATGGATGGGCTGCTCACCAACACGCATTAGCCAGCGTGGTGAGTTTATTGGCTTTTTACCTCTGAGTTTAAGATCAAGAAACACCATGGTCTTTCTTCTCAGTGCCTGATAAGGCAGAATGAATGTTTGTGTAAATGATAAAGATTTTTCCCAATTATACAATTATGACAGACAAAAATAAAGCATGGCCCTTAATCCCAGGAGGCTGTAAAGTCACCAACCAAGGCAGCGGTTGGTGGCTGAAGGCAGAGGGTGCTAAGAATATCCTGGAGGCGGACCCAGGCTGCCATTTGATGACGACTTTTTATTTAGGTACTTACAACTGCAGATCACTTTCAAGTGAAGGAAGATTGCAAGAATTAGAAGAAGAATTGTCTTATATTAAATGGGATATTATTGGACTTTGTGAAGTTAGAAGAAAAGGTGAAGAGACAATTGATTTAAAAAGTGGACATATGCTCTA
Organism: Epiperipatus broadwayi; assembly: GCA_028023455.1. Lineage (NCBI taxonomy): Eukaryota > Metazoa > Onychophora > Udeonychophora > Euonychophora > Peripatidae > Epiperipatus > Epiperipatus broadwayi. The sequence continues at coordinate 7,950,693 of JAQFVV010000040.1, forward strand.
TTATAAAGGCACAAATATTGGAAATACAAGTGGAGTAGGATTCATTATAAATAAAAAGTGGAAGAACAATATTGTGGAGATTGATGGTGTATCAGACAGAGTGGCAAGATTAGTTATACAACTTAATAGCAGATATCAAATGCAGATAATTCAGGTTTATGACCCAACAAGTTCTCACAGTGATGAAGTAGTAGATTTTTATATGGATGTACAAAAGGCTTTTGATCAGAGTAAACAACATTTTAAAATTGTTATGGGAGATTTTAATGCTAGAATTGGTAAACAAATGAAAGATGAAAGTGTTGTAGGTAATTTTGGTTATGGTAATAGAAATGAGAGAGGACATAGACTTATGGAGTTTGCAGAGAAGGAAAAACTTTATATTATGAATTCTTTTTTTGAGAAAAATGTTAGAAGGAAATGGACATGGAAGCATCCAAATGAAGGTACAGCAGAATTGGATTATATTTTGACTAACAGGAAATACATATTTCAAGATTGTAATGTTCTTAATAAATTTAACACAGGAAGTGTTCATCGATTAGTAAGGGGTAAGATACATGTTAATGTAAAACTAGAGAGACAAAAATTATTAAGAAAAACTATATTTACAGTTGATATTCCTAATCTTCAGAAACATTCTAATGAATTTAAATTAGAACTTACAAATCGGTTTCAAGTATTAGTAGATGTTGAACATGATTCAGATTTGAATGAAATTAATATGAAAATAACTGATACACTTTTAAAAACTGCAACAAAGATAGCTGGTAGAAAAAAGCAGCAATTGACTAATAAAATTTCTACTGAGACTAGAGAACTTATGAAGAAAAGAAGGAATATGAAGATATGCAAGAATGATGCATTAAAAGGAATATGAAGATATGCAAGAATGATGCATTAAAAAGAATTGAATATCTCGAATTTTGTAAAATGGTGTGGAAAAGAGTTGAAAATGATATAAGAAAGTATAACTGTGAACTAGCAAGAAAAGCTGTAGAAGAAAATAAAAGTCTTAAGAATGTAAAACAACATTTTGGTATTGGTAGAAAATTTATATCTGCAATAAGGAAAAAAGATGGAATTATTACTAAAAAGAGGGATGACATTATGAAATTGGTAGAAGATTTTTATCAAGAATTATATAGTCATAAAGAACAAGTACCTCCTATATCTATTACATCTTCCGAATTGCCCAGAATTTTAAATGAAGAAGTGAGAAATGCAATTAAATGTATGAAAAAAGGAAAGGCTCCAGGTAATGATGGAATTATAATTGGTATATTAAAAGAAGCAGGTGAAGAAACAGAAAAAATATTAGCAAAGTTATATACCAAATGTCTAAATGATAAAGATGTACCGGATGATTGGAAGAATGCAGTAATAATATTAATATTTAAAAAAGGTGATAAAGAAGATATTAGAAATTACAGACCTATCAGCCTTTTATCAGTTTTATATAAAATTTTTACCAAGATAATTACAACTCGTCTACAGAGAACCTTGGATTTTCACCAACCAAGAGAACAAGCTGGATTTAAAAGTGGTTTTAGTACAGTAGATCATATTCAAGTATTGAGAGAAGTTATAGAAAGGACAAATGAATATGAGTTGTCATTATGTTTTGGATTTGTAGATTATGAAAAGGCATTTGATTCTATAAACATTTCTTCAGTGATTAAAGCATTGGATCATCAAGGTATAGATCCAGGATATTGTCATATTTTAAAGAATATTTATAAAAATGCAACAGCAACAATTAGATTACATAATGATACTGGGAAAGTCAACATTGAGAAAGGTGTAAGACAAGGTGACTCCATATCTCCAAAACTTTTTATAGCAGTGCTGCAAGAAGTATTTTGTGGATTAAAATGGGAAACTAAAGGAGTGAAAGTAAATGGAGATTATTTAAGTCATTTAGATTTCGCAGATGATGTAGTTGTTTTTGCAAATAATGCTTCCGAGCTGCAGGAAATGTTGCAGGAGTTATTAGATGAAAGTAGGAAAGTAGGACTAAAGATAAATGTTAAAAAGACTAAAGTAATGTTTAATCGATTTGCTCAAAATATGAAAATAAAGATTGATTATGATGAATTAGAAGAAGTTAAGAGTTACAAATACCTTGGTCAGATTATTAATACAGATGGAAACATAATAGAGGAAATTAATCATAGAATTAAACTTGGTTGGAGTGCTTTTGGTAGAAATAACTTGATATTAAAAGGAAATATGCCTATGTGTTTGAAAAGAAAGGTTTTTAACAAATGTGTTTTACCAGTTCTTACTTATGGATCTGAGACTTGGACACTTAATAGAAGATCAATACAGAGACTTCAGACCACTCAAAGAAGTATGGAGAGATGTATGTTGGGAGTAACAACAAGAGATCGAAAACGCAATGTATGGGTAAGAGAACAAACAGGTGTTACTGACCTTATTGAAAAAATTAAAAGATTGAAGTGGAGTTGGGCTGGACATATTGCTAGAAGAGATGATAATAGATGGACAATTGAAATTTTAAACTGGATTCCAAGAGATTGTAAAAGACCCAGAAGGAGACCACATGTAAGATGGATGGATGAAATAAGAAAATGTGTAGGGGTGATGTGGAGAAGAGAAGCTAATGATCGGAGAAGATGGATTAAACTTGGAGGGACCTTCATCCTGCAGTGGATTGATAATGGTTGATAGTGATGATGATGATATATAAAGTAAAGGAGAAGTAGAAATTGCTGTGTCCCGGCTTTCGCCTTCGGATCAGCAATGATAACTTTTGTTTAGTAAACAGACAAGGTATTGAATATAATAGTTTAATATACAATAAATAGGTTAATATACATAAATAGCTAACACATATATATTTAATATGGAGAACTAACTACAACAGTTGGGGATCTTAATATCCTAATGCTCCCCACATACCAAAGTTAAAAGTTTATAAATAAGTTCACTCTACCTGCGACAGGCATAAATTAATTATTCACGAAGAGCCCAGTTGGGTGTTATAAAATAAAACATCAGTACAATCTGTTCAAAGTCCTAGTCGGCTGGATTACCTACAGGTGCTGAGTATCTGGGATATTATCTCCTTGAACATGCACCCACCAGCACTGTAGCAGGAAAAAAACTTCGAGAGTCTTTTGACTTTTGCTTTTATACCTATCATGTGTCAGTCTCATTTGCTTTCTTTATATTTCTGGAGTAGTTGGAGACCTGTATCTGTCAGATGTGAGATCCAGGTTACACTGACATTTCATTTTATATACACTAGTTACGAAAATTAGCTTGACAATCTGCAATCATTGTCAATTGTTATTTATTCTATATTGTTATTACTCTCTATATATAACACTCCTCCCCTTACTCCAGAAGTGGCTTCTCTATTATTTTAGACATAGTCTCTCAATTTGTATGGTTTTTGTGTTTTCCTTTTTGGTCTGGTTTTTGTGTTTTCCTTTTTGGTCTGCGTATATCCGTTGTTCCTTCATCTGGCTTTGGCATAGGAATCACATTTGTTTCATTATTGTCAGGTATTGTCTCTTCTGTTTCTGCTTGTTGCTCTATATCCAATTTCTCTTGGTCCTGTAATCCTGCTTCATTTGGGATACATGTCAACATTTGCAGTTCTTCTACAATGCGATGTCTGAGATGGTTTATATGTTTTCTGTATGTTGTGCCATCTTGTAACTGGATGATTACTATGTGCTGTGATAACAGTTTTGTAATTATCCCTTCTACCCATTTTTTCCATAGCAAATCCCAGACCCAAACTCTATCGCCTTTTGTGAAAATGTTTGTATAATTTTCATTACCCATTTTTTCGGTAGGGTTTGGAAGCAGTAATGATAGTTTAATGTGCAATTTCCTGCCCATTAGTAATTCTGCTGGTGACTGTCCTGTAGTTGTTGATGGCATTCAGTGTTGATGTAGCATTGCATTATTGATAGCACTCTGAAGATCCTGGTTATCTAGTTTTTTAAGGCTTTCTTATATTCTGTACTGCCTTTTCAGATAGTCTATTAGACTCTGGGTGGTAAGCTGGTGTCTGTATGTGCTTGATACCATTCTGGAAATATTCTTCAGTTTCTGTAGCCATAAATGCTGTTCCATTGTCAGACACAATTGTTTCTGACAGTCCGTGGCAAGCAAATACTGCACTTAGTATCTTAACAGTTTCATTGGCACTAACATCTTTCACTATTTTACACTCTGTCCACTTTGAATATGCATCAATAATCACCAATAGTATCTTCCCATTTATTGGACCAGCATGGTCTATGTGAAGTCTTTGCCAAGCTGTTGTTGCCTTTGGCCATGAGTTGTACTCTTTGTTTGGCATATTCATCTGTCTCTGACATGGTGCACATTTTTTAATATTTTGCTCGATGTCTCTTGATATTTTTGGCCATCATATGTAGCTACGAGCCAGTGCTTTTGCCCGTACCACTCCTGGGTGCCCTTAATGCAGAAAATTTAAAACTTGTTGTCTGCCCTCCATAGGAATCACAAACTGATCACCCATTAGCACACAGCCTTTACAAGTTGATAATTTATTTCTATTTGCCCAAAAACTCGGATCAACATATTCAGGCCTTGAATCTGGCCATCCATTTTTAATCCATTGCTTTAATATATGGTAGCCCTGATCAGCATTTGTCCAATTTGTTACTCTTTTACTATTTAATATGTCTGAGTTTAATGCATCTATATAATTTATTTCGACCTCTGTACTAATTTTCTCTTGCTTATCTGGAATTCATGACAGTGCATCTGCATGTGCTATTTCTTTGCCTTTTTGATATTGGAGTATATAATCATATCCTGCCAAAATATTTCTCCAGTGCATCATACATGGGCTTAAGTGTTCAGGAGCCAGTCTATCGTGGCCTAGAATTCCAAGTAGTGGTTTGTGATCAGGGATTATTGTAAAGTTTCTGCCAAACAGGAATTGATGATATTTTTAAGGCCAAAAATAATAGCCAGTGCCTCTTTGTCTACTTGGCTGTAGTTCCTTTCTGCTTTTGAAAGAGTCCTTGATGCATACGCAATGGGGTGCTCTTCTTTGTAGCATGGATGAGATAGTACTGCTGCTACTCCCCATTCAGATGCATCAGTTGTTAAATGTACATCTAAAGTACTATTATAATGCACTAACAGTTTATCTGATGATAGTAAGGCTTTCATTTGCAGGAAAGCCTCTTGATGCACATTTTCCCATTTCCACTTTTGATTCTTTTTTAACAAATCATATAAGGGTTTTGCAATCTGAGCCTTGTTCTTCAAGAAAGGCTTGAAAAAGTTCATCAATCCCAAAAATGCTTGCAGCTGTTTGACATTGATTGGTGGAGAGGCATTCATTACTGCATTACTTTCTGGAGTGATGGTTTTTTGCCCTTGTCTGAAATCAAGTGTAATGAGCACAGACGATGTTACATTGTTTTTTTATTATTAAACATGAAGTTAAAATAAGAAGTTCGCATTTAAAAATTTTCTTTAAGAATTAAAAATTGAAATTAAATATCATCTTAAACTCGTATATATAAATCGCACAGATAAAAAAAAAATTATTAAAATAAAACTTTATTAAAAATAGAAAGGTATTTTAAAAACAAAAACTTAAAAAGATTTAGAGATAAAAATATATCTTTAATCTTGGAAAACACATTAATTAATCAGAAATGGAAATGATTGTTTTAATTAGTTAAATGTAAACTAGCCTTGGGCATTTAAATGGAAAAGCAACGGTCAGATAGGAAAACAATAGAAACTAATAGCCAATGAAGAGAAAAGCAATGGAATCGGACCTCAGCGAAAAGACCATCTCATCGATGACGCAGTGTAAATTCAATCCTTCAAGTTAATATAAAAAGACAAGTTTGGAAATTATTAATGATGATAGATTATTGAGAGAGGACAGATATGTGTTAGTGCGGAAGTGAAGGAGAAGGGATTGAAAAGACGCACTCTTCAATCCCTTCAGTTCTGCTAAGAAAGAAAGAGAAATGAACTATCATTTTCTACATTGAGGACTAGTTAAAGCAAAAATCTCTGGATGGATAAATAAATCAGCCTTCAGAATATCAACCTCTTTAGGACGGCATGGGAATTCACGTTCATGGCAAGCAACGGATAAAGTTGGACATTTTAAAAATCGTAAGAACTTTATATTCACTTGAAACAATAAGAACTCTAAATTTTAAAACTTTTTAGTAAATAATGCAATAGAATCCTATCTGACCAAACTAAATTCTTTATTAATAATGTTATTTGATGTATTTTTTATTTATTTTTTTGTTCTTTAAGTTTATTTATGATTTTTGTTGTGCGATAAATTAAATTATAAAAATGTTAAACTTAAGTCGGGTGTGAAGGGCTGTATAGATTTGTAAAGTTATATTAGGGGAGGGTAATCTTAGGTTATTTGTTTTGTAGTTGAATTGGGTCAATGGATTGGATATATTGGTGTTATTAGTAGATGTAATATGGATTCGCTACGGGCAGAATTGCTTCATACGCCGCACACTTCCGTTTGCCTATGGAAAGAATTATAAGTCGGATACCACAGTTCCTTTCTATGGAGTTTTTGTTTTATTGCCCTTCTTGTCAGAGAGATGTAATATTCCTATCTGAAGAGAGGCAATTTCTTCTCTTAACTTTTTGTGCCGCCGTATTTCGTATTATATTGAATACATTGATATATCAGATGGATTGATGCCAGTTTGACTACGAATTTTAGCCTAAGTTAAATAGGGATAGAATGTTTATTTTCAAATGCAAATCTATGTAATCTATTCATACTCGACACTAAATAAGAATGCATTAAATTTAAGTTGTTTATAGACACTTGCATGGATTGGTTATCGGTTAAGTATGTTTTGGGTTTTCATATTTGATAAAATATATAGACATTCGATAAATAATGATACCTTATGGTGAGTATCTAAAATGTATTTATTCGGATGTCTTTTAAGTTATTGGTGACAATGCAAGTATCTTATGGTGAATACTATTGGGTTACTTATAAATTTCCCTCTGCAATTGTCAGTATCAATGATTTTATATTTTGATCGTTTATGTTTATTTTGAAATGTTTTTAACCGTTGTAATCTATGTAACTGATCTATACTCAACATTATTAAAACAATTTTTTATAATTCCATCTGTGCGAACTTAATTAAAATGTAAACTTATAATATAATAGAAATTAAAATGTAAATTAAAATCTAAAGTAAAGTTAAAAATAATGTTAAATGTTAAAATGTAAACTGATACTAAAACAATTTTCAATCTTATATATATGTGCATAAATAAATGTTTGTGTGTTAATTACTGGCAGTGGCTTATTTTATTCTTTTTTTAAAAAAAATATAAGTAGATAAGATATTATATTATTAAATCTCTGCTATTCCACTGAGCTAGTGACATGGGCTAATGACCGGATGCAAAATATAAAAAAAAAAATTTTTTTTTTTTACTTACGTATCTGCCTACTCTATAAATTTTTCTAGGTTCAAATGCCTAGATGGCGCCCTGTAGTGCAGATGATGTTAGGTTCATATCCGGATTGTTACACAAGTGACCTAAAAAGGTTAGTTTTTTCCATCCATGCAGTCTTTTGTGCATTCAGTTTTATGCCTAATTTTTGTAATTTCTTGCACACAGTGAGGAGCCTTTCTCATAACTTGTCTTCCGAATTTGCAGTGACTAGTATATCATTGAAGTATGGAATGACTCCCTCTAAACCTTGTAACAAAGCATTAATCTTTGCTTGAAAAATATTCGGCACTATAGAAATGCCAAACGGTAGTCTGTTGCATTTATATAAGCCCATATGGTTCACAAGTGCTAATTTTTCTGCTGATTTATCTATTACATGAATCTTATAGAATGCCGAGTTTAGATCTAACTTGGCGAAATCCAAAACGTTTTGTAGCCCTGTCAGGATTTCCCTTACATTTGGGACTGGGTAGGCTCCCCTATTTAAATATTTATTTATTGTAACCCGGTAATCCCCACACAACCTAACATCCCCATTTGGTTTAGTTATTATGACTAATGGTGTAGCCCAATCAGAGCTTTCGATGGGCATTAATACTCCTTTTTTGACTAAAGATTTAAGCTTATTTTCAACCTTCGCTCTTTGTGCAAATGGCACTTTTTGTGGTTTGCAAACCACAAGATGCATATTTTCTAATAATTCTATTTTGACTGGTTTAGTATTTATCAACCCTAATTCTTCATTAAAAAGCTCTGGGTATTTTCTAGTTATTTCCTGTTCTACAGAAATCCCTTTAATAATATTAATTTCTATTCCTAATTCACTGACCAATCTCTACCTATAATGGGATTAATTTTTGCATTTACAATATATATAACCATAGATTTCATTTTTTACCATTATACTTCATTGGCGCTGTAATCTGGCTGCAAATTTTAAGCTCGTGGCCATTTACATCTCGCTTTAATACTAGTTTTCTCTAGCGAACTCTTAAAATTAGTTGCTGACAAACTTTTCCAATCTGTAAGAGACATTATAGAAATGGCTGATCCACTGTCTATTTCTATTTCCTTTTCATGAATTTTTACTTTAATCATAAACTGACATATCTCTTTTACGTATAGATTTTTAATCGTGGGGTTTCTTATTACTTTCCCTCCCCTACTTTCTGACATAGGGTTTTCAATTTTACCCTCTTTTTTACACACTAGTGCCAAATGCCCCTTTTTACTGCATTTGAAACATGAGTTTTTGTTCCATTTGCACTCTTTCTTCATATGGCCTAATTTACCACAACAGTAATGTAATTTTATTCTTGTTATTACTTTTTGGCTCATGAGGGCTACCCTTCTCACTACTTCTCTTGAAAATGCCAAGCCTGAGCATGTTCCAAAATGAGCTCGTACGCCATGCCCTTCTTATTGGCCATTTCATATGTTAATTCTGGTTCTACTAATAGTTGTTGCCTAAGCCTGTCATCCACTATCCCCCAGAGTAATAGATCCATAAGGATTTCCTCAACAAAATTGCCATACCCACAATCTTTAGCTAATTCTTTCTAAGCCAAATTATACTTTTATATTCTCGCCCTTTCTATTACATAGGGTTAATCTCACAATATGACGAGAGGGATGTGGGCTAAAATGTTCATTTAATTTTTTAATTACTTCTTCATATTTAATCTTCTCAGGCAATGGCAGTTCAAAATATTTACTTATAACTTCGATCACCCTCTTGCTCGTGAAACACATGTGTGCTGCGAGTTTTTTTATTATCATCTATCCCATTCAAAGTAAAAAAAAATTCTATTTGGGTTATATATAATGGCCATTCAGACACGTTATCTACTCAGAATTCTCCTATGCTATTTTGACCAAATGAATACAAACGAATACATTTTTTATTATGAATCTAAACCGTTCGATTTTTGCTATTAACCGCTATTTCCTAATATTCCTCCCTCCCCTGTTTACAAGGTTTACTCCTAACTGCACCACTTAATTTGCTGTGTCCCAGATTTCACCTACGGATCAGCAATGATAACTATTGTTTAGTAAACAGACAAGGTATAGAATATAATAGTTTAATTTATAATAAATAGATTAATATACATAAATAGCTAACACATACATATTTAATATGGAGAACTAACTACAACAGTCGGGGACCTTAATATCCTAATGCTCCCCATGTACCAAAGTTAAATAAGTTCACTCTACCTGTGACAGGCATAAATTAATTATTCACGAAGAGCCCAGTTGAGCATTATAGAATAATAAAAGATCAATACGATCTGTTCAAAGTCATAGTTGGCTGGATTACCTACAGGTGCTGAGTATCTGGGATATTATCTCCTTGAACATGCACCCATCAGCACTGTAGCAAGAAAAAGACTTTGAAGTCTTTTGACTTTTGTTTTTATATCTGTCGTGTGTTGGTCTCATTTGCTTTCTTTATATTTCTGGAGTAGTTGGAGACCCGTATCTGTCAGACATGAGATCCGGGTTACACTGACTTATTTCATTCTATATACACTAGTTACGATAATTAGCTTGACAATCTGCAATCATTGTCAATTGTTATTCTATATTGTTATTACTCTCTCTCTCTCTCTCTATATATATATATATAACAGAAATAAACACGGACATAAATTTTTGTAGATATTTTTCTTCTTTTCCTGGAATAAAATAATACTAAGTAAAGAGTTAAACAATTCTCAATTTAAAATAAAATTTTATTATGAAATAAACATTTAAAATCTAATAAATATTATTATAATTCTGATTTTGAATTTAAACAACAAGCTTGTATACATTATCTATGTAAAAACTTCTATTATCTATTTTGAAATCTTTTTAATTAATTAAACTGATAAAAATTCCCCAAAATAGCTTTTAATTAAAAGTGATTTGAAGAGAGTAAAAACATGTATATAGATCACACCCTTGGTCAAATTCCAATGGATTAAAGTTAATTGAAATGAATTTTTCCAATAACACTTTGATAAAAATTTCAAGCTTGTTTTCAAAAGAGATTAGAGAGATAAAGAAAATCCACTGTTTTTAAAATTTAGTGTTAGAAATATCAGCCACAGTCTGGATTGTACTGTTTGTAAGAGCTGAATAGAACAACTTGGCTAGTAAATTTTTTTGAATAAATGGCAGTAATTAACAGACCAAAATAGATAGATGCAATTTGTTGTGGGCTGTATCAGAGAGTTGGTAAAATGAACTGATGTAGCTGATTACACGACGGTAAATCCAGGAGCCTACTATTTTCTTTTTCAGGAGTTTCAATTCACATGGAGAAAAATGACCCACTTCTTTGTGTTTAAATTCATAGCCTTAAATGTGGAGAGATAGTTGCTTTCCTGAAACTATCAAACCAAAACAGCTGCTTGCTTGGAACAGTCCTAGACAGAAGGGGGACCAACATTTTATATGGATTGTATTTTTCCTGATAATGACAATCAACAAAACCAAACTCACCAAGAAAAATCTTCCAGCTTGCCCAGGGAATCCCAGCTTGCTGAAGAAGTAGTTATATGTATACTGGCTGCATCTAAAGGCAAAAAAGCACAGATAAATATATATACAGCTGGTGGTGAGTAGTGTTATATATAATAACGAAATTTTAAATAATTTCCTTAGTAAAATGACATTTTTATAACTGATAGATATATATAAAACGATATTAGTTTAAAATCGTTTATTAAAGAAGAAAAAAAAGTTTAAATTTATAATTTTGAAAAAAAGATTTCCAAAAGTCTTTTAGACTACAAAAAAAAAGACATTTTAAATCAATCAATTATCAAAAGTTTGATAGTTCCTATTTTAAAGAAAAAGACTATATTCAGCAAAGACAATTAAATTGCCAAAATAATCTTTAATAATTTTATTGTAATAAATGCAAATATTATGTACATAAATTATTTCGCACGTCTGTGCAAATTATATATATGTGTTTCAGTAAACCTAATATGTAAAATGTACATCATTTAACTGAAACTTTAATCATTTATTGTGTTTTTATATAACTTAAGATTTTGATAATTATTTTGTAACAAGTCAAATGTGTTCAGAAATTACATGCACACACATTTGTGTGCATATATAGATCAATGCTTATTAAATAGAACACATGAAATAATGAAGCTATAGGGAAATAATGCATTTGGATGCTTTGTGGAAGTAGCTGATGGAAAAAATTCTTGAGTGGGATTGTAGTCATGCGTGAATTTGTACTTTTCATGTTTATGATGGGTGTATGATTGGACTTGGCTGCTTAGATACATTGTGTTCATGATGCTCGAAAGTATATTCTCAGCACTATCCAGACCTAGGGATGGAGCTGACAGTAGTTCTGGGAGAATAGGTCTGGGGTCCAGGAATAGATAAGCCCCTAAGACTTGCACAGTGATGAGCAGGAGCCAAAAGTATTCTCTGGCTATAGTTATAATGAATATTCTCTCTAAGTACAGGAGTGGTAGTGCTTAAATTTGAGATATTTTCTCATGACGTCTTGATGCATTGTGTACTGATAGTCCCTGCTTTTCCATATACTTATTCTGACATGGGGAGCTGCAATTCACATATTCACTTTTTCCTATCTCACCTTACCTACTTCATCAGCATTATCTAATCAAGCAGAAAAACATTTTGAAATTTGCATTTTTTTTTTTAGTTCTATAAAACAGTTGTGTCTTTTCTTTATTAAAAAGGAAAGAGAGACATTTTAAAAGTGAAACAAATAAGCAAATAATTTGCCTGGATTTAAAAAATTGGAAAAAGGTAAAGAATAGATGATTCTATAATTTAAATTTAAAAACGTTGATAATTAATCAACAAGTACTTGTCAAAAATTGACTATACTTTTTTTTAAAGAAAAAAAAAAGAGAACTTATAAACTGATAACTAATTTTAAATTATATATATATTTTGTTTATACACACATATATGTATGAAATTTATGTATGTTTCCCAAATGGAATTAATTAGGAAAATATAATATTACTATTGTAACAAATTAAAACAGGACATATATGTAAAATTTTATCTTTTTTTGTCATTATTGAACATCAATTGAAATATATTAATTGTAAGTTATAAATCACGCGTCTGTGCGCATATATATGTAAACCACTATATAGTAACTTAAATTTTGTATATTAATCAGTAAATTACAAATGTGATATTTTTTATTATTATTGTATGTTAATCAAAAATTCCAGAGACTTAATTGTCAATTGTTATAGAATATTATGTAAATCATCTCTTGGTCACTATAACAATAATAGAGCTTGTATTCTCTGAGCTAGATTCATGCATGGGATGAATATATAAATAGGAGTGTGTGTATTTAGTGATTTGGGGCATCTAGAGATGATCAATCATCATCCTGGTTGGTGCAAAAGAGAATACTCTTTAAAGCCCATGCACTACATTTGATTTTAGTTTAGTCTTATTAAAAAATTAAGTTTATACTTGGCCAGTACATCAATGGTACTTAAGTAGCCAGATCATTGATGATGATCAGCAAGTTTTAGTATCCCAGCATTATTGTTTAGATTTTTTTTTAGTTATGTATTCTCATGAATTCACACTTAGTTTGTGCCTCAAAATTAATGATTAAATAATTGCCCCAAGCTGGCAAAGGTTCAATGGTTAGGCTGGTCTCCAGAAGATCCTTTTCCAATCCATTCAAAGATTGACTATTGATTATTGTACTGATTTATTTTAATTGTTGATCATTCATGATGATGAATGGTTTATTTTGAGTATTACGTATAATTACCCTTACTTTATAATGGTGTTTGATGGTTAATTATGCTTATATGTAATTGCTCTTCCGATGCAGCTGTGCTGATCTCTCAGAGATTCTCTTGATCTCGTGTTCTTTGAATAGATAACATTTCTTATATATAATTTTTGATTATTAAACATTACTTTAATAATTAATTTGATATTTCATTTTAAATTGACTGGGAGTGATGATGATGTTTCATCACCCCAGGTATGACCATCTGATCACTTTACCACCCCATCTCATTACAATATTAATTGTGGTTCAATTAAAAAAAATGTTATTCTTAAGGTATAGATGAATTCCAGTAATTACAATAATAATGAATTGATAATATGTATCAATAAAATAACAAGGTCAATGAAACAAATATAAGAAATGGTTATGAATGACAAAAATATATCAAAGAGGTAAAAGATTGGTAAGTTAAGTAAAGAAAATAGAATAGTAATATTGAAAGACATTTACACACAGAAAATGTTACATACTAATAATATATATTTTATATAAGATTCCATTTTGATCTAGAATAGATTTAATCACACCATTAGAAGTTATGGATCTAAAATAAAAAGTCTTAATGTTGCTACAGAAATGTACTTTACATTTACTATTGGCTTTATACATTTGTGGTAAAATGAAAGCCAATTAAAATGTAAATTACAAAATACTTCTCATTTAATGGATTTAATGTCATTTGATATAAAATTGCATATATGTAAACCAAATCAAAATGTGCAGATCACCTATTAAAAATTCAATTTAATTACTTGTGTTTAATGAGAGTAAAACAATTTAGTAAAAATATTAAAGTACATTTTTATTTAAAGAAGAAAAAATATGAGTTTAGGTACAAATTATTTTTTTGGATTTTGAAATACTCGGGTATTTTAATTTTTTTTACTCAAAGCAAGAAACATATATTAATGCACATTATCAATAAATTATAAACAATCATATTATAATTGCTTTTTATTGAAAAATGTCAATCTTGTGTTTTTTTCTTTGCAAAATCTTTAGAAATATATCTAAATATAAAAATCTGCTAATTTCAATTAAAAGAATATACATCTGGGTCTCGTTTTATGCAGTAGATAGGTTCCACAGAAAACCCGCATTAAAAAAAATTGCACAAAATTAGACTTAATTTACCTTGAAAAATGGGGGATAGGGTCTGTAATTTTCAGAATTCGCATAAAAGCAAAGCCACAGAGAAAAAATACTTTAAAATTCACATTAAAAAAATAAGCAAATAAAGTATGACTAATAAAAATTTTCAAATATTTGAAAAAAATTAATACAAAACAAACTTTTTTTATTTTTTTATTGACTACAATATTTAATTTTACATTTTTCATATATATTTTAATCATTACTGCTAGCGTTGGTTTGTAAACTGGAAAGAAATCAGATTCGATGTGATGTGATGTATTGTAGCTTCTCCTTAAACAAAGTCAAGAATCTCTTGGCAATTATGCCCAGAGAAACATGTTAGCCACTTTATTTTTATTTGTGATGTGATGTACAACTAGCACCACTTTCAGTCTTATGCTGTGTTAATGGTTTTCTATTTCTATATTAAAAAATGAGATCAAAATCAAAACAAAAAGATTATACATTATCATTAGAAAGATTATTTTCAGTTTATAAAATCTTCGTTTTTTATTTTAAAAATCTAAAAGATTATTTATTTCTGTTATATATAATAAAATATACGTTTTAAAAGCTTAATTTTTTTGAATATTTATTGTGATATTTTTATTTGTAAGTATAAATCTATTATTATTATTTACTCATTAGTATAAATAGGTTATTTACATAGAAGCTAAAATTCTAAATACAGCTTCAGGCCATATTCACATTAGCTGCTAATATAATGTTATATTTTTGAAAAAAAAAGTATCTAAAGTGAAATAAGTTATTAATAATTTAAATTTCTTGACATCTAATAAATATAGTGAAATATGAAAGATATTAAGAAGAAACATGAATCGCATAACTTCAAAATCGCATTAAAATAATCTGCATAAAACGAGACCCAGGTGTAATCATCATTCATTCAATATAGTTTAATTGATGATCTCATTCAAGTTTAATCAATAATGACTTTAAAATTTTTCTTCTGCTATTGTCATAGTCATTAGAGTTGCTTAGAAGTTTTGTAGGATAATAAATTTGGAAAGGCAGTATTTTATGATTTTAATTCATTCTTTAGAGGTACCAGCTTGATATATGATAATGATTGTTCCAAATTTACTAAAATTTATTGAGATAGTTACATGTCTCATAGCATACAGATAGTAATGTGTGTGCATATATATATATATAAAGTTGAAGGGAAAAGTCGAAATTAGCACAAACAAAAAAAAATTGTAGATATTTTGATTGAGGATTAAATAAGTTCTAATAAAAAATATTATAAATTAAGCATTTGTAAAGGTTTAATTAATATTTTATTAATTCTGATTATGAAATTAAAACAAGCATATTTTTATGTTACAATAGATATATTGGTAATATAGAATTCCACTAACTATTCTGATTAGAATTTTTTTAAATAAATTTTGTGTAACATATTTAGTAAAAATCCTGCAAAGTTGTCTTTGAAAGGATTAACATGAATTGAAAAGAGTCATCAATTTTTTTCAATTAAGACAAAGAAAAATTTCTTTTAATTACTGTGTTTTTTTTTAAATTTCACCCAGACTATAAAAATGTTGAAAAAATTATTAGGGTTTGAGTGTTTTTAAAGTTTTTACAGATTCTGACAGCATGAGGACTATGAAGTTATAACTAAAGGTATAAGACAGTGTATTCAAACACTGCTACTTCACAGTTGTAGAATATGGAATCATATGGATACTGATACTTCATAATGGTAGAGTTTGGATTTACATGAAAACTAGTCTCAGATTTTGTGTTCATAGCTTATATATATGTGAATTAGATAGTATAAATATTAATGGGAGCTGAGTTTATGTCAACAATTACCAGATTATACTTTTTCCAAAGATGACAATAAGCCAATCTATGGTTTTAGAAGGGACCAGCTTATTAAGAGATTATCATGCTATATATAGTTTTATCAATATGCAAAGAAGCACCGATAAAGGTACTGCATTGTGTATATAAAATACTTACTGGTTTTAAAGATAAATAATTTTTGACTAAATTATTCACTAAAGCTAGAGTAATAAAAAAAATAAATGACCATTTCCAGTTTTATTTACTAAAAGTGAAACTAATGAAAATGACATCTAAAATCTCTAATTTAAAAGTAATAAAACAACTAAATAATTTTGGCTAGAATAATATATTTAAAAACAAAGGATTGATTAATAAACAATTTTATTTTGAAATTTAAAAAAAAGTAAACTCCAAATATCTTTCTAGAATAGAAAACAAAAGAACTTGCTAGAATATTGTTAAAGACATTTATTATTAATCAAGAGTAACCTAAAAAAAAGAAGAAATATTTTTATGGACTGTCACAAAAACAATATATATATTAAAAAAAATTACCATAAAAAGAGGCTAATTAATAACTTTAATTCAGATTATATTTTGTATATACAGACATATATATGCATTTGTCTTTTATTAAAATGAATTATTGAAATTTATTATTAGTTTATCACAATTATAATATATAATTTTTTATAAAAGCACATCTGAGTGCTTATATACAGATGTGTTTTATGTAAACCTATGTAAATTACAATGTGATAGCTTATTTTTTGTATTTTAATTAAAATCAGAAATCTTAGTTTATATATATATAGCCATATTCTCTCAAGGTTTAATATCATTTTATTGTTGCTAATTAATATATATTTTATTATTAAACTTATTCTACAGAATTTACTCAATCCTAAAATAGTTTTAGAATATTATATGTTCATAATAACAGTTATAGAACTTTTGCTCTCTGATCTATATTCATGCATGATGATCTGTTATATGAAAAGTTTATGTTTAATGTTATAGATACCCAGATGATGATGATGCTAAATGGTGCAAAGGGAATATCCTTTAAAGTCTATGCACTATATTTCATTTTAATTATTTATTTAGAAATTAAGTTTATAGTTGCCCAGTACATTAATGGTACTAAGTGGCCAGGTCATTGATGATGATCAGCATATTTTAGTATCCCAAAATTATTTTTTAATTGTTATATTCTTATGGATTATCACATAAGTTTGTGTATCCGAATTATTGTTTGAATAATCTGCCCTAAGCTGGCAAGACTAAATAATTAATCTAGTCTATACCAGACACATTTCAAATCCAGTCACAAGATTGACTATTGATTTAGTTTTACTGTTGATCATTCATGATAATGAATGGTTATTCTTATTAGAGGTCTGTGTTCATGCCTCATGCTCCTCATATTCATTATAACATGCTCATTCCTTCTATATTTAATATTTTGTTTATTTAGGGATGATGGTGAGTGCCATCACTCCTGATTCACCTCTGTTTTTTGTACTATTAAAATGTTTACCCAATTGTAGGCCAATGATGATCAAATACTGTTGGCCATTACAATGAAATTGTCACTCAACTTGGTCTAAAATATAATCATATCTGAGAAAGAAAAAAGTATGCATTTTATGAAAAATTAATTTAAAAAAATTACTGTAAAATATGTGACAAGATTATTCATGATTATAAGCTATAAAATAGTTGTTAATGTATATTTAAGGGAGTTGTATTTAGAGTTGAATAGAAAAATCTATGATTTTAAAGATTGGATTGGGATTTTGACTGTTGGAGTTTGTTTAGATGTACTTTCAGTTTTGATGATGAATAGATGATTTTATCATTGCCTTGAGGATACAATGTTTTCATGCAACTTCAAGGAGTCTTTTATCGCAGGCATTACTTCAATCCACTTTCTGATTTCTTATTGTTTATTGTGGTGCAGTTTAACATAGCCCTGCTATGATTCCAGCTGCTAAGTCTCCAAAAAAAAGAACAAGGCATATTTTTGTATTTTCCAGCCCCTAAGATTTAAAAGAACATGGCTTTGCAAAGATTTTTGGCATTTTATTTTATATCAAAGGTTGTGGTATCTTATCTAAATTGAGGTAACCCTCTTAGTGTTCATGGTGCATTGTGTACTTATAGTCCATGGCTGAATTCTGTATCTATCTTGGAATTTCAGGTCACTATTCATTCTATTAGTCTCAGATACCTGTCAAATCTCTAAAAAATTGATGAGTACATAATTTGAGGTATTAAACTTTGTTTTGATTATACATGTATATTATGTAAAATATTGTTAGATGGGTGTTTCATTACTCTTTTCCTTTTCTCCATGAAGAGGGATATGAGATGATTATGTGTTTAATGGAATAGAACAATAGTAGTGTGTGCACACATATATATTGTAGCCCACTCCCCAATAATAGTTCAGTGCAACTAAAACAAAATAATAGAGCAAACACAACATATAAGAGCAGAGCTGGCTTGGGTAGCAAGTGTATATGGGTAGAGCATGAATAGGAGAGGTTTTAGAACACTACAGATCTTACAGTACATTAACCATAAGTTTCTTATAATCTGACATTATACAAAGCATTCAAATTAAACTGACTTTTAATACATGAATGATAATGTTAAAAGATATCTATTTAATTTAAAGTTATATTAAGTGATTAATAATCGGGAAGATATTTGTCTAGTGAATGATCCTGAAGTTAGCAGTATGAAATGAATGGCAAATGAATAAAGATGTAGAAGATTAAAAAGGGTAATGAAGAGCAAATAATCATTACATAATGTAAATGGATAATGAATAGACTTATGAATGAGAAGAAAAAAGTAATATGTTAAGGTAATGAGTAGTTGATGTTGTAATGAAATGGAGATCAATGAAGAATGAATAAATTGTGCTAGGATAATAAAATGAGATGATGATGAAAATAAAATAAAATATTGATAAAGTATGATGACGATGTTGGTGATAATGAATGGAAACCTGAAATATTAATTTGATACTATTAAAATAAAAGCAAGAGTTCTAAGTTTAAATAATTAAAGAAGATGGTTTAAATCTTTGGAATTTTAATTAATAGGAATAAAATAGGAGACCAAGGTAATATTTACCAAATGGCTTAAAAAATAAATCTGACAAACAAAATCAAATTGTAAAATTATTAATCTATAATTAAATTTCTTGGAGTTCATATGATTTTAGAATTTAATAATTTTATAAATGTAATCTGGATTAGCAAGAGGGATTTTATCTAAATATAGGGAAAAAATACTACAAAATTGAATTATTAAAAGATATTTGACTCTTTTACTAATAATAACAAAGGTAAAATATAAACTTTATAAGAACATTAAATACGTAATAGTAATGTAAACATAATTAGCTTAACCATTGGATAATCTTAAAATATTTTGATCACTATTAATACAACAATAAGACAATGATAACATCATCTGAGAACAATTTAAGTTTGACCGCTCTGAACAGTATGACCAGATTTAGTGAATGATGGCATTTGACAACTTATTGAAATATTTTTTAAAATCAAATATTTTACTTTTATTATCTCATTTTAAATAGCATCTCTGCATAATACCAACAATATTTTATTCG
This sequence comes from Epiperipatus broadwayi, assembly GCA_028023455.1. Taxonomy (NCBI): domain Eukaryota; kingdom Metazoa; phylum Onychophora; class Udeonychophora; order Euonychophora; family Peripatidae; genus Epiperipatus; species Epiperipatus broadwayi. The sequence continues at coordinate 7,970,615 of JAQFVV010000040.1, forward strand.
ATCAATATAGTTTTATATACTCTCAACATAAGAGTTTAGTAAAATTGGTACTTGAGTACTAACTAAGCTATGACGTACTACACCGAAAGCATACTATTCTAATCTTACGATCTTTAAGATAACGTCTCCTAGTGATTTGCGAACAAACTTAATCGATAAAATTTGCCCGCAGATCACGTGGAGAAGTCACCGTGAAGATCGCAAGATTAGAATAGTATGCCTTCGGGGCAGTACGTCATATCATACTTCATATCAAAGAAGGAGAGGGAGATGTCCACCATGTTGGCCAAACCCTGAAACAAACAAATGGAATAATAAGTAAAATTGACTAAAATGTTAATTAAAATAATTATGAAAATGTAAATATGAAAAATGGGATAAACCTAAAATTATTAGCAATATATAACAATATTTTGCTACGGTAAAATAATATTTCAATATTCAAACAAATGTAAATATGAAAAATGGGATAAACCTAAAATTATTTACGATATTTAACAAAAATTTGCTACGGTAAAATAATTACGAAAATGTAAATATAAATAATTAAAAATCAATATGTTCATTTATATTTTAATCAAAAATCAGTATTTTCAATAATATTTTAATAATATTCAAACAAAATAAGTAATAGCTAAACCCAAATTCATTACTCACAATTAACTGCCTTTCATAAATACTGCAAAAAGGGTAAAATGGCGGATTTTACAACCAATTTTTCCCTGTACTGTTTCAAAAATTTAATTATAAGCAATATTTAAGTAATCGACAAACAAATAATAAAAAATAATAGGTAAAAAAATAATTCTTTTTTTTTTCATGGTATTTAATGAATCCAAATTGATTATATTTAGGAAAAATTGATGTCAAATATTTACTACAAGTAACTGTCTTTCACAAATGCTGCGATACTGAACAACGTAAAATGGCTGATTTTACAATCAATTTGTAGCCGTAATGTTTCCAGAATATTATTATAAACAATTTTTCAGTAATCGTGAAATAAAGCTACAATAACAGGTAAAAATTCATATTTTTTGGGAGGATGGTATTTAAAAAAAGAAAAAAAATTATCAAAATTTTAACTATAAACAATTTCGTTTTTCAGCTACTGCGATAATGAAAAAAGAAAAAGTGATGCCATGACAAGCAATTTTCCCCATACCGTTTATGAAACAAAATTACAAAACTAAAAAGGTATATTAAATAAATTGTACTTACAAATAAAAGTCACTGTGGCGGACTGAATTCACGTATATGTTCCAAAATAGCAGTGAAAGTGTCATTTTTGAAGCATCGCCTCCACATGAATTCCGTTAAATACAAATCCAAGTGTTGTCTAGCTGTACCTCTGTGCTTCTTGTTCCGCCATTTTAGTAGCCCCCACAACCTTTCTATATTTTGAGTGTGGACTCCAGTTGATGGGTCCACAAAATTATAGGTGTGATTGACCTGAAGATGATCATATCCGGCCTCCTTTAATTCCTCGGTTTTGTAACCTTTCCAGCAGTCGCTGTAAATCGTAGATCCTTCCTGCACATTGTCTCTGATGGCTTGCATGAGAGTGGATGCGGATCTGTCTTGAATGGCTACCACAAAACATTCATCCGTCTCCCTGCAAACACCACCGAATATCCGACATTTTCTTGTAAGTTGTTGATTAGTAATAAATTAGTAATAAAAATAACACGGCAATCAAAATGTAAATTAGTAATAAAAATCAAAATTGAAATTAGTAATAAAAATAATAAATAGCAATAATTAACAATCACAGAAATTAGTAATCCAAATCTCAGCAATGAAAATGTAAAATAAGCAATAATTTCTCAATTAGCAAAATGTAAAATGAAAATCTCACAAAATGGCGTATAACAGACAATAGAAAAAAAACACGTCTTGCTTGCAATACGACAGCAGGTAAAAGACAGGTATTTACCACAATTCACCGCAATATTACATAATTTCGTTGGTGACCACGAAAAAACCTTGATCACTTCTATCGATTAGGCATGCCAATGTTTCAGTTGTCATGACATTGTTTTGGTTGATCGTTGATCTTATCTACCGGCGGCCTGTGTAGTACGTCATAGCTTAGTTAGTACTCAAGTACCATTTTTAATCAATATTGTAATGAAATTGTTATTTATTCACACATTTCACCTATCTCCCTGCATGCACACATATCCACAAACAAAGATGACCTATGAAACTGACCTCCACTAATTTTGTACAACTTATTTTAAAATAACTACAAAATAAAAACACTAATGAATATTAAATTTAAAATGGCTTTATTGGTTAAATGCCAATTTAAATTAAACATTTAAATATTTTTATATTGCTTTAATAAAATTTAAAGATTACCTTTAAACTAATTTGATACTATTTATTCTAGTTTATTTATAATTACCGTTACATAAAATAGTTAATAATTAACTTTTAGTTTAACCTTTAATGACACACGATTTTCGAATAATTAGATCAATTATGTCAGTAATCAATTTCACAGCTGATCTATCAAAAGGGTTAAAGTTAAATATAAAATAACTTGATTGGTTTTTGAAAGAAATTGACAATTGTAGGAGGGATAGAAATTATCAGATATAAATAGTGGTTTAGTAGTTTAGTTAGGTGTGTGTTGCTAATTCTGCTCCTCCTGAAAACTATAATTTAAAAAAAAAAACAAAGTTGTAATTTTCTTTAAAAATTTATTTATTTTTTTATTAAGTAAAAGTATATTTAAAACGTATATTTAATTGCTCTACAATCATGAACGGCTAAGCTAAAAAGTAACTATTTTCTGATATCAACTCTCAGTCAAATATGAAACTATAGTGACCAAAATGTTTAAAGGAAATTTTGCATCTTTTGTCTTATTTACTATTGCATGTCTTTTATTTATTGGAAACTAAAATTAAGATACAAACTGTTAGTATTTATATGGCTAAATACCTTTATTGTACTAAACTATTATAGCTGGAGAATACTTAGAACTTATCTAATTAAGTTAAAATATAAGTGAGGGAAATTGAAATAAATTATAGTGAACTGTATTATAGTTTAAAAATGCATCAATCTCCTTCTTATAAAATTTATTTAAAGATGCATTAAGTTTGAAATTTATTACTGAAACCTAATATTGATTTTAAAATATGCTCCTGTTTTAATAATGCTTATTTCTAAAATAATTTTAGAAAAAAGAAATTACTGCGCTAAAATAAGGAAAAATGAATTTTATCTGCCAAATATTTAGTATAATTTAGTATTAACCTTGCCTATTGTTCAATTGAAAATGTATTGAAGATGGGAAACTAATTATCTTATTCTAGAAAGAGTTGAACAAAATATTGTAAACTACAATTAGTTAAGGATGAATTTTCAAATGATAGTAAACTACAAAGTTTATTACCATACCTTTACCAAAAATGGAATAAGTTTATTTTAGCTAATTGAAAACAGATGAAAATATGAACTTTAAAGAAATAATTCCCATCATATGCTAAACAGTGGGAAGAGAAAGTTATTTGGAAATAGAATTTCAAAATACTGTATGAGAAGTAATTAAAAAAAATTGTTTTAAGAAAAATGTATTATTTTATAAAAGAAAAACGGAATTAAAAATCATAAAACTATATTATTGTGCATTTAAACCCAGGATTCTATAAAAACGTAATCAGCTGAAGAATTTAATTTTTCAACGCCAGCCTATTCTTATTATTTCAATGTTTTAATATTTAGAATATCTTTAAAGGAAGAAAGTGAGTAAAATATTTTTAAAGTACTATTAAACATGTTTCGTTTTCCTTTAGAAATCATTACCATGCTTATGAATATTTTGACTAGAATCTTTGAATACTGTAAGATAAATTATCCTCAAGAAATTATCTACATGTCTAGAATGGAAAACCAATATGGAGCTGAAACTATGAAATTAAATTACTGTATTATTTTTTTTATTGTCTGTTTTATTGGTTTAAAAAAAAGCAGAAAAATATTTATGCTATATCTTTATTTCTAAAATATGTGTAATACTATTAAGCGTAACTATACCAGGTAAACACGTTACAATGTTAATCTTAATGGGCTATAAAATGAGTAGATTGATATTCTGCCATTCTCAGGTACATTATATGCTATTATTCATATTTATTAAGTGTACTACAAGTTAATTTCTATTTGATAATTTTATACACAGAGATTTAAATATGTTGTGGATGAAAAAATCAAATCTCTTGAATTAGTCATATCAGCATCTTCATTGCCATGACAACATTCATGTGTTCTTCCGACGATGCAAAGATCGGTTAATTACAGCTGTATGCCTTCAGGCTTATGATGTCATAGCAAGGTAACAAAAAATCAAATCTTTAGAATTAGTCATGTCAGTCTCTTCGTTGCCATGACAATGTTCATGTGTTCTTCCAAAGATGCAAATATTGGATAATTACAGGTGTGTGCCTTCAGGGTAATGACGTCATACCAAGGTAAATACTGGATTACCAAACTTACAAAATGAGTAGACTAGTATTAAAAGTTTATTCAAATATAATGATTGTCAAGCATTGGTGGTCAAAAGGTCAGCGACAGCGGCTTTACAAGCAGTTGTCCCGGGTTAGAGGATTTCACTTCCCGGCTGATGCTATGACACATGAGAAAAAAATATAATGATATTAAAACAAATTAGGATTTTTAAAATTGAATTTTTATTTAGAGAGGAAAAGAAATAAAACTATAATGTAAAGTGTTTTTAGTTAAAAAGTATTACTTTTTTAGATGTTTAGAATGGTTAAATATTTTGAAATTCGGCTCTGAGCAAGAGGAATATATATTAATGTCCACAATCATTAATAAATTAAATCATTTTATTAGTGTCTTTGTTATAAAAATCTTATCTGTCTTGTGTTTTCTCTTTACAAAATCTTTAGGATTTGCTCTAAATTTAAAATTTTTTTAATTTTAGTTGGAATGCATATAATCATCATTTATGAAATAGAATTGAATTGATGACCCCAAGTAATTTTGATGGCTGTCAGCTTTCTTCGATTTTTTTTCTATTGATGACATATTTCCTTCGATTGCACCGGAAATCTGATGAAAAATAAATAAATTTGGAATTGCAATAAACAAGATGTTTAAAACCATAAAATTCAAATTAAGCCCAAGTATTATGAATCCATTTTGCTAATATTGGAAAAGTACCTCTATATAATCATATCGATATATTCAGCCTCACTAATTTTATGTTGTTAACTAATTTTTTATTTGAAGGCGCTTGATATTTGATCATATGAGTTCCACATGCACATTATCCTAAACTACATTAGCAAATCCTGAAATTAACAAAAATGCAAATAAATTTTGACACTTTTTTAACTATTCACATCAAATGAATATTTGGAGTGATTTATTTACGAGTATATCGAAATATTGCTCCTACCAAAGGGTCATTTGTATTTACACAATCAAATATTTCTTTTCATAAGCATTTATGAGATTTAAAATTAGGTTGAATATTTTTGTTATGTCTAAATACCCTGATGACAATCAATATTTGTTCAAAGCCTTTGAACTTATATGGTTTTACCTCTTTACAAAGCTTCTTGGCATAAAAGAAAATATTGCAACTGTGTCCATGATACTAATGAAATACTATTCCTCAAAAATTCATTTGAAACAGTTAAAATCTAACAGACCATTAAAGTAAAAGTTACAATTTCTTATCTGAGTAAGTAATAAATCTACAAAAATTTTGCTTGAATAATATTAATGCTTTCTATGAATTTTTCTAGCACAATAGATTCTCATATTTTTGGTTGAATAGTATTGATCCTTTCTATGACTTATTCTAGCATAATAGATACTGATATTAACTCCCCATTCGATTCTTATATCATTGTATTCTAATAAATAAACAAGATAAAAGCTGGTCAAGCGCTTGAAAATATAGCTTCTTTTTCAAACGCTTCACCCGCATTAAATTTTGTTTTTTTATTAGAATATTAAGAGAGAAGTTTAAAATACTTAATGATTATATTGAGAAGAGATGGAGAAAGAATTGTAATCCGGACCACATAAAAATATTTGTGAAAAACATAAAAAGATTTGTGCTTGAAAAAAATTTTCTTCATTTTTTAATTTGTTAGCATTTTTAAAAAAAATTATTTTCTTTATGAAAAATTGCCAGAAAAATATTCAAAAGTAAAATATTCAATTTAAACCACGTGTACATGCTCATAAAATAGTTAAAGTGTCTTAGTGCGGAAAAAAAATAATGTGATATACTTATTAATATTTTCAGTTAAATATTATATTGGTTGGAAATTATTATTTACATGTCCTATTATTATCTATCTGATCAATATATTCATGGTTCTGTTTTGTAAGTTTGGTGTCAAGTCTAAAAAGCTACCTCAGTTAATTAAATTTCATTTAGTAAATCAATGCAAGATTCTAAGAACCACCTCACATAATTGGTTCTGATATTGTCAAATCAGGATTTAGACTTAAAGTATATCGACTTCACAGTATTAAAATTGTAAGAAATATTTATTGATTATAACTTTCCCATATCAGATATATAACTGAATATTCTATAAAATTTCTGATACAAATGAATGTTATATATTTATAAAGGATGGCCTATGTACGATCGTATACGGATGCATTAAGGACCAGGAATTTAAGTTGAAACAGATGTTCTCCATTATTTTAATAAGATTTAATGGAAAGATTAAGGTTTTAAAATTAATTGAAACAAAACCGGATCTCTTTATAAATAAAATTGTTTTCCAGCAAACAAATAAACAATAATATGTGGAAAGAATGAAAACAAAGATTGGAGAAATGCTTTCCTTTAAAATATAAATAGAAAATTGTTTTTCTATCACTTATACTATTTTGTAACAAAATATAGTTTTATTATTGGTTTAAACAGTCTGTTGATTGTGTTGTCTGCACACATATCCAATATCCATTTAATCAGAATTAACATATGTTCCTTTGAATCTAGTTTTGTACAGCTGGTAGTTCTTGTCTAGAGGTTATCACCATCCTATTAAAGAAAATAATTTTAAAAAATATTTCAATATACAGAATACACTTTTTATTGCCTGATGATTAATTTCAAGTGAAAAAAAAGACAAGTGTTCTAGAAGTTTTATCAACTGCCTCTAGAGGACGTTAGTAGAAACATTGGGAATTATTTTAAGTAATCAGAAAAATTATTTGGATGAATGGGAGAAAAAATTGATAAATGAAGCAAAGAAAAGAAAGGGATTGATAAAGAAATTAACAGTATTTTCATATAATAAATATGATGTAGCTAGAATTATATGGAAAGGAGTTGCAGTAGCAGGGTTAACATATGGTAATGATGCATTATATGTTAGTAAAAAGATATTAGATTATTTAGAAAAAACTCAAAGGGAAGTAGGAAGACATGCATTGGATGCAGAAGTATGGACAGCAAGGGAGGCAATTCAAGGAGAAATGGGATGGTCAAGTTTTCATATGAGAGATGCAAAAAGTAAAATGAAAATGTTTGGTAGATTGCAGTTTATGGATAATAAAAGAATAGCTAAAATAGTATTTAATTGGGTTATGAGTAAAGGGCAGGTAACAAGATGGGTGAGAAAGGTAATGCGCTATGCAAAAGATTTGGATAAAGAATTTATATCAGTATATTTGTACAAAAGATGGGATGATTGTGTTAAGAGGATTATTGAGTGTTATAGTAGTAAGGAATGGGATAAAAGAATAGATTTATTAATAAAGACTAGGGAGTTAGAGAGATGGAGAAATAGTATGGAGAGTAAAAAAGAGTTTAAATATATATAGAAATAAACAGAATATTAGGTGTGAGTTAATATATGATAATAGTAAGGAAAGTAGTTTATTGTTTAAGGCTCGAACGGGATCTTTAGCTACAAAAGAATATACATGTAAATGGAAAAATATGGGTGATTTATTTTGTAAATTATGTAAGGAAGGAATTGAAAATATTAGGCATTTGTTAATTGAATGTAAATGTTTGAAAACAGAAAGGGTACATATAATGAAGTTGTGGAAAAATAAATATGAAAAGAGTGATTATACAGAAAGTGAATTATTGGTTTTTATGCTAGGTTTGGGAAAAGATAAGGGGGATTTAGATATAAAGGTTATAGAGTTGACAAAAATTATGTTGTGGAAATGGGATAGAGCAGATTATGGGTAAATTTAGAGTGGGGAATGTAAAAGAAAGTGGCTAACAGGTTTATCTGGGCTTAATTGCTGAGATATTCTTGACTTCGTTTAAGGAGAAGCCATAATACATCACATCACATAAAATGTTAATTAAGATCTTTTACTTATATTCCTGAATGACGTTAGACTTAGATTTATCATATGAACTTACTCTCGAATCTAGTTCCAATGATTACTTCGACTTCCTTGATTAAATATAATTCAATAGCATGTTTATATTTTGAATTCTCTTTCTCATCTTTTTTTATTTAAATACCAACCTGTATTTGATTTATTTAAAAAAATCTTTTGCTTAAAGCACCAATCACCACAGAATTGATGGTGTAAAAAAAAAACTTTTGTTTAAAGGATTCATTTTTGCGGATTATCTTATATTTTCTTTCATTTATACATGATATATGCATGGACCGTCGTTTTTTATTCAATACACATTTTGTGTGGCCTAAATATTCTGTTTATTATAGTTAATACATGCATATAATTACCAATTCAAAAAAAACTGTGGATATCCTAAAGTGAAAAACATCTATTAGATATTCTTTACATTTTTGCATTTCTGCATACTTATATGCCTAAAATAATTCACATTGTGAGGTAATTATATTATTTGACGTTCTGGATTTTATTTAATCTAATTTTTTAGATGCACATTTAAGAATAAATAAGAATATGTCACTTTTTATTGATTCACTCCTCCCCCCAATGCACAGTATTAACAATCTATAATAAAGCAGGCGGAGTATATATAATATAAAAGCCTTCAATTTCATAGGTTGCCTTTAACAACATAAAACGTCCAACCTCTTCATTGAAAGTAATATTACAATTGCATGTATTAATTCGGTAAAATGTAATATCAGCTCGTTGTTTATTCGATGGTAAACTGAAAATAATAACTGTGATAAGAATGGATTGGACAATTGATACATTAAAGGGAAATACATATGCTACATGTTGAATAAAAAATGAACACAAATCATTGTTGAAATAATTGATAATACTAAGCAATGATAATTCTCTGTATCACATCTTTTCTATACAATCTCCTATATTATTGTTTATGTTAGTTAATTTTTTTTTGCAATTTGTTTTGTAGTAAAAATAGACAGATGACATTAATGACTTACTTGAAAGTATCTAAATCCAAATTGTAAATTATTATTTCTAAAAAAGGTATATAAATACTTTGTAATATAATTAATAGGAATTGTATGTGTCTTTATAACTGACACAATTAACGAGAGTTGTAGTTAAAAACTGCCAATCTCAATGTTAAGCCGATTCGTCTTTTAATTTTTGTGAAAGATGGAAGAGTTATTGTGAAGCTTTTATTTGTGACGAAAATATACCTTTACTATTAAAAACAAAAGGTATTTACCAAGCATGAAAACATTCAGATCAAAGTGGCAACGCACACACGCGAACTCCGTTACGCAGAGAATGCTTTTCCTCTTTTTTGGCAACAATGTGCCACCTAATCTCAGAATCACGAATGAATGACGCGACACTGGGTTGCAGCGGATATTTTGTTCGTATACCAATGATGCAGAAGGTCAAACTCGAATGCCAAACAAATACCCCTAGCTTCCATGTGGCTAGATTACAGGTGTCCGCCACAACGCCTAGCTATAACTGTAACTGCATATAAATGTATTTATCATTACATTCATTGCAATAATTTTAATATTTAATTAGTAAAATAATATATATGAGTGAAGATAATTATTCATTTACGAATTAATTAATAATTTTATTAAAAAAAAAACACATTTTGTGGGTTGTTTTATTGAATTTCCTTTTGTATCCGCATTTTCATTCGCTCAATATCTCTTATTTAAATTCATTACTAGCAAGTTAGAAGACTAGGTTTTCAAAAAAATATATTGGATTAAATAATAAATCATGCCGCATGAAAAAAATAACCAAAGGACGATTCTAAAAAATATTTATGTAGACAGAGCAGCAATGTCTAGAAATATAACTAATTAAAATAGCAAATGATATTACCTAAAAAACGTGCAATCACGTGGGCGATAATAAATTTTGCGTAATGTGTAAAAGATACCCAATTTTTAACGGAAAATTTGCAGTTATTATGAAGGTAAGGCAAAAACCAAAAACCAATGGATATTATGAAATAGCCATTTCTATAAGAAATACATTGGTTTATTTTTTCGGTCATCCCCAAACGATTTATACATCGTTAATTTATATGAAACTAATGAAGTTGTTGTAAAAACATAATATATTGACATTTTGCGATATTTTAATTAGATCGTTTGTGCTATTAGTGTCTGTTTTTGTAAAATTTATTGTAATGTCCACGCTAATAAACGAGCGATTCTGCATTGCTGGATTCACAATCTACTTTATTCTTTTCTCAACAATGATGTCTTCTTCAAATGATTGCCAATGATCTTTTACTATGTTTTGGCGGTCATAAAATTTCCAGTTCACTTTAACTAACCACCGCATTATCCAATACAAACGACTTAAATAAAGGCTTAAAAAGAATCAGTGGTTACTTTATAAACGAAGATTAATGACAAATTATGGAATTAATTGAACTACAATTTCTATTATATAATGATCAATGAAATTTACTAGTGAGAAATGATAATTTTCTTGTAAATAAAATTATTAACAGAGTAGTTATCATGATGCATGCAAAGAAGAAAAAAAACTTTATACAAGTATTTTGTCAATTTTCCAAAAAATATGTTATATAGTTGGTTGCTGAGAATGACTTTTTTTTTCCTTCAGTAAAGTAATATTGTTTTAATGATTGAAAATAGTCAACATATTTTTTCATTTTTTTTTTCTTTAACGATATGGAAGTTATTGGGAAAGTTAAAGAATAACATATTAACAATGGAGCAAAAAATATGCACGTGGTGCAAATGAAAATGTGATTCTTTTCTTTTCGCTATTCATCCTGCTATTTTGATTCCATTTCATTTAAGACAATATATATTAGTAATTTCTTTGTGAAATTAGAATTAATAAATTGTCTATATGATATAAATTATTGAATTATTTAAATATTTAAATGGTGTTGAAATTTTAAGCTATTATTTTAAACGTGAAATGCCATTTATATACTTTTTGAAGTATTTGAATTCGAAATTTCTATATTTTTATCCAGTATGATTTTTACTTATTACACTTTCTATATTGGTTCTTAAAATTGGAATGCAACTTAATTTAATTCTCCAACAGAATTTTGGTAACAAAAACTGGGTGTATTAACAACTTTAACGCAAAAAATAATGCATACCTATAAGTTATACTCTAAGAAAGTTTTCTAACTAAAACTCTTCTACTAGATAAAAGGTTCTACAGTTCACTTTCTTGATTATTTAACTTATTTAACAATGGTGGTGATATTACACTCCTCCACTCATAGCAGGAATATGGCTATCTTACAAAGTGACTTAGATATGTCTTCCCAGGCCCTTGTAGCTGGTGGCCACTGTCTATATTCCTTTATGTTCAGTCTGCCATATAATCAGTAAACCTTTTCGTTTAAGTTTCTATATCTTCATTTAACCTTGGCCACCAAATGTAACTTCTGTCTAATGCTTTAATATGCACTATTTCTGGATGGCTACTATGAAGTAGTTCTAGAACTTGTTTTCGTCCTTGTAGAGGTATTACTACTCTATTGCCATTGAGAACACAATTTTTGCAGATTGATAATTGCATATGTCCATTCCAGAATGACATTGGTAGATTATCTGGTTTATTGTTAGGCCAGCCAGCCCTGATACAGTTCTTCAGAACATGGTAAGCTGGTTCACTGTTGGTTTAGTCTGAAACACTCCTACCGTTCATTGTTTTATTCTTCTATTGGTCAATATAGTTTAATTCTATAGTAGGTCTCATTCTTCCTGAAGCATCAGGCAGTCTAGATGATGCATCATCATGTTGGATCAACTTCCCACTTCTGTAATTTAAACCATAGTCATAAGCTGAGTACTGATGTCCAGGTGGACTGGAATAGCCTTTATTTTCATGAATATTCCCAACAAAATTTGGGGTCTGTAGTTATGGTAAATTTTCGCTCATATACATATTGATGGAACTTTTTAATTTCATAACCTATTGTCACCTCCTTATCTATCTGACTGTAGTTTCTCTTGGCATAAGATAGAATCCTTGAAGCATAGCCTGTTGGTTTCTTATTACTTGGGTTGGATGACTTACCACCATGCCTACTCCATACTCTGAGGCATCTGTTGTCAGACATAAATCTGCTTTATGGTCATAGTATACTAAGTTTCTCAGACATCAAGAGAGGTTTAACCTTCTTAAAGGCTTCTTCATGCTCTGATGTCCACTTCCAGACTTGATTCTTCTTCAAAAGGCCAAATATTTATTGAGCCACATGTGACTTCCTCTTTAGAAAAATCAAAATAATTAATAAGCCCTAAAATGCTTGTAATTTCTTTAATATTGTAGGTTTGAGAACATTATATACTGCTTTTATTTTCTCATGTGCTGGTATTTTTCTTTGTTTGGATATAAGGTGGCCGAGAAATTTTAGTTGCTGTGTATTTTTTACACATTTATTAATATTGAGAGTTGCTCCAAATTCTTCCAATCTTTGACACACTTGAGTGACTTTATTCATGATGATTTCTGAGTTTGCAGTGATGAGAATGTCATCAAAATAGGGGATGATTACTGCTAAATGCTTAACTAAGATATCCATTTTTGCTTAAAAAATGTTTGGAGCGACAGTTATTCTGGAAGGAAGTCAATTGTATTTGAAAAATCGTGTGTGGTTATTGTTAACATTATTAGTTTCTTCACTTACTGGTATTTGATGAAATGTGGACTGGAGGTCAAGTTTTGCAAAGTGTGGACTGGAGGTCAAGTTTTGCAAAGTGTGGACTGGAGGTCAAGTTTTGCATAAGTGTGATGCCTTCTCTAATAGGGCTAGGACCTCTCTTCTATTGGATACTGGGTATGCACTCTTGCAGATATTTTTGTTATTGTTCAATGATAGTTTTCACAAATACGAATTTTGCCATCTGGTTTGTTTCCTACCACAATTGGTGTCTGAATTTTAAATTGGCCTTATTGTGCTTTTTTGTAATAGGTCATTTATGGCTTCAACTTTAATGCGTTACACAGATGATACTTTCCTAGTCTTGCAAATTATGAGTATTGCATGTTATTTTATCTCTTGTTGTACTGGCTTTGTTTTCATTTGTCCTAAATTTGTAGTAAATTGTGATAGGAATTCAATCAGTATTTCGTTTCTTTAATTTTTTTTTCTATTACATTAATCCTAATTCCCAAAGGATGGAACCAGTTTCTTCCCATTAAGGATTTTATTTTTTTCTGTAATATATATTGTAACAGTCAGAAAACGTGTGACTCATAAACATAGTGCAGAATTCGACCACCACACAGAAAAGCAGCACCATCGAGGCAGCGAAGCCACCCGTGTTACTGAGTTCGAACATAGTTTATCGGTTCCACAATACAATCCACGAAACAATGCATCTGATGCGACATTAGTAAATATGTCCTTAGGCATGGTGGTCAGGGATATGCAAGTGATTCATAATTTTATTCTCGATTTAGCCAATAATCAAACTAATATTAATTAAACATTCATATTTACGTAATCGAGGAAATATTATATAGAATGGGTATCAAATAAATGAAACGTAACTGCAGACATATAGTTTAAAATTATTTATTAATACATTTTAATAAAATCATTTACTAATAATATTTTAGGGATTCAAAGCTTCAGTAGCGGAATTTGCGACATGATTATATTTTAAAGAATACATTTATTTATTTAGACATTATTTTATATTGAGGATTTCAGTAGTGGTATTTCTGATACTGTAATGTTTACAAAAGGAATACATTTATTTGTTTAGACATTATTTTATCTTGAGGACTCAGTAGTGGTATTTCCGATACTGAAATGTTTACAAAAGGAATTCACTTATTTGAAGGCGTAATCTAGCTACCTAAAATTCTCGAGTAAGTATTTCTAATGCATGCCTGGAGGGATTTATACCTTTGCAATGCAAGAGTCTAAAGTATGGGTTATAAGAGTAATGGCAGACATATATTTGTTTAATTAAAATATTTATTTATAACTAAGGGCAAACATTTATTTGAGAGTGAATTATGAAGATAATGCAGAGGCAGAGTGATATATAGAACAATAAAACTAAGTAAAGGAACACGTGGAACGCTTTAGAAAGGTGATATGGAATGGCAGTATATTGAAACTGCAATGCTGCGAATGGGTTTATAAGAATGTCGGGCTGGTCTGTGCCTCAGCCTGACGAAGTAAGGTGTCACATCAGCATAACCAGGGACAAGCGGTCCATGTTGCAGTTTTGCCAGCTCGCTGCATGATGTTGTCAAGTCCTACGGGAGCATCCATTATGCCCGCTTGTGTAGGACGACTGGGGTTAATTTCAACCCTGAAGAATCCGGAATATTTACGGTGGAATAGATTATCGCGTCTTTAAAACGTAACACATGTAATAAACGATTATGATAAGATTTAAATGGATTTCTAATTCGGCCCTACATTATCAACAGTTACTAAAGAATGTTGGTGACTTTCAAAGAAATGTAATTTTCTGGAATTATTCATGATGATTTAATAAGTACAAAACCTATATAAATTGGGAATTATTATAACTAATACGTCAGCCATTTGCGAAATAGTAGACCCTGCATTACAATAAGTGATGCACTGAATGCATGTCGATTTATATGAAAGTTAAGTTAGTTATGGTTTATAAGAATGTCGGGCTGGTCTCTGCCTCGGCCCGATGAAGTACATATTAATGAAAATGTGACACGCATTCACTGTTTCAAACGATCATAGATTTAAACTTAGAAAATAGAGACAATTGTGAGCATGCAATAATTAAATAATAAATATAGATAAAATGTAGATTATAGAAATACGCACCCAAGATAGAATGAGGTAAGCTAGATTAGTAGAGAAATTTACACATTAAGTTAATTATTCAGTTTTAGTTATACATATGGTAGTTTTACATTTTATAATTTAGATAAGTAGTATGAAGAAGAGCTATAGCATATTATTAGAGTACTCTAGAGTTTGAACACAGACAGGTACCTGTTTTATAAGAAGTTTTCTGATTCCATTAGTTTAGCAGCAAAAGTTCACAAGTGGCAATTCTTTCTTGTATTTAGATATTTCATTCACTTTCACAGCAGCAGCAGCTTTCTCATTTATTTCAGGCAGCAGATCTTCATGGTGAATTTATGACGGGCAATGGAAAGTTCGGCATCCAATAGGCCATCTCCTGATGGAGAATAATCTAGGTGCTTTACTCGGTCATACCTTGGCAGGAACAAATTATTTTTATATTTTTGGAGACTCTCAGTGATCGAGAGCAAAGCTAAAGTTTAAGTGAATGTCTCCAGCAAGTCTAAGATGGCCTCTTTTCTTATCTTGATCTTTCACATTTTTGTTAAGATATTTTTAGGTTCTACTTAATCTGCCCTGAGGATAATCAATGCATTTTGTTGGTTTTTAATTAAAGAAAGCTGCCATTCTATTGTTTACATTTTACATTTACTAATTACATTTTGGGGAATTTTTCTTTAATTAATCTATTATCTATCACTGACTGATGCTTTTAAATTTCAAAGACAAAAAGGGAACATAAGATTATTTAAACTTTTAATTAAATATTACATCAGATTTTTTTAGAATTATTATTTAAACGAAATTTAAACAAAGCAATAAATACGAACTTTATAATCCAAAATAAATGATTAAAATTATACAAAATTATATAACTAAAAGAAATCTAAATTATATTATTTTATCCCTATTTATTGCCTTTAATTTGAGATCGAAATGTGTGCGTGTTTATGCTGAATTCTACATATATTTATACATTTTTAATATTGCTACACACACAATTCGATACCAAAAAGTTTAAATTTGGGCAGGATAGACCGGTCAGTGAGAGATGACAGAAAAAGGTGAAACTTAAGATTCGAATACGAATCTTACTGTTTCATTTCCCCGTACTTCCCGTGAACAATTAAGGAAGGACAAAGGAGGCAAGAAAGAAAAAAAATTTTACATTACATAATTTAAATACGAAAAAATTATTATTATTATTTTTTTACAGATATATTGAAATATAGAAAGCAGAGATTACATGAAGCAACGAACAATTAATATACCCGGATCTAGAATTTATAGTTTAATTAAAATGGCCTAATTTGGCCGTGTCTGGTTAAAATCATAGTAATAATTAGTTAAACAGAATATATATATATATATAATTCTTAGAATAGGATTAGTTAGTATAATATAAAAAAAAATTTTTTTTAAGAGTAATAATAATTAAAACAACAATATATAATAAAATTTTTATCTAAAACCCTATTTGACTAAAGTACAATCCATTCAACCAAGTTCATTATATCAAGTTCATTTTAATGTTTTCATATACGTTTAATCCGTCCTAAGAGTCTAATATTTTTACAACCCCGGGTCAGGTGGATAATACCGATCTCTCATCATCGATGACTGCGGCCTTGGGTTTTCTAATTGTTGCCTTTTATCAGGTGGTTCTTTGGCCCAATGGTTCAAATCCAAGGTAGTGAGAAATTCAATCATTTCTTCGATGTCTTTTATCCAACTACCTGCCATTAATTGTTGGATGGTTAGTGGCATACTATGCTGGATGGCCCCTATGATGTGTGAATCTGAAAAGGTGAACATTGTAAGGGATTTAAACCTGTTTGCTTGGTGGAGGAAAAACCGTGTGTACATTTCTTGGGGTATCGTCCCATATTTTTCCTGGCAAAGCATATTGTAGATACCGCTTTGACGCTCGTTGCTCCAGTAATGCTTCATTAATGCATCTTTGTATTTTTCTATGGTTTTAGGCTTCCATCTCACCATATTCCACCAGTCCTTGGCAGATCCCTGTAAATGGTAACTGGCTATCACTATCTTCTCATCCGGCTCTGTCTTATGAACTTGGAAGAACTTTTGCAAGCTCTCTAAGTGGGCTTGAGGATTTTCTCATATCTCCCCTCTAAAGATTTTGATGTGGATCATCTTTGCTAAATAGCTTTGGTGTCCAGTGTCCATCTTGTCTCTTCTTTAATGCTGCTTTCACTCAATGGTTCCTGTGGGCCTTCATCTATTGGGATAAGGTCTATTTGCTCATCTACTATCATAGTTTTGTCAAGTATTTCTAATTCCCTTTCCTTTTCCATATCTTTAATTTCTTTTTCCTTTTTACTAGCTGGGGATATTCCAAAATGTTCCTTTATGGCTTCTAACTCTCTCCACATAATGTCTTTAAATTCCTGATATTCTCTCACTTTTATCTTTTCTTCTTCTTGTCTCTGTTTTGATTCTTCATCTCTTCTTTTTCTCATTTCCTCCTCATACATTTTCTTCATTTCTTGCATATTCTGTCTGAGTATTTCCTCAATGAACTTGAAATTAAAGTCCATCGATCCTCTGTATTGTTGCGGAGCTTCCCTTCGCTCGGGTGTTGATTCCAAAACTTGAGATAAAACTTCTTGCTGTATATCAATATTTTCTGATTCCATTTTCTTAATATGATTTATTTATTTTATACTACTAGCATTTGACTACTCCCCACCGGTATATTGACCCTATAACACTCTTTCGCTGCCCTCACCTACTCTACATTGCCCTATCTCTATATTGCTGTGTTTAACATATTTAACATATATATTATAGCGAACTACTGGTTACGCGTATAATAAGCTACTGCTGTCTATGATATATATATTTGTACTTTTACAAAATATTTACTATTAACATATATAACAAGCTTCTGCTGTCTATGCTATATATATAACGGTGTTTTAATAAATTATTCAATGCTACCTGCTTTCTCATTTAGCGACTGATTATTATTATTATTTTTTTGACATATATATATAATATTTCATTAGATCCGAGTATTTTCGTTCCTTCTTAACTTACACACACATCTTTGCTTTCCTTAAATTTGTTATTATGCCTGCTGTCCTTTCATTCACTTGACCCACATTATTTCACTCGATTTATATTTTTTTTCCATTTTTTTTATCAAAACAAAATCGTATATATATAGAATAATTAGCTAACTCGAGTAATGAACGCTAAAAAAAATTTATCTGCGTTATATTTTGCTCAGGGTATATATGGTTTTTTTGTATCGAAAGCTCCACGTTGGAAAGCGCCAAATGCTAAAAAAAAATTTAACTATGTAACAGTCAGAAAACATGTGACTCATAAACATAGTGCAGAATTCGACCACCACACAGAAAAGCAGCACCATCGAGGCAGCGAAACCACCCGTGTTACTGAATTCGAACATAGTTTATCAGTTCCACAATACAATCCACAAAACAATGCATCTGATGCAACATTATTAAATATGTCCTTAGGCACAGTGGTCAGGGATATACAAGAGATTCATGATTTTATTCTCGAGTTAGCCAATAATCAAACTAATATTAATCAAACATTCATATTTATGTAATCGAGGAAATATTATATAGAATGGGTAACGAATAAATGAAATGTAACTGCAGACATATAGTTTAAAATTATTTATTAATACATTTTAATAAAATCATTTACTAATAATATTTTAGGGATTCAAAGCTTCAGTAGCGAAATTTGCGACATGATTATATTTTAAAGAATACATTTATTTAGACATTATTTTATATTGAGGATTTCAGTAGTGGTATTTTCGATACTGTAATGTTTACAAAAGGAATTCATTTATTTGTTTAGACATTATTTTATCTTGAGGACTCAGTAGTGGTATTTCCGATACTGAAATGTTTACAAAAGGAATTCACTTATTTGAAGGCATAATCTAGCTACCTAAAATTCTCGAGTAAGTATTTCTAATGCATGTCTGGAGGGATTTATACCTTTGCAATGCAAGAGTCTAAAGTATGGGTTATAAGAGTAACGCCAGACATATATTTATTTAATTAAAATATTTATTTATAACTAAGGGCAAACATTTATTTGAGAGTGAATTATGAAGATAATGCAGAGGCGGAGTGATATATAGAATAATAAAACTAAGTAAAGGAACACGTGGTACGCTTTAGAAAGGCGATATGGAATGGCAGTATATTAAAACTGCAATGCTGCGAATGGGTTTATAAGAATGTCGGGCTGGTCTCTGCCTCGGCCCGACGAAGTAAGGTGTCACATAAGCATAACCAGGGACAAGCGGTCCATGTCGCAGTTTTGCCGGCTGACTGCATGACGTCAAGTCCTACGGGAACACCCATTATGCCCACTTGTGTAGGACGACTGGGGTTAATTTCAACTCTGAAGAATCCAGAATATTTACGGCGGAATAGATCATCGTGTCTTTAAAATGTAACACATGTATAAGTATAAACGATTATGATAAGATTTAAATAGATTTCTAATTCGGCCCTACATTATCAACAGTTACTAAAGAACGTTGGTGACTCTCAAAGAAATGTAATTTTCTGGAATTATTCATGATGATTTAATAAATACAAAACCTATATAAATTGGGAATTATTATAACTAATACGTCAGCCATTTGCGAAGTAATAGACCCTGCATTACAATAAGTGATGCACTGAAAGTGTGTCGATTTATATGAAAGTTAAGTTAGTTATGGTTTATAAGAATGTCGGGCTGGTCTCTGCCTCGGCCCGATGAAGTACATATTAATGAAAATGTGACACGCATTCACTGTTTCAAACGATCATAGATTTAAACTTGGAAAATAGAGACAATTCTGAGCATGCAATAATTAAATAATAAATATAGATAAAATGTAGATTTTAGAAATACGCACCCAAGATACAATGAGGTAAGCTAGATTAGTAGAGAAATTTACACATTAAGTTAATTATTCAGTTTTAGTTATACATATATTAGTTTTACATTTTATAATTTAGATCAGTAGTATGAAGAAGAGCTATAGCATATTATTAGAGTACTCTAGAGTTTGAACACAGACAGGTACCTGTTTTATACGAAGTTTTCTGATTCCATTAGTTTAGCAGCAAAAGTTCACGAGTGGCAATTCTTTTTTGTATTTAGATATTTCATTTACTTTCACAGCAGCAGCAGCTTTCTCATTTATTTCAGGCAGCAGATCTTCATGGTGAATTTATGATGGGTAATGGAAAGTTTGGCATCCGATAGGCCATCTCCCGATGGAGAATAATCTAGGTGCTTTACTCGGTCATACCTTGGCAGGAACAAATTACTTTATATTTTTGGAGACTCTCGGTGATCGAGAGCAAAGCTAAAGTTTAAGTGAATGTCTCCAGCAAGTCTAAGATGTCCTCTTTTCTTATCTTGATCTTTCACATTTTTGTTAAAATATTTTTAGGTTCTAATTAATCTGCCTTAAGGAAAATCAATGCATTTTGTTGGTTTTTAATTAAAGAAAGCTGCCGTTCTATTGTTTACATTTTACATTTACTAATTACATTTTGGGGAATTTTTCTTTAATTAATCTATTATCTATCACTGACCGATGCTTTTAAATTTCAAAGACAAAAAGGGAACATAAGATCATTTAAACTTTTAATTAAATATTACATCAGATTTTTTTAGAATTATTATTTAAACGAAATTTAAACAAAGCAATAAATACGAACTTTATAATCCAAAATAAATGATTAAAATTATACAAAATTATATAACTAAAAGAAATCTAAATTATATTATTTTATCCCTATTTATTGCCTTTAATTTGAGATCGAAATGTGTGCGTTTTTATGCTGAATTCTACATATATTTATACATTTTTAATATTGCTACACACACAATTCGATACCAAAAAGTTTAAATTTGGGTGGGATAGACTGGTCAGTGAGAGATGACAGAAAAAGGTGAAACTTACTGCTTCAATATATAACAGAACTCAATTGCTTGAGTTTAACGTGACTTTGTCCATAATGTTTCCACTGATTTCAACTGTGTTTTCATTTACATCTGTTGCATGAACTTCGGAATTCACAATTTTTTTTGAGGCTTGTTATTTTTAAAAATAGATTTCCAATTCTTTAGAGACATGAGGGAAATCCCCGAGCCACTATCTATTTCCATTTTATATTTGCCTTTGATGGATACAATTTGGTTAAATTTTGATTATAAATGTTTCAGTGTTTTGATCTCATATCGATCTTTTGAGTTTTTTCCAAAAATATCTCACTAGGGTTCCTTGTATTTCATACAGTTGTTTACAATTTTTTTCAACATATCCGGGTTTTTTGCAGCAGAAACATACATGGTTACAGCTACAATTCTCATCTTGTTCAGCATTTTTCTGAATGGGATACTAAAGAATATGCTGTGACAGAATATTCTATTACCAGTTTGTAAGCTATTCCCTTTTCAATGGCCTCTTTATATGTACTGTTTGAGTCTGCAATAATTCTTCACAAAATTTTAGGTCATATAATCTGAGTAGCATCTGTTCAAGGAATGCTTCTTTTAAATATTGACTATAAACACAATCTTTAGCTAATTCATGCAAAGCTGAATTATATTCCTTGAATATTTCATTTTTGTCTGATATCATAAATGAAAGTATAGTTTAATAATATGCTTCGACAGTAGCAGGCAAAACTCTGAAAATATATTTCAACCACATCATAATATTGTCAAGTTTCTTGCTTACCAGCTAGACATAAATGGTTAGCCATTTCTAAAATCTTGATCCCTGCAAAACCTGTAAGTGTGGCAATTTTAATGTCATTTTTTAACATTGTTTATCAAAAAGTGTTTTTCAACCAGTTTTACATATAATCACCAATTACTGGAATTTTCAACATTGAATTCTCCTATTTGTAGTTGTATCATGGTGGACATTTTTCATTCCAAATCTGTTCTTTGGAGATCCTGTTGATTGCGCTAATTTGACATGTATGCATCAACTTAATTTAATTTTCCAGCACACTTGGTTCGTGTTTTTGCTTGTTTAACTTAATTAACAATAGCGGGTGACATTACAGTTTTTAAAATTGGCATTTAACTTACTGGAATCTGTCCAATGATAAAATTGCAAATTAATCATATTTTTGATTATAATACTTAGTTGATTACTTTTGAGCAAATTCTAATGATAAGTATTGTAAATTCTTTTTTTATGTATTTATTTAGTTTCGAAAACTGTGATAATTTATTACCAATTAAATTTATTAAAAAGAGTCCAATGATGTATTTATCAGGAATTGGGAAGAACTGTGTGGCTTTGGCTAAGATTTGTGACTATTGAGCTTCAAATTATGCCACTTTACTGTTGCTCCAACTATTTAAACAATCTAAATTTCATTTTTTAGACATAGGTAAAAGAACCAAATTTAATTTGGAACTTAGACTTCTCTACAGTGATTAGGTAAATAAGAGATTTTTCTTACAAATAGGCCAAGCATTCATACATGTCATAATGTGTATTATATTTGTGACTAATAATAGTCACATGTCTTATATATAGATCAAGAATGTAAGGATGAGTATCCAACTGATAAGTGTGCAACATATGTGAGTCTGCAATCTAAACTGTTTTTAGAACCAACATAAATTTCACTTGATTGTTATTACTTTTAAAACTTTTGTTTACATATTCAATTGAAAAATTATATATATATATATATATTGTACATAAGTTAAACTTCACTTGTCTCCAACAGGTGCTAGAGCTTATTTTAGGTTAACTATTTATTTGTACTTGTCTGATTTTAAAAAAAAATAATGAGAAAAATAGAAGGCAATATTTAATTAGTGAATGATATATAATAATAATTTATAGTATTGTTATAATTATTAAATATTGTATGATTAGGCATAAATATTTCAGTAGTATATGGTAATTAGTTTGATAAGAGATGTAAGATAGTAAGTTTACTTAAAGGAAATATCAGGGATGGTTTCTTAATTAATAAATAGTATTAAATGTATTTGAAAGTAACTATTGTTTTATTCATTTTTAATGTATATCCTATAATAAATTGATTTTATAGATAAACTAGAATAAATAGTATCAAATTAGTTTAAAAGTAATCTTTAAATTTTATTAAAGCAGTATAATAATTATTAAATGTTTAATTTAAATTGGCATTTAACCTATAATGTCATTCTAATTTTAATATTCATTAGTATTTTTATTTTGTAGTTATTTTAAAATAAGTTGTAAGTAATTAGTGGAGGTCAGTTTAATAGGTCATCTTTGTGTGTGGATACGTATGTATGCAGGGAGATATGTGATGGATGAATAAATAACAATTTAATTAATGACCACATGATTTTTGAATAATTAGATCAATTACATCAGTAATCAATTTCACAGCTGATCTGTCAAAAGTGTTAAAGTTCAATATAAAATAACTTGATTGGTTTTTGAAAGAAATTGACAATTGTGGGAGGGATAGAAATTATCAGATATAAATAGTGGTTCAGTAGTTCAGTTCAGTGTGTGTTTCTAATTCTGCTCCTCCTGAAAACCATAATTTAAAAAAGCAATAAAGGTGTAATTTTCTTTAAAAATTTATTTTTTTTATTGAGTAAAAGTATGTTTAAAATGTATATTTAATTGCTCTACAATTATGAACGGCTAAGCAGAAAAGTAACTATTTTCTGATATCAACTCAGTCAAATTTGAAACTATAGTGACCAAACCATTTAAAGGAAGTTTTGCATCTCTTATCTTATTTACTATTGCATGTCTTTTATTTATTGGAAACTAAAATTAAGATACAAACTGTTAGTATTTAAATGGCTAAATACCTTTATTGTACTAAACTATTATAGCTGGAGAATACTTAGAAATTATCTAATTAAGTTAAAATATAAGTGAGGAAATTTGAAATAATTTATAGTGAACTGTATTATAGTTTAAAAATGCATCAATGTCCTTGTTATAAAATTTATTTAAAAATGCTGTTAAGTTTGAAATTTATTACTGACACCTAATATTGATTTTAAAATATGCTTCTGTTTTAATAATGCTTATTTCTAAAATAATTTTAGAACAAAGAAATATACTGCACTAAAATAAAAAAAATGAATTTTATCTGCCAAGCATTTAGTATAATTTAGTATTAACCTTGCCTACTGTTCAATTGAAAATGTATTCAATATGGGAAACTAATTATCTTATTCTAGAAAGAGTTGGACAAAATATTGTAAACTACAATTAGTTAAGGAGAATTTTCAAATGATAGTAAAGTAAAAAGTTTATTACTGATACCTTGACCAAAAATGAAAGTAGTTTATTTTAGCTAATTGAAAACAGATGAAAATATGAACTTTAAAGAAATAATTCCCATCTTATGCTAATCAGTGGGAAGAGAAAGTTATTTGGAAATAGAATTTCAAAACACTGTATGAGAAGTAATTTAAAAAAAAAATGTTTTAAGAAAAATGTGTTCTTTATAAAAGAAAAACAGAATTAAAAATCATAAGCTATATTATTTTGCATTTAAACCCAGGATTCTATAAAAATGTAATCAGCTGAAGAATTTATTTTTTCAATGCTGGCCTACTCTTATTATTTCAATGTTTTAATATTTAGAATATCTTTAAAGGAAGAAAGTAAAAAAAATATCTTTAAAGAACTATTAAACATGTTTCGTTTTCCTTTAGAAATCATTGCCATGCTTATGAATATTTTGACTAAAATCTTCGAATACTGTCAGATAAATTATCCTCAACAAATTATCTACATGTGTAGAATGGAAAACCAAAATGGAGCTGAAACAATGAAGTTAAATTACTGTATTATTTTTTTATTGTCTGTTTTATTGGTTGTAAAAAAAACTCAGAAAAATATTATGCTATATCTTTATTTCTAAAATATGTGTAATACTATTAAGCGTAACTATACCAGGTAAACACGTTACAATGTTAATCTTAATGGGCTATAAAATGAGTAGATTGATATTCTGCCATTCTCAGGTACATTATATGCTATTATTTATATTTCTTATGTGTATTACAAATTAACTTCTATTTGATAATTTCATACACAGATATTTAAATATCACAGTCGTAGTTTATTATATGTGGGAAGTTTCACTCTGTTTTATTTTAATTCAGCCAAAGAGGTTTATCAGAGAGTTTCCATTCATTTGTTTTATGAATGCTACATTAATAATAACAGCAAATATTTTTTTATAAGCATTGAGAATTAATATTCTTACATTTAATTTGCAATCTTTTAAAGTCTTCTAGTCGCTATATTTTTAGTATTTAATATTTTATTATGTGTGCATTGTGTGTTTGCCTAGTATTTTATATGCATTTAATTTTAAAGTATTTCTTATAATAGTAGTTTGACACCATTTTGCTTTATTGCTTCTTACATTGAATATATGTGTTGTATTTTTAAACTTCTTAGTGATGACTTAGTTAATTCATGAATGTGAAGTCTATATTTTGTCATTAGTTAGTATTAGTTAGCCTCAAAGAGTTAGGCTTTGTTAATTATTTTGAGTATGCTTAATGGAGTAGACAATGTTATCCATCCTTATTGTATTGCTTTTCCATGAATTGATAGTGCTTGTGCCCTTAGAGGGTTATTGTATATTCTATAGTTGTATTTTTCACGTGATGATTATCACATTTATAAGCATTGGAATCCCATGAGAGAGGATCGTACTTTCCTGGAGCATCTCTCCTGTTCCTGATGCACTGTATACAAGGTCCATGCATCCTATTTTTTGCCTGAAAGTTAGGTATTTTGAAAGCCACCACATTATTATTCAGCTCAGTGGAGCATATATGTTCTTATATTTTGGCCTATCATTCATGACGAATTAATGCTATTTCCACCACAGTAGATGATGTGGCATTTGTTTTAGATATGTGATGAGAAGATATGTTTATTTGAGGAACTTGCTTTTTTCAGGTTGTGATAGCTATTTTAATGCTTATAGGTATATCAATGTTTGAATTGTGTTTCTATGATAGTTTTATCATCCACAAGCCAACCAACAATAATTTATATTTATTTTTAAGTATGTTAAATTATGCATAGTGTATAAGTGGCAATTTACACATACTATTTTTTCATATGTTCATCTCGAGTTTCATCAATGGATTTGTAAGTCTTCTAAGTCTTTAATTTTAAAACACACAGGGTAAGAATTTTATGCAGACATAATTTATTTAAAAGTATGTAAATGACCTCTGATGAATGAGTGGCCCATATATCTAATTTAATTTAAATTTAGCTAGAAATTTGCTTAAATATATCGCTAGCTATAATCTTAGTAATGTCAGTATAACTAATGGTAATATTTTTAAAATATATGCTGAATATATTTATTCCAGCTTAAAATTTGTTAAGCTCAGGGTTATAAATTTAAGCTTCTTGTGTGTTATTATGATTGTTAGATAACACTACCATATTATTAAATATGCTAATAAAAAAAAATCGAATTGTGCTTATTAAACGTAATCTATTTTAAATTAAGTTTAAAGATGTGAAATCTCTGATTGTTTAAAAGAGATTAGAATTTAGTATTAAATAGCCTCTGCTTGCTATTGTAAGTATTTATTATTTAGTATTTTCTTTATCAAAACAAACAATTTAAAAAAGTTTAAGAGGGATATTCAGTATTTGTAGCCAGAGAAATTGTCTATACTTTTTGGAAGCCAAAAATAAAGTTCAAAAAGTCAAAATATTTGTTAAAAAATTCCAGCGCTATATTGGCAATGCTTGTAATAAATTTTGATTGTAAATATTTCCTTGATATTGTTAATAATAAACCATATTATTATTATTATTTTAAAAAGTTTTGTTTCTGTTTGTTTTACTTTTGTATGAAAATATTATTGTCTTGAGTTTCACAGTTCATAAAATTTTCAATACCAAAGTTCATAAACATATAAAGTATACAAAATATCTTTTTATATTGGTTTCAATTATAAAGCCATGCCAATTTAAGTGATTCTCAGATTGAATTACAGTAATAGATAAGTACATTATACCAGATGCTTAATTAAATGCTAATTTAATAATTGATTTTGAGTTATCATTATATCTTCTCAGATTGAAGATTATGCAATGAAATAAAATATTAGTGCTTCAGAAGAGTATTTATCATTTATTATTATTTTAAAAGCGGCACATTATCTTACACTAGCTGCACATTGTTTAATATTGAGTAATATCTTATATTTTTTAGAATTTTATAATCCATCTGCATTTGAGATCTTTAGTATGTTGTCTGTGAGTATGGGGCATGGCATTAAAATTACTCTTGCTCTTTTCCTTGCTGCGAGTAATATCTTGGGTAATAGGCCATTATTAGTTTAAATTTAAATTGCTTCATTAAATTTTTAAATTGATATTTGTTTTTGTTTATTGTTCCATGATTGAACAATAAGAAGTTATTTTGTGGTCAGCTAAAATATCACTCACTTGTTTATTCATCTTAGCAATTATTTGGTAGGCAACATAAAATTTTATTTTGCACAAGAGTTTAGTTCTAAAACCCCTGAGATTGTTTACTCTTGTTGCCTTGTTAGTTTTAATTTATTAAGATATCCTTCCACTCAAAGTATAATCTATTCTTTTTCAGATAGTGTGATGTGATGGTAGGCCAATTCTGATAACTATCAACGAATGATTTTAAAATTATCTTTTCTATTGTTTAGTGATAGATTATTGATATGCCATAATAGTTATATATTTCATTAGTATTGGATTTGATCTCTATCCGATTATATATCTCTGGATCATCATCTTTTTTTTTAAATTTATTGTAACCCCACTGAGTCAAGTCATTAAGAGTCTCTACTAATAGTTCACTTTCATTTCTTCTCTTCTAATAATAATTTTCATCATCTCTCTCTTCTCTCTCTAATAATAATTTCTTTTCATCTCCATAATCATTTCTCTCTCTTGTCATCATCTATTCTTCTTTTCCATCTTATCTTCATCTCCCTTTATCATCAGATATAAATAGTGGTTTAGTAGTTCAGTTCAGTGTGTGTTGCTAATTCTGCTCCTCCTGAAAACCATAATTTAAAGAAAACATTAACGTTGTAATTTTCTTTAAATTTTTTTTAATTTTTTTATTAAGTCAAAGTATGTTTAAAATGTATATTTAATTGCTCTACAATTATGAATGGCTAAGCTAAAAAGTAACTATTTTCTGATATGAACTCTCAGTCAAATTTGAAACTATAGTGACCAAAATGTTTAAAGGAAGTTTTGCATCTCTTATCTTATATACTATTGCATGTCTTTTATTTATTGGAAATTAAAATTAAAATACAAACGGTTAGTATTTATATGGGTAAATACCTTTATTGTACTTAACTACTATAGCTGGAGAATACTTAGAAATTATCTAATTAAGTTAAAATATAAGTGAGGAAAATTGAAATAAATTATAGTGAACTGTATTATACTTTAAAAATGCATCAATCTTTTTGTTATATCCTATAGTTGTATTTTCCAGTAATGATTATCACATTTATAAGCATTGGAATCCCATGAGAGTGGATCGTGCTTTCCTGGTGCATCTTTCCTCTTCCTGATCTGCCCTAGACAAGGTAGAGGCATCCTACTTTCTGCCTCAAAGTTAGATATTTTGAAAGCCATCATATTATTATTCAGCTCTGCAGAGCATGTGTTCTTATATTTCGGCCTATCATTCATGATGAATTAATGTGATTTCATCCACGGTAGGTCATGTTGCATTTGTATTAGATATGTGATGACAAAATATGTTTGTTTGAGGAACTTTGTTTCTACAGGTTGTGATAGCTATTTTAATGATTATAGATATATCAATGTTTGAATTGTGTTGATATGATAGTTTTGTCATCCACAAGCCAACCAACAATAATTTATATTTATTTTTAAGTGTGTTAAATTATGCATATGGTATAAGTGGCAATTCACACATACTAATTTTAATATGTTCATCCAGAGTTTCACCACTGGATTTGTAAGTCTTTTAAGTCTTTAATTTTAAAACACTTATGGTAAGAATTTTATGTGGACATATTTTATTTAGGTGTGTAAATGACCTCTGATGAATGAGTGGCCCACATATCTAATTTAATTTAAAGTTAGCTAAAAATTTGCTTAAATATATCACTAGCTATAATCTTAGTAATGTCAGTATAACTAGAGGTAATATTTTTAAAATATGTGCTGAATATGCCTATTCCAGCTTAGAATTTGTTAAGCTCAGGGTTATAAATTTAAGCTTCTTATGTGTTATTCTGATTTTTAGATAACACTACCATATTATTAAATATGCTAATAAAAAAATAGAATTGTGCTTATTAAACGTAATCTATTTTAATTTAAGTTTAAAAATGTGAAATTTCTGATTGTTTAAAACAGATTTGAATTTAGTATTAAATAGCCTCTGCTTGCTATTGTAAGTATTTATTATTTAGTAATTTGTTTATCTTATATTTTTAGAATTTTATAATCCATCTGCATTTGACGTCTTTAGTAAGTTGTCTGTGAGTATGGGGTGTGGCATTAAAAGTACCCTTGCCCTTTTCCTTGCTGGAGTAATATTTTGGGTACTAGGCCATTATTAGTTTAAATTTAAATTAATTTATTAACGTTTTAAATTAATATTTGTTTTTGTTTATTGTTCCATGATTTGACAATAAAGTAGTTATTTTATGGTCAGCCAAAATATCACTCACTTGTTTATTCATCTTAGCAATTATTTAGTAGGCAACTCAAACTTTTATTTTGCACAAGAGTTTAATTTTAAAACCCCTGAGATTGTTTACTCTTGTTGCCTTATTAGTTTTAATTTAATAGGATAGTCCTTCCATTCAAAGTATAATTTATTTTTATTCAGAGAGTGTGATCTGATGGTAGGTATTAACTAATGATTTTAAAATTACCTTGTGTATTGTTTAGTGATAGATTATTAATATGCCATAATAGTTTTATATTTGCATTAATATTGGATTTGATCTCTATCTGATTATACATCTCCGGATCATCATCTCTTTTCTTAAATTTATTGAAACCCCACTGAGTCAAGTCGTTAAGAGTCTTTACTACTTCACTTGCTCATCATCTCATCTCTCTCATTTCACATCTTTATATCTTATCTTCATCTCCATCTTATCATCATCATTTATCTTTCTCATTTTCATCTCTTCCTTTTTTCCATCTTATCTTCATATCTCTCTCTTCATCTTTCACTCTTTCTTCATGATCATCATCTCTCCCTCTCTTTCATCATCTTTCTAGTTTATTCCATCATTTCTCTTTTCCTTTCATTTCTTTCTTCTTTTTCCTTCATCCCCCACTCTCTCATTATCTTCTTTATGTTACAATATATATATATATATATATATATATACACTTGGAGATAAAAAGCCAATAAACTCACCATGCTAGCTAATGTGTGTTGGTGAGCAGCCCATCCATGTTCGTATACTATATGAATAATCACATAGTAATAACAGCTGCAACGAAAAAAACGTATGGAGTGGACATTAGAAATTTGTCCTGCTCGGTTCCTTTAAGGCCTCTAAGAGGAATCAAAGGTTTTTGATCAGAGTAAGCAACATTTTAAAATTGTTATGGGAGGCTTTAATGCTAGAATTGGTAAACAAATGAAAGATGAAAATGCTGTAGGTAATTTTGGTTATGGTAATAGAAATGGAAGAGGACATAGACTGGTAGAGTTTGCAGAAAAGAAAAAACTTTATATTATGAATTCTTTTTTTGAGAAAAATGTTAAAAGGAAATGGACATGAAAGTACCCAAATGAAGGTACGGCAGAATTGGATTATATTTTGACTAACCGAAAATACATATTTCAAAATTGTAATGTTCTTAATAAATTTAACACAGGAAGTGATCATCGATTAGTAAGATGTAAGATACGTGTTAATGCAAAACTAGAGAGACAAAAATTATTAAGAAAAACAATATTTACAGTTGATATTCCTAATCGTCAGAAACATTCTAATGAATAAATCGGTTTCAAGTATTAGTAGATTTTGAACATGATTCAGATTTGAATGACATTAATAGGAAAATAAGCGATACACTTTTACAAACTGCAACGAAGATAGCTGGTAGAAAAAAGCAGCAATTGACCAATAAATTTTTTACTGAGACTAGAGAATTTATGAAGAAAAGAAGGAATATGAGGATATACAACAATGATGCATTAAAAAAGATTGAATATCTCGAATTTTGTAAAATGGTGCGAAAAAGAGTTGAAAATGATATAAGAAAGTATAATTGTGAACTAGCAAGGAAAGCTGTAGAAAAGAATAAAAGTCTAAAGAGTGTAGAATAACATTTTGGTATTGGTAGGAAATTTATATCTGCAATAAGAAAAAAAGATGGCATTATTACTAAAAAGAAAGATGACATCATAAAATGTGTAGAAGACTTCTATCAAGAATTATATAGTAATAAAGAAAAAGTGCTTCCTATACATATATCTTCCGAAATGCCCACAATTTTGAATGAGAAAGTGAGACATGCAATTAAATTTATGAAGAAAGGAAAGGCTCCAGGTAATGATGGAATTGTAATTGATATATTAAAAGAAGCAGGTGAAGAAATAGAATTTTTTTTAGCAAAGTTATATACCAAATGTCTAAATGATAAAGATGTACCAGATGTTTGGAAGAATGCAGTATTAATATTAATATTTAAAAAAGGTGATAAAGAAGACATTAGAAATTACAGACCTCTCAGTCTTTTATCAGTTTTATACAAAAATTTTACTAAGATAATTACAACTCGTCTACAGAAAACACTGGATTTCCACCAACCAAGAGAACAAGCTGGATTTAAAAGTGGTTTCAGTACAATAGATCATATCCAGGTATTGAGAGAAATTATAGAAAGGACAAATGAATATGAGTTGCCATTATGTTTAGGATTTTTAGACTATGAAAAGGCATTCGATTCTATAAACATTTCTTCAGTGATTAAAGCATTGAATCATCAAGGTGTAGATCCAGGATATTGTCATATTTTGAAGAATATTTATAAAAATGCAACAGCAACAATTAGATTACATAATGATAGTAGGAAAATCAACATTGAAAAGGGTATAAGACAGGGTGAATCCATATCTCCAAAACTTTTTACAGCAGTGCTGCAAGAAGTATTTTGTGGATTAAAATGGGAAGCTAAAGGAGTGAAATTAAATGGAGATTATTTAAGTCATTATATTTTGCAGATGATGTAGTTGTTTCTGCAAATAATGCTTTAGAGCTACAGGAAATGTTGCAGGAATTATCAGATGAAAGTAGGAAAGTAGGACTAAAGATTTCTCAAAATATGAAAATAAAGATTGATTATGATGAGTTAGAAAAAATTAACAGTTACAAATACCTTGGTCAGATTATTAATACAGATGGAAATATAATGGATGAAATTAATCATAGAATTAAACTTGGTTAGAGTGCTTTTGGTAGAAATAACTTGATACTAAAAGGAAATATGCCTATGTGTTTGAAAAGGAAAGTTTTTAATAAATGTGTTTTACCAGTTCTTACTTATGGATCTGAGACTTGGACACTTAATAGAAGAGCAATACAGAGACTTCAGACCATTCAAAGAAGTATGGAAAGATGCATGTTGGGAATAACAAGAAGGGATCGAAAACGCAATGTATGGGTAAGAGAGCAAACAGGTGTTACTGACCTCATTGAAAAAATTAAAAGACTGAAGTGGAGTTGGGCTGGAAATGTTGTTAGAAAATATGATAACAGATGGACAATTGGAATTTTAAACTGGATTTCAAGAGATTGTAAAAGACCCAGAAAGAGACCACATGTGAGATGGGTGGATGAAATAAGAAAGTGTGCAGGGGTGATGCAGAGAAGAGAAGCTGAAGATAGGAAAAGATGGATTGAACATGGAGAGACCTTCATCCTGCAGTGGATTGATAATATATATATATATATATATATATATATATATATATATATATATATATATATATATATTGAATAGAAAAACATCTCTTTACCCTCTGGCTGCTTAGCTCTTGTCAAAACTTATTCCTGACAGGTTTTCCTTTTCATTTGAAAAATGAGATATCTTGAGGAGGTCAATGTTGGAAATAAATGGGGTATATCAGAAATGATGAACATTCTTAAAATCAAGAGCGATCAATATGAATATATAACTTAGCCAAAAATTATTAATAAATATAAATATAATTGAAGGATTGAAATACAAGTGAAAATTATTATTCAGACCCTCAATAAATAAAAATGATTTTCAGATTTTATTATTCTATTTTTTTTTTTAGATTATAATCTAATTTTTTATTATTAGTATTAATTTTCAATCGGAATGGGTTTCACTAATTACGATAAATCGACGAAATTATTCCATATGTACAAACATTTATATGTAAGAGCATACGCAAGTCTGTTAATGTAAATATATGCTTTTTCAACATTATCATTTTTATGTTTTATTGATTCACACAGCATAAATGTAAGTAATACTTGTGATATTAATGCATATATTCTCAGATTCTCATGTTTCCAGCAAATGTATTATAAATCTATCTTATTCATAGTCTCTGTAGATCCTTTGCAATTTCTTTAAACTTTTGATAGAATATTTAACTTAATTTTATCTAAAATATCTTTTCTGCATTCCCTGTATTTTCTTATTTAATTTAAGAATCATTGTTTTTTTCTCAACCTATAATTTCCTTTCATCCATATTTGATGTAGTTTACTGTACTTTTATCTATATTCTCGATATTCTCTGTAATACTTTTCTAATAAAAAGCCCACTTTCAAATTTATATTTAAAAGATATTTCTTTGAATCATTTTCAAATACGTACATATATTTCTTTTAATACTAATCTATGCTGCCTCTTACAATCACCCCAACCAAAGTTTAATTCTCTCATTGATTTCATCCATTTTTTTTCAGCGTTATTAAAAATCTGGCCATTACAGTAATAGTTGTTAGCTTTTAACGGTTTACGGGAATTAAAATTTTTTTTAAAGAATTTGTATTATTTTTTTTTGTTTTGCGAAAAATTATTCACCCTTATTTAAGGCCATAACTATTTATTTATCTTTAACCTACATATTACATTGAAAGTGCTGATGTATCATTTGTAATATCAAAAGTCATCTTTTAAAAATTCTGAATCATTTAAATTTTATTTAATCTTTTTGACTAAGGTTTTCATTTTTAGTCAGTAAAATATTTTCGGTAATCCAATCACTTGTTGTTACACTAGAGTATTCTTTGGTTGATATTATTCTGGAACTTGGTTTAAAATTTCAGACATTTAATCAATTTGAAAATGCATATAGTCTCAAATTCTATTTTATATTATACAGAAAGCGTACCAATAGTTAAAAAAAGCTCTTAATTGATAAGTGCGGTAAGAGAAAACATTTAAAATCTCTATCAGAACATTCATATCTCCACACCAATAGGTTTTGAACTTATGGGCACCTCAGTCAAGAGCTAACGTATTCAGACACTAGATCTAAAATATCAACTCAAAACCCAGCACTTATTTCATACATAATATTTAGTAGAAACTCTGACATTTTCGGAAATGAAAATGTTTTTTACTCATGCTATCTAACTAAAATAGCTATATTGGACTGAACCAAATTCAAATTTACCATATATTAAAAGCCTCAGCATAGCCAAAGCCATAAAGGTAAAATTATAATAATTAAAAAAACAAGTCATATATAAAGTAACATTACTTGTATAAGCTTGTATTTACAACAATGTAATACAGAGAGAGTACCAATAGCACAAACAAGCTCTTAATTGATAAGTGCGTTAAGAGAAAACATTTAAAATTTGTATCCAGAACATTCCTATCTTTAGACCAATTGGTTTCGAGCGTATGGCTCACTAGTGGATAGGTAGGATATTCAGACACTAGATTTATATTGGTAGATCTGAATATGGTTCAGTCCCATATAGCTATTTAAGTTAGATAGATGGAGTAAAAGACATTTTCGTGTTAGAAAACTTCAAAGTTTCTAATTAAATATTACATATGAAATATGTGCTGGATTTTGAGTTGATATGTTAAATCTAGTGTCTGAATATTCAAGCCCTTCTTTGGGGTAAGCCATAAGCTCAAAACCAATTGGTCTAAAGATAGGAATGTTCTGGATAGAGATTTGAAATGTCTTCTCTTACCGCCCTTATCAATCAAGAGCTTGTTTGAGCAAAGCATACGCTCTTTCAATTACACTTTTGTAAATACAAGCTTATAAAATAATGTCACGTTATATATGACTTGCTTTTTTGATTATTATTTTATATTACATAAATTTGTATTGGCTGATTTTTGCTAAAACTTTTCATCGTTATTGGGTGTAATCTAGGACATTACTCCAATTTCATGAAAATCTTCTTTTTGGTTGACTTGTATTCAACATTTCTATAAGACAAATGATTACTGTCTTATACATAAGTGTCGGTGGATTATGTTCCTTATTTAAAATCAATATGACTACTGTACTTCAATTATTTTGTGCTATATGTATAGATTTGCCAATTATTTTTCAATTTTCTCTCCTGATTTTTGCAATGAATTATTAATACAGAGATGTTTAGAGCTGGCTATTCTTTACAGATTTTAATCTTTGTCTTATACTTTCACTTATAATGTGTAGAATTTCACAAAATTATTAGAATATATAGGCCTTTATATTTTTTATTCGTCACTACATATATTTTTATTGCCAAAATTCACGTCTCTATTGTTAGCAATCTTTCTATGTATTACAGAAATATTTTTTTAAACATGACGATGTGTTTTATTTTGAATAATTGGTGTCATATAACTCACATAATAACTCACTGGAAAATATTAAACTGAGGCAGAAATTTTTTTTCATTTGTCATAGCATCGGCCAGGACCCGATCCCACAACCATCTGCAACCAACTACCTGCTTGCAAGGCAGTTGCGATGATCTCTCGGCTAACAACGCTTGACTTAAGGCAGAAATTTTTAACAAGAAAAGTTGAAATATTAAATTGCCGAAAATTATTAAAGAAAGAAAAACACAATCGAATAATTAATGTTTCTTGCGTTCATTAAATATTTGAGCTATAGTGATGACCATCTAAGACTATAATTTACAAATTTAATTTCCAGAAATCCACAAAATTACTCATGATGCAAAGGGGAATTGACTATCTGGACTTTTATAAAATTTTATGAAAAAAACTTAATGTTGATAAATGTTATACCTATAAATTGGCAAAAAATACTCTAAAAACATACCTCAGAAGTGTAAAACATCTTGATATTTAAATGAAAATTGTGTCACCCGTTAGAAAAAAATACCATTGTTACTGCAACGAGATATAACATACTTTTACGGAAGTAGAAATATTTTATTAAAAAATATTTAATACTTACCAAAATGAAAAGAACGTATCCAGTACAATTATAATACTTTTTGTTATAATTCAAATATTTTAGATGACGAAATGCTCGCAATTATATCTATACAATTGAAAATAATCCGCGATTAGAAGGAATCACTTAAGGAAAATAAAAATTAAATATGTGTAATTGATAAAAGAGTTTCAGATGATTAAAAGATTATTGAATAATATTTATTATAAAAATTGAAAAACAAATTACATTTTTTTCTTCAAAGTAATGCAATTCATATTTTAGGTTAGACATCTTAAATAAGTCATTCACTTTTATTGTTTTAAATACAGAAAAAAATATGGCTGATGTGTGTTATCGTCCAGATCCTTACTGTATTTTTTCTAATGCATAATCCCAAAGTATTATTATATTTGTAAAAAAATGAATGTATACAATTGATATTAGAACGATATTCAGGCCTGACGTATGGATTAATGATTTGATAATATGTTCGGCTATTTTTTCATCATGTTTCATGAATTGTTGAATGTGTTTAAAAAATCCTAAACTTTAAACTTTTCCAAATACAAACAACTGTTAGCAATAGCACAGGTATTGGTAATCATTAAAGAGACACATTTTTGATGGTCTACAATCATCACATATTTATTTTGCATAATAAACAAAGCCTTTCGTATTACTTTGATTTCTGTTGTTACTGGCATATTAATTTAACAATGTCAGGGTCAAAGTCATTTCTTTAATAATTTTCAAGTTTATAAAAGACAATTACATTTTCGAAATCAGACTTGTTTTTTTTTATACATAATGCATGCAAGGTCACACCTGTCTTTAATTTTGCTTTTGTTTAGCAATGGTATGTGTAGGGATAATTCATTTCGCTACAACCTAATGTATATACAACATTAACACTATATAATTTCTATATTTTATCCTTAGTATTAATGATGAATAAGTGATCTAAATTTGATATGGAATTTATCTGCGTTGTCTATTTGTGTGTTATTTTAAACAACTGTTTGTTTTTGGAAAAGTCTAAGTAAAGTTTAAAATTTTATAGTTAATCACCATTTAACTATAGACTATGAAAGTAGTTGACTATATTATCACATTTAAAATACCATCATCACAAGTCTTCAGGAAAATGAATTAAAGAATGTCATTTTAGAAAAACAGTAGGCCCTTTTTGCAATGAAATTGCAAGTAAATGTTAAAACGTTTGTTGTAAATATGCCCGTGTAAAATGAATGTATAATCATAACCGTCAGCAAATTTTAGTAACCATGACAAATTATAGAAATACTTAGATATTGAGGCACTATCTAGTTTATAATAACAACAATTTTCTTGTTTGTACCTGATAAGAATGAGATGGCTTCAAATAACATTATCATATCATTTCACAATTAATTTTCTTATTGAAATTTGA
This sequence comes from Epiperipatus broadwayi, assembly GCA_028023455.1. Lineage (NCBI taxonomy): Eukaryota > Metazoa > Onychophora > Udeonychophora > Euonychophora > Peripatidae > Epiperipatus > Epiperipatus broadwayi. Next base: position 8,008,707 of record JAQFVV010000040.1, read on the forward strand.
TTTGAAAAAAAAACAACATAAAAACCCTGAAATAGCTGCTAATCAAACAGATGCGGACAAATTATATTTTCTCTCTTATACTGTATTTAGTTTTTGTTTAAAATATATTAGAAATATAACATAAAAACAAACTACCAAATGAATCAAATAATAATAAATTAATGGGTATCAAATTGAAATTTCATGAAATAATTTGTTATGATTTAGGCAGTAAAGATTGCCTGCAATTCTAATTGACAGTAAAACGACCATTTGAATTAATAAAATATGAAACAATAAGGAAGAAATGAAAAAAAGTAAAAGACAATGAATGAAGTAAGATATGACAGAGGAAAGAAGTTCATTAGTTAAGTAATAAAAGTTGAATTGTAATAATAAAACATATTTACTTACAGAAAATTGTACTCGGCAATATATTGTTTAATAGATCTTTGATTTAATGCAAAATAGATATTTATGTATCTCAAATGGAAACTATGAAGGTTTCTCCAGATTTAGACTTAAGATTGTTATTAGCTTCACATCTTTATAGCAACGTTGACAATCAATGAAAATGAAAATTTCAAAAAATGTTTTTTAATTATTTAATAAAACCTAATTGGACCTAATTACATTTGATATGTAATTACATATATGCAAACCTGTTATACTTGGGAAAATTATTGCTTGAGGAACTGTAATTTTGTATTAGATTGAAATCTAGGAATTGTGTCTCAAGAAAAAAAAGAAAAGGAAAAAAGTATAAATATAGAAATATATTGTAGGTTAAAAGCAGTGAAAAAAATTCCTAAAAGATAAAATATAATGTTAATAATAACGCAGTAAATGTCTGATAATTTAAGGAAAGAAAACGATAGTATTGTTTAGTTAGAGCAGAAAGTCATTTGAAAACTAATTGAAAAAAGAGTGAATTGGAAGATTAGACAAGTTAATATCTGAAAAACTTATGGCGGTTGAATGGAAGGCGGACGTATGGAATTAAAATCTTAATGATAATTTAGTAAAAGACGTATTGCTGAAGGAGTAACCTGATGAAAAATAGCTACTACTGGATACTTACCAGCGAAATATATAAATAGTGTGTACTGAAATGAGCAAAAAAATGATTCTTATCTTTCACGAATGGTGCTGCCTGCTTTTGTGTAGTGGGATTGTTAGAAGAAACGGACTGAGAGAAAATGCTGTTCAAAACGGTGTAGCGATTTTCTGTCATGAGGGAAATTATGGCACAGACTGGACCAGTATAAGTGCCAATAGCCAGATAGTTAAATTAACACACCCACACAGTCTTATTTTTATTTCAGTAATCCTGATAAAGTTCTATGATAATTCCTCAGAATAGGAGGATGAGTATATATAATTTTAATTATTTACTCGGGCCTAAAATAGCAGAGTATATAATTGGATATTAGCATTTACCGAAAGAGTAACGAAAGTTAAGGACTTAATTAAGCACGCAGTACATGCTGACTTTTATGAAAGGATATAAGTGTATATAATTATTTGTTGGGAATAGTTACTATTCATATTACTCATTGTATACTTAATCAAGTTGGTGAAAAAGGAGAAGCTGGCACAGATTGCCAAGTGTGTCTACAAACGTTGATTAGTGACAAGAGTGGCTGCGGTCACCATAAGTGCATAATGTATTATGCATGATATTGCAGATAAAATTAGTTATCATTGTTATTGACCCTTTTGTTGAACTTATACTACAATATTTTGATTGTGTGTTACCATTCAATTTTGTTTTTTGAATACACAAATAAGTGGAGCAGTTACAATCGTACACGAACACTGGGTGTAAAGATTAAACAAAGTGACCCAATCGTAGTAGTAAAATAAAAATCATTTGCAGAACAAAATATCGTTTGGACAGAAAGTGATAAATGAATCCGATATTAGGTGACGCAGGCTTTATTTAATCAATGGGATTGAAAACAATAAAAGATAAGTAGCGGTGATAACATGTTTATCGGGATGAAGGATAATAGATATAATAAATTAGTATTATGAGATACTCATAGAAGCCATGGTATTATATCAACTGGTAGTTAAAAAAACTAAATGACCATTTTAATCCTAGACAGCCAAAATATATAGCAAGATTTAGATTTGAAAAAAGAGAAATTTATTCGTGAAACAGTAAAATAGTATGGCATCGCATTTAAAGAATTAGAAAAAGATTGTGTATATGGAGATTGTGTGGAGGAGATATAGCAAGATTAATTATTTTGAGGTCTGTCAGATGACAGACTCAGAGAAAACCCGATGACGGATACGGAATTGAGTTTTGAGTTAGCCATTAAAAACGGAATGACTCACAAGCTGTTAATTGAGCAAGCAGCTTTTTTAAAAATAAAATTTAAAATGAGAATAAAATTGCAGTTGGAAAAACTGATCAAAAGAAATTCGATAAAAGCAATAGCACTAGCAATAGAATGAATTATTTTTGCTGAGGTAAAACTGGGCAGTTAAAAAAAGAGTGCTAATTTTGAAAAGAAAGGTGCCATAGCTATAAAAAGAAAAAACATTTAGCAAAATTGTGCAAGGAAACTAAAAAAAAGCTGTTCAGGACATACATCGAGAAATAAAAATGAAGGAAGTTGTAATTGAGAATATTTTATTAATATCAAATGAAATAACGTGAAAAAAAGAAGTTTATGTTCCAGCTAAAAATAAGTAATACAGAATTAGAAAAGTAAATTGATAGTTGTTCAGGTATATCATTGATCCAGCAAATGCTTTTGGAACAACTTAGGGGGAAATGTGCACGCATATCAATTAAAAGACATCTATCATTGGTGTATATGTAAGTGTAAATTAATTAGAAATAATAGATTGTCATAGAGCCTATAAAGTACAGAAATAAAAGCTTAAATTATCTATGTATAGTAACAGGAAAGTCCAATAATAGGGCGTGAATGTTTAAAAGAGTTAGGAATTACTATTGATGTAAAGACCTTGAGCAATTAATTGGTCAAGCGAACAAGAGATAAAGCAAAGATTCGCGCAATTATTTGCAAATTAACTAGGACTAATAATAGCATACCCAGTCCATATTGAACTAGTTGAAAAAGCATATTCGATTATTTGTAGGGCCAGGAAAATACCATTGCCACTCTGGGCAAAGAATTATATAGTGTAGCCTAAGACAACTGAACTATGAAAGAGGCTTCACAATGATCATGCAGGACTTATAATAGGAACAGTTGTATTAATAACAGGATTTGTTTTCCAAAACAAAGAGACGTCACAAATTTCAAAAAATATGAGTGCAGAGAAAACAATAAAGTTTGTTACCAAAGTTTTTTCAATAAAAGAATAAACGGAAATCTTAATATCAGATAATGTGACTAGTTGGACATAAAATATTATGCAAAAATATTTTAATGAGAATGGAAGTCGACATATTAGTACTTTTTCCTATCATCCCAGATCAAATGGTAAGGCTGAAAAAGCAGTGCAGAAAATTAAAAAGTGCTTTAAAAAATAATTATGTATACACCTGTGTCTCGTTTTATGTGGTAGGTAGATTCCTCAGCAAACAGGCATTAAAAGAAATCACACAAAAATTGACTTAACTTATCTTGAAAATGGGGGATCGGTTCCAAATTTTTCAAAAATCACATAAAAGCAAAACAACAAGTAAACTTACATTAAAATTTGCATTAAAAAGGAAATAAAGTATGACTAATAAAAAATTACAAATATTTGAAAAAAATTAATACAAGACAAACTGATTTATTAACTATTTAATTTTATTCAAAACAATATGTTTTTATGTGTAATTAATTTTATATTTTTTCATACATATTTTAATCCCCACGCTATTTGACAATATGTGTTTCATTTGTGAACGGGTAAGAAATCAGATTTATCACAAGAGGATGTACAATTACTGCCACCTTTAGTCTTGTGCTGTGTTAATACTTTTCTATTGACAATGTAATCAGTGAGTAAACTTTTAGATGATGAATTTACTAATTGTTTATGAAGCTAGCGATATCTAGAGTGCTATGGCTAGCAGTTAAGGAATGCATTTCCACTAATGGTTAAATTTTCTTTTATACATATATATATACACTCACATGGAAAAACTTTTAGACAGAAAAAAGTTACAAGTAAAAATTTTTAAATTTTTTTAAAGATACGTTCTTATTAAGTAGAAATTAAAAGTTATAATTTTTTTCTGACTAAAATTTTTTCATGTACATATGTGTATGAAAGAAAATATAAATACACTTGAAAGTTACATTCTTTTTAAGTAGAAAATAAAAGTTATAATTTTTTTCTGTCTAAAAGGTTCTCCATGTATATAAGTGTATAAAAGAGAATATAAACATATACATACATAACAGAGACATACAACTATTATTTAGCTCTCAGAATTTAAGAGCTTGTTTATTGCAGCAAACTCAAATTTCAGCATTTTGCCTCACACATCAATGTAAAATATATGATTGAATGATTATTACTGACCAAAAATAATAAATTTGACAGATAGTTTTGTTTACTACTGAAATAAATTTTAAATGTTCGCATTTTGTTTTTATAATTATTAAAAAAATGAAATTGCAATCCAAACAAAAGGATTATAAGTTATCATTTCTAGAAAGATTATTTTCAGTTTACAAAATCTTTGTTATTTCTGAGCATATATATTTTTTAAAAATGTAAAAGAATATTTATTTTTGTTATATCTAATGAAACATGTTTTAGAAGTTTAAAATTTTTGAATATTTATTGCGGTAATTTGTTTACCTAGAAGGTAAGTTTCTAAATAGCTTCAGCCACATTCACATTATTTGAAGAAAAAAATAGCATCAGGCCACATTCAAGTTATTCGAAGAAAAAAAAGGATTTCAAGTCAAAATAAGTTATTAATAATTTATATTTCTTGATATCTAATAAACATAGTGATATATGAACTTTTTTGATATATGAACTTCTTTATCACATAAAAGAAAATGGCATAAAAAATATCAAGAAGAAACATGAATCACATAACTTCAAAATCGCAGTAAAAAAACACACATAAAATGAGATCCAGATGTATTTATAAATTACTCTGCAGGAAATATTGCTTTGGGGACATTCAATGCTTTGCACAGTAACTGGCTTTACTCCTGTGGAATTGCAATTGAGAAGGAGATTGAGAAAGAAATTATCATAAATTTATCCAAAGAAAAATGGACCAAGCCAAAACAATTATGATAAATCAAAGCTCAAAATCGAAACAACAATATGGATTCATGATGTGCTGGGTAAAATATGTCTAAAATAAACAGTAGAAGATATTTTCCTCAAATCATATGTTAATTATTCAGATTGATAATGATTTTACAGTTAAATGCCATGAAAACCATGTTAGAAGATGGGAAATAACAGACTCATTCGAGTTTGAAATTGTTAATTCAGAAACTAAAAAAATGTACTATCCAATGACAGAGACTCAGGGAAACCAAAGTGATAATGCCATTACAGAAGAAGTTCCTAAGGATAATAAAGTTCACAAATGATTAGAGAACAGCCAGAATCAGAATGTGTACCATAAATAACAAAACTCCATAGACCTATTCTGGAGAAGCTGAAGCCAAAGACAATTTCAAGATTATGTATAATAAAGACAAGGGGATATTTTCTGGATTGAGAAATATGTTATATTTGAGAAACATATTGCTTTAGTAACTGTAATTTTATGTAAGTTTAAAAGCTAGGCTTTGTGATTTCAAAAAAATTGCAAAGAAAGAAAACTTAAATATAGAAAGATATTGTAAGTTAAGAGCAATGCAATAATAATTGCTGAAGGATAAAATATAATGTTAATAATAATGTAGCCAATGTGTGATAGTTTAAGTAGAGAAAAAGATAGTATTGTTTAATTAAAGCAGAATACTATTTCAAACTAACTAAAATAAAAAGAGTAACAGAGGCAGGTTTAATATAATTCATATCTGATAGACTAATGTTAAATGAAAGTACGTGAATAAATGCAATTAAAATCTTAATGATAATTTAGTAATAGACATATTGCTGGATAAGTACAGCAAAGAATAATAGCTATTTCTGAATATTAATCAAGGAAATATATAAATAATGTGTGCCAAAAAAAGCTGGAATTTTTTCTTATCTTTCCGTTTTGGTGCACTTTGCTGTTGCATTTTCGGGATGTTAACAAAAAGCACCCAGAGAAAAAACTGTTGATAAATTTGTAGAGATTTTCTTCCAAAGGGACACCATCCCAATATCTGGATCTCTGTAAGTGCAAATAGCGGAATAGGGAACATAACAGACTGCCATGGTCTTATTTTTATCTGAGTGCATCTGATAAAACTCCATCATGGTAGCTCAGAGTAGGACTGTGAGTATTAAAGCGGTCAATCTTAATTTAAGATGGGGCTTCATGGTTCCACTCACTTAAAAAGTACTAACCTTTGTTCAAACCTTATATCCCATCCCATTTCTTTCTGTATGAATAAGTAGTTCATATATGTTTCTGAGAAGCACGTCTAAAAATTATAAAGTACTTGTTAATTGCAATTTTTTAATTTTTTTTCTTTAAAGTATATGAGGTGCAACTCAGATATTTATATGATGGGAGCAAATACAAATCAAATATTAGCTTTCTAAATAATTTATTATATGAATTATGTAAAACTTTGTTCTTTTAAAATATTCTTTTATTAAACTGTATATATTTTTTTAATATCAAAGATGGAGTATGCCATTGTTAATTGTACAAAAATAATTAAAGGGGTGGAAATTTAACATTGTTTTATTTTTGGGAAATAATTTTTTAATTAAAGCTTATTAAAAATAAAAAGGGGAATCAAGTTAAAGGTTTGAACTTTTATTAAAAACATTTTTGTCAAATCGATTTTCCAATCTGGAAATAAACTTGAATATATTTTTGGAATATTATCTAACGATTGCATCTCTCAGAACAATGGATAAAGCACATGTAAAAAATTTTTTTTGATCAAAGTTGGAATTTAAGTTAGAAATAAAAAAGTAAAAGCATTCCTCAAATTCCTGAGAGTCGTATAATGTGGGATTATTTTGACCACCAAGGAGAGAACTATGTTTGCGAAATATTCTTTGTCAACATATTCCATGCTGCTCTAATTTTCAACATGCTGAATGTGTAAAAAGCAAAATCACCTCTGTCCATGACCAGTCATTTTTCTACTGCTAATAGCCACCTTGCTGTTGCTTTAAAATATAGAAAAGCTTAAAATAAGAATGTTGGAGTGCCTAGTGGAAACTTGCTGCCACCTCAAAACTCACCTGGATTCTTTAAACTGCCATGCATGAGCTGAACTTCAAAATGGACTCTTGAATGTGTTCAAGGTAACTAAGTTAAAACCACCCTGTGAAATCATATCTAAATTTACTCAATTAATTGCAGTCTATTTTATACAGAATTCTTTTGTAAATTATTTAACTCTGTACACTTTTAAATGTAAATATAATTTTTCTCTCACACTAATTTTTTTGTACTTAAGACTATCATAATCTCTCGTGGCTTTTAATTTTGGTGTGGTTCTTTCTTTATATGAAGTTATGCTTTATTTTAGTATCATTAATATGCCAATTTAAACAACCTTGCGAATATGATGTATAAAGCTTTTTCACTCCTTTTTAATGACACCTCCATGGATTGAGGTTATTAACCCCTTTTTCTCAGTTAGATCTGAACATATTCTTAATGAATATGCTCACCAGATTGTTTTCCGAGTTGACATATTTTCTTATTTTTTCATTCCAATATAAAAAAGAGGTTTTATTTATCCAACTATGCATAGAATAATGCAATTGTACCTGGGATAACTCAATCATTGAAAAATTAATGCTCTCCAATATTTTAAAATGTTATTTATTTAATTCTGAAAAATGATTTATAATTTTTTTTTGCTATAATATCAGTTTTACTCTTTTATACTCTCAATATTGCAAATACTTGAATATTCGCAGGTTGTAAAAGCCATGAGGATGGGATTTAATTATATTAAGTAGCAGGGAAAAATATGAGGGTAATTTTAAAAACATTTTACAATAAATTGTCTTTTCTCTCTCTATATATATATTACGTAGCATAGTTTTATTTGTCTAAATTATAACATTGGAATGAGGATCAGGTATTTTAAAGCAGTAAATGCCAGGTCATATCATTATGGACATATTTCCATGCTGCATTGCGGAAATATGGCTTATTTCCTGAATATTACGTGTTTCTTGTCTGGGGGTTGCAATGAATTTTGCACCCATAGATGTCCTTCATGTGCTGTCCTGTGGAAAGTTGAGCTTCACAAGACCACCCTACATATAAAAAGACCTCCACGCATCAGTGATTACAGTACATTTGGGCTGTGCCAGACCTAACCTCTTCTGTCTTAGCACTGCCCTAAAAAAGAGAGTCTTAGATTTTTGTTTTCTTTGTCCAGAAGCACAATTTCACTTTGGAGTCTCTGTCATCATATCAGCACCACAACTTTTCTGTTCATTATTGGATTATTTGCTAAATTACCTCATTTTGACGCCTTAATACTGACATTGTTCTCTGCTCATATATATTGAAACCAGACTGCCTGTCAACCTTTCATTTGATTGATTTTATTTCCTTATTAGCATATTGCAGAACACAAATAAAATTTTAGATTACCCATTGTTTATCTTATCACCATACAACAATATTTTCTGCTCATCAGAGGTTGTATGGAGACATTTAGAAAATTTGTTTGTTTAGTTTTTTAAATGGTGCCACTAGAGTTCCAGCTTACCACAACCTTACTTACTTACACAGATCTGCTTATGCTGAACATAACTCAGGCAGCATGAAATTCTGGTGAACAAATACAATAAATGATGAGTGATGTGAAATGAAATGACTACATAGATTAGTTTTAGATAACAATGAATATTTATTTAACAACAAAAGTTATTGCCAGTTCATTTTTAGTTTTACATTTTCCTATATGTGCATATATTCCTAGATCAGTTTGAATTATGTTAATCATTCTTTTACTAATCATCGATGATTAATGCAATAAATCCTTAAACTAGAAGTTCCGTACAAAATATTCATCCTTGATTTTGATATATGGATGTAGATCTGTCATTCATCATTGATCTAGGTATATGGATATAAATTCTAGTCATTCATCTTTGATCCAGGGATATGGGTGTAAATTCAAGGCATTCATTTTTAATCCCGGTGGAATTATATTTACATCATTCATTTATTTAATGCATCTTTGATCCGTGTATCTGGATGTAGGTTCAAGTCATTCATTTATTTAACTCATCTTTAATCCAGGTGTATGAAGGTAGATCTAAGTCACTGATGTATATTAATTAATTAATTCAGGTTTGTAAATTTGAGTCATTCATTTCTTTAATTCATCTTTAATCCAGGCATATGGATGTAGGTTCATGTCATTCACTTATATCAAAATAATAATTCTCTAATTCAGATTTGTGGATTTAAGTCATTTATTTATTTAATTCTTTCTTGTTCCTAGTGTATGAATGTAGACCTAAGTCACTCATGTATTCAAAAATTAATTACCTAATTCCGGTTTGTAAATTTGAGTCATTCGTTTACTTAATTCATCTTTGATCCAGGTATATGGATGTGATTTATATGTCTCATGATATATGTCTCATGTAGTTTAACGATTAACCATCATAGATAGATGCAAATTGGACTAAAAATATATGCAATTTAATTTTATACCGAAGCATTTTCAGTCCATGGACTATAAAAGTATCTTTAATCCCTGCGCGTATTTGAAGTAGAAACACATTCAATTTCATTTTTACATATAAGTATTTTTAATCTGTATATTATAAATATATATCTAATCCCTGTCCATATTTGAAGTAGAAACATATTCCATTTAATTTTTCTATGGAAGCATTACAAATTCTATATTCCTGTATATATAAATACATCTTTAATTTAACTCACACGCTATTATATTTTTCATTTATTTTTTAATCAATATTCTTAAGTTCTTAAAATCAGTATAATTATTATTCTTTAAAAACATTATTTTCTTACATTTCATTTGATAAATCAACCATTTGAATAATTGCATTTTATTTTATACATTAATTATTTCAATAAATGCATTTTCAAAAAATATATTTGAATATTATAAATGTATCTAAAATTTTTTTACCTTGACATTTAAATCTTCATATCAAGAAGGGGTTTACTTGGGCTAAATAGCACACTGAATTACTGCTGCTGTTAATTGGGCATGTTTTCTGATTTTCTTGGGTTTTTTACTTGGCTGGAGAGAGAGAATGAACTGCTTTCTAACCGCCCATTCTGGAGTTTTCCAAAATAATAATGAACTTTTCCATTGTGCAGTTATACAGTGACCAAAGTTTTTCTTTTGTTGATGATAATTGCATTTTCCAACTTAGTTATTTTAGACTTCCAAAAAGTAATAAATTGCTTGGCAATGAGTACAATTTTCAACAGATCTCACTTTTGACTACCCAATAACTGATTGCACTGTAATTTATCTAACTGTAACTTTAACTGTAACTATAACTAACTTATTTAAATAAGCTGCTTTTTTTTCTTCTGCTTCCCACGTTTTCTCATCAACCAACATAATTTTAAAAACATCTGATTAAGAGCCCAAGACAAGAAGGTGACGCTTACTTCGAGTGTTTTTACATTTAAATCTGAAAATTGTATCTGTAATATTTTAAATTGAAGTTTATCAATTAATGATAAAGATTTATTAATTAAATGCATCTTTTATATTTTCTTTATTTTACTTTTTTTATTTGTTTTTATAACACAATTGGAAAAGTGACTTTATTTCATGGTCACTTGCTTTTTTATCTTTTTTTTATTATTCCCGGAACCAAGTAGTTTTTATTTCTAATTTAAACTACTTTAACAGAAGGGGGTGATCTTTAAAATATATTTGTGAGACAAATGTCTGTTTCAATATAAATTCCAAATATTATTCATTAGTTTATTTAATAACATTATTGTAGTTTATCTTAAAATCCCCCCATCGTAATTTATTTTTTCGGCGTAAGAGTATACATACCTCGGGAAAACAAAGCGTTCTCTGTTTAAATATAAATTTAAAAGAATTGTTAAGATATGTGTTGTCTGATAGGTAAAGACGGTTTTCAAATGTATGTTATTTTTAAATATTAAATAAAAAGAGTTGTTAATAAATATGATTTCTAATAACTAAACATAATTCTCAAATGTATTTTATTGATTTTCACTACTGCAATGGCTTGAAAATAATTTGTTATATATAATGAATTATAGAACGCTTTCTGGTTTTATTTGTCACTTTCCATCTTTCAGAACTGTCAATAAAAGCGCTAATCATAATGTTATGTAATTTTTCCTTTGCAATTAATGATTGGTATCGTAATATTATCCACCAAATATATATATAACATGTTACTTAATCAAATACAAAAGCATATGAGTAACAATAGCATGGATGACTATATGTAACTACTTACCGGTAGGTAGATAACTCATTCACGTACATCCTGATAGGTATCTAATCATCCTATTATATTATTGAACATTTTATTAGCCAAATCATTTATGTTGTTCGAATTATCTTTCTCCACTTCCACACATTCATTTTTGCATATGCTTTCCATTAAATATGTGAATGAGGTTCAAACCCCCTATTAATGGCTTAATTGTACAATATAATTCCTATATAATATGATATAGGTTTAGTCAAGTATTGATGTGATAAAGTATGTCTCATTTTTATGCCATCATTATATATTAATAATTAGGTGTTTGATCTGAGGCTTAGGGAATGGGTTCGAATCCAAGATGGTCCCTGACCTAAATCTCAGGCTTGACTGGGTTTGAAGTACGTTCCATTGAGTTTCAGTTCATATTAGATGGATCAACATGTTTTGACTGCTACAGTATAAATACTTTTAGTTATCAACTCACGCCTCAAAATAGTAGATCTGGAGATAAGCAGTGTATATAATGGGATATTAGCATTTACTGAAAGAGAAACTAAAATCAAAGACTTAATTGAGCACTTAGTAGATGCTGAATTTTAGAATGTATACATTTATTTGTCGAGCATTTGTTAGTATTTTCATAACTTATCCGAGATTTAACGATGTTTGTGAAAGCGGATCCGCTGACACATAGTGACAATTATGTCTGTAAACCTTGATTAGTGACCATGCGCATAATGTGTTATGTATGCAATTGTAAATAAAAATATCTATCTTTGTTATTAATGATTTTGTTGAACTTATACTATTTTGTTTGTTTAATGACATTCAATTTTGTTTTCTGAATACACAATAAATCTTAATGCATAAAACGTATAAAATGAGTAGACTAGTATTAAAAGTTTATCCAAATATAATGATTGTCAAGCATTGGTGGTCGAGAGGTCAGCGACAGCGGCTTTACAAGCAGTTGTCCCGGGTTAGCGGGTTTCACTTCCAGGCTGATGCTTTGATACATGAGAAAAAAAATATAATGATATTAAAACAAATTAGGAAGAATCCTTTTTTAAAATTGAATTTTTATTTAGAGAGTAAAAGAAATAAAACTATAATGTGAAGTGTTTTTAGTTAAAAATTATTACTTTTTTAGATGTTTAGAATGGTTCAATATTTTGAAATTCGGCTCTGAGCAAGAGGGATATATATTAATGTCCACAATCATTAATAAATAAAATTATTTTATTATTGTCTTTGTTATAAAAATCTTATCTTTCTTGTATTTTCTCTTTACAAAATTTTTAGGATTTGCTCTAAATTTAAAAAATTTGTAATTTTAGTTGGAATGTATATAATCATCATTTATGAAATAGAATTGAATTGATGACCCCAAGTAATTTAGATGGCTGTCAGCTTTGTTCGATTTTTTTTTCTATTGATGACATATTTTCCTTGATTGCACTGGAAATCTGATGAAAATTAAATAAATTTGGAATTGCAATGAACAAGGTGTTTAAAAGTATAAAATTCAAGTCGAAGTATTATGAATCCATTTTGCTAATATTGGAAAAGTACCTCTATATAATCATATCGATATATTCAGCCTCACTAACTAATTTTATGTTGTTAACTAATTTTTTATTTGAAGGCCCTTGACATCTGATAATGTGAGTTTCACATGCACATTATCCTAAACTACATTAGCAAACCCTGAAATTAACAAAAATGCAAATAAATTTTGACACTTTTTTAACTATTCACATCAAATGAATATTTGGAGTGATTTACGAGTATATCGAAATATTGCTTCTACCAAAGGGTCATTTGTATTTTCGCATCAAATAATTCTTTTCATAAGCATTTATGAGATTTAAAATTAGTTTTAATATTTTTGTTATGTCTAAATACCCTGATGGCAATCAATATTTGTTCAAAGCCTTTGAACTTATATGGTTTTACCTCTTTGCAAATCTTCTTGGCATAAATGAAAATATTGCAACTGTGTCCATGATACTAATGAAATACTATTCCTCAAAAATTCATTTGAAATAGTTAAAATCTAACAGATCATTAAAGTAAAAGTTACGATTTCTTATCTGAGTAAGTAATAAATCTACAACAATTTTGCTTGAATCGCATTAATGCTTTCTATGAGTTTTTCTAGCACAATAGATTCTGATATTAACTTCCCTTTCGATTCTTATATCATTGTATTCTAAAAAATAATTAAGATAAAAGCTGGTCAAGCGCTTGAAAATATAGCTTCTCTATCAAACGCTTCAATCACATTAAATTTTTTTTAAACCACGTGTATTCAGAAGACATGGAGAAAGAACTGTAATCCGGACCACATAAAAATATTTGTGAAAAATATAAAAAGATTTGTGCTTGAAAAAAATTTTCTCCATCTTTTTAATTTGTTAGCATTTTTAAAAAAAATTATTTGCTTTATAAAAAATTGCCAGAAAAATATTGAATAGTAAAATATTTCTTTTAAACCACGTGTACATGCTCGTAAAATAGTTAAAGTGTCTTAGTGGGAAAAAAATTAATATAACATAATTATTAATATTTTCAGTTAAATATTATATTGGTTGGAAATTATTATTTACATATCCTATTATTATCTACCTGATCAATATATTCATGGTTCTGTTTTGTAAGTTTGGTGTCAAGTCTAAAAAGCTACCTCAGTTAATTAAATTTCATTTAGTCTTATATATAAGTGACGGTGGATTAAGTTATTTGAAATCAATATGATTACTATAGTTCTTCAATTATTTTGTGCGTCTTTATAATCTAGGCATTTAAAATATAGATTTGCCAAATATTTTCCACTTTTCTCACCTTTATTTTGCAATAAATTATTAATTCAGAGATGTTTAGACTGCTCTTTTCTTTACTGATTTCAATGCTTGTCTTATATCTTCACTTACAGGGTGTGGCATTTCACAAGATTGTTAGAATATGTGGACTTCAATATTTTTTTATTCATCATTACATATATTTTTATTGCCAAAATTCATCCCAATATATCACAAGGTTTCTATTGTCAGCAATCTTTCTATGTATTACAGAAATATTTTTCTGAACATTACGATGTGTTTCATTTTGAATAATTGGTGTCATATAACTCACATAATAACTCACTGTATAATATTAAATTGAGGCAGAATTTTTTAACAAGAAAAGTTGAAATATGAAATTGCCGAAAATTATTAAAGAAAGAAAAATACAACCGTCTAAGACTATGATTTACAAATTTAAATTGCAGAAATCCATAAAACCACTCATGATGCAAAGGAGAATTGAATATCCGGACTTCTACAAAATCTTATGAAAAAGTGTTAATGGTGATAAAAAATATATCTATGAATTGTTAAAAAAATCTCTAAAAAACATACTTCAAAAGTGTAAAACATATTGATATTTAAACGAAAATTGTGTCACCGATTAGAAAAAATACCATTGTTACTGCAATGGGATATAACATACTTTTATGGAAGTAGAAATATTTTATTAAAAAATATTTAATACTTACCAAAATGAAAAGAAGGTACCCAGTACAATTATAATATATTTTGGTTAGAGTTCAAGCATTTTAGATCAAGACATGCACGCAATTATATCTATACAATTGAAAATAATCCGCGATGTGAAGGAATCACTTAAGAAAAATAAAAACTAAAACATGTGTAATTGATAAAAGTGTTTCAGATGATTAAAAGATTATTGAATAATATTTATTATAAAAATTGAAAAACAAATTACATTCTTTCTTCAAAGAAATGCAATTCATATTTAAGTTTAGAAATCTTAAATAGTTCGGAAAAGTCATTCACTTTTATTGTTTTAAATTCTAATGAATAATCCCAGAATATTGTTATATACGCAAGAAATAGAATGTATACAATTGATATTAGAACGATTTTCTAGGCCTCATGTATGAATTAATGATTTGATAATATGATCGGCTATTTCCATTATGTTTCATGAATTGTTGAATGTGTTTAAAAAATTCTAATCTTTAAACATTCCCAAATACAAACAACGGTTAGTAATAGCATAGATATTGTTAATATTTAAGGAGACCCATTTTTTCATGTTTTACAATCATAACATATTCATTTGGCACTATAAACAAAGCATTTTGTGCTTTTTTGATTTCTGTTGTTACGGGCATATTAATTTAACAATGTCAAGGGCAAAGTCATTTTCATAATAATTTTCATGGTTATAAAAACAATTACATTTGTGAAATCAGTCTTTGTTTTTTATACATAATGCATGCCATGTCATCCCTTTTTTAAAATTTTCTTTTGTTTAACCGTGGTATGTGAAGGGATAAGTCATTTGGCTACAACCTAATTTATATCCAACATTATCACTACATAATTTATACATTTTATCGTTAGTATTATTAATGAATAAGCGATCTAAATTTGATATGGAATTTATCTGCATTGTCTAATTCAGTGTTATTTTAGACAGCTGTTTGTATTTGAAAAAGTCTAAATAAAGTTTAAAATTTTATAGATAATTACTATTTGACTATAGATGATGAAAGTAGTTAAATATATTATGACATTTAAAATACCATAATCACAAGTCTTCAGGAAAATGATTAAAGAACATCATTTTAGAAAACAGTAGACCCTTTTTGCAATGAAATTGCAAATAAATGTTGAAATGTTTGTATACCCGTATTAAAATGAATATATAATTATAAGCGTCAGCAAATTTTAGCAACAATGACAAATTATGAAAATACTTAGATATTGCGGCACTATACTCTTTATAATAACAACAACTTTCTAGTTTGTGAGTGATAAGAATAAGATGGGTTCAAATAATATTATCATATCACTTCACAATTAATTTTTTTATTAAAATTTAACTTGAAAAAGCATAAAAACCCTAAAACAGCTGCTTATCAAACAGATGTAAACAAATTATATTTTTTCTGTTATACTGTATTTAGTTTTTGTCTAAAATATATTAGAAATATATCATAAACTGAAATTACCAAATGAATCTAATAATAATAAATTAATGGAAATCAAACTGAAAATTGATGAAATAATTTATGATTTAGGCACAAATGACTTTCTGTGATTGTAATTGACAATACTGTATATATGAAAAAAACATTTGAATTAGTAAAATATGAGACAATAAGAAAGAAATGAAAAAACGTAAAAGACAATGAATGAAGTAAGATATGACTGGTAAGAAGTTCATTAATTAAGTAATAAAAAATGTAATAATAAAACATGTTTGCCTACATAAAATATTATTCAACAACATGTTGTTTAATAAAAATTTGATTTAATGCAAAATAAATATTTATGGATTTTAAATAGAAACTATTACGGTTTCTACATATTTAGATTTAAGTTTATTATTACTTCATATTTTTTCAGCAAAGTTGACAATCAGTGAAAACGAGAATTTACAAAAATGTTTTTTTATTATTTAATAAAACCTAATTGGATCTAATTACATTTTATATGTAATTCCATATATGCAAACCTGCTATACTTAAGAAAATTATTGGTTGAGGAAGAACTGTACTTTTGTATAAGTTTAAAAATTAGAAATTTTGTATCAAGAAAAAAGAGAAAAGGAAAGAAGTATAAATATAGAAATATATTGTAGGTTAAGAGCACTGAAAAAAAAACTTTTAAAAAATAAAATATAATGTTAATAATAATGCAGTAAACGTCTGAAAATTTAAAGAGAGAAAACGATAGTGTTGTTTAGTTAGAGCAAAAGGCTATTTTAAAACTAATTAAAGAACAGAGTAGATTGGAAGGATTAGTATAGTTAATATCTGAAAGACTTATGGCGGTTGATAGGAAGGTGGACGTATGGAATTAAAATCTTAATGATAATTTGGGAAAAGACGAATTGCTGGAGGAGTAACCTGAAGAAAAATAGCTATTTCCGGATATTAACCAACGAAATATATAAATAGTGTGTACTGAGAAGAACAAAAAGTGTTTTCTGACCCTTCATGAATGGTGCTCCCTGCTTTTGCGTAGTGGAAATGTTAGAGGAAAAGGATCGAGAGAAAATCCTGTTGAAAACGGTGTAGCGATTTTCTGCCACGAGGGAAAATATCCCATAGAATGGGCCTGTGTAAGTGCCAATAGCCAGATAGTTAAATTAACAGACCCCACACAGTCTTATTTTTATTTCAGTGCTTCGGATAAGGTTCCATGAAAATTCCTCAGAGTAGGAGTATGAGCATAAATAATTTAATTTATTTACTCAGGCCTAAAAATAGTAGAGACAGAATTTAGCGTAGTATATAATTGGATATTAGCATTTACCAAAAAAAAAATAACTTGGGCTTCGACATGTTGACCTTCACCAAATACTTGTCAGTAAAAACCAATTGGTTTCTTTTGAGTAACTTTTTTTGAAGGACATTTTTAAATTTGACTATAAAAGTTGACCATTCGGTTGGTGGAAGACTCACTTTATAAAATCTTCCAGTCTTTGACACTTAAATAACAGGAAAAATCACCTGTTGGGAACTGGTAGAGCTGGCATTTCCTATTAGTGGTGGTCAGACTCAAGGAGCACTCATTATTATAGTTTGTAAAAAAGTTGAACAGGATGAAGGAAATCCAATTTTTAAACTCAACACTGACAATGTCATAGTCCTTAGGATTGATAGTAGTGTTATCAAGAGTCCCTTTAGACAAACAAAACTTCATATTAGTCAAATAGACATTTTCCTCCATTTTCTGCATTGATAGATCTGTCAGAGATGCACTTTTATCAGTTGCCAAGTTATGATTTCTCTTAGTATTTTTATACTGGTATAAGACATGTTGTTATGTTGCTCATTGTAGACTTTGCTTTGAACAGACTCATGTTACCGTTTCTAAGAGTGTAAGCATACGACATTACTTTAGAACTTTGCTCAGCTATTGGGTTCATGTTAGATAGGACATTACTGTAATCATCCAGTGGGAGAAACTGAGATAACACTTCAAACTTATTTGCAGTTTCTATGTTCACTTGCCTGGAGCGTTCCCTGGCATTATTAGCATTTGCTGAGGTTTTACTGTGGGTTTTATTCCATAATTCCTACTCGAGGAGTCTTTTTTGATCACCATTTACTTATTTCAGGATCTAATATCACTAGCAGTGCTTCCTGTTGTAGTTTTGGAGGTTGGACTATGATTTATAATATCTGTTTGGTTCAGATACATCTTATTTTACAGAAGACTGGTCACTTCTGTTTTAACGCTATGTTCAGTGAAAAATTTACATTTTTTTCTAATTTTCATGCTATATAACTACAGCATTTCACAAAGGAGCTTGTATCTCCATCAATTTCGGATGGAATTTTATGATTCTTTTGGATTGTCCAACGTAATAATATTGTCTTTCATCGTGCAATTTTGGTTTTGTTCAATCACATGATTTTGACTACTTTCGATGCTAATATCTACCAAACTTCCGGTATTGTAATGATTTTTGCATGAGTTAATTTTTTTCTTCCTGATGGAATTTCTTTTTCCAGGATTTATTTTGCTGTTTTTGGCTTCTTCATGCATTGTAGTGATATCCTGATCGGGCAACAGCTGGGGTGAGTTCAAATTGTTTTTTTGCAATGAAAAATTTTCATTCAGACTGTCCTTATTTCTAAACTTCATTTTTTGATTTCGACTACTATCCTTGGTGGGTTTGAAAGTTCACCTGAAGTGAAATTAATAACAAAAAACGCTTAAATAAGTAAGTAGAGTCTTTAAATTTTCACACAAACAACATAGAATGTTTATCTTGCGTCTAAAAGCAATTAAAAAACACAATATATTTTTCAAACAAAACATTGTACAATAATTTGCTCATAATTATCAATGACTTTGACAATATGGAAATCAAAAATATTTCTCCAACTTTATAATTTGTTAGCATTTTTTTTAAAAAATATTTTCTTTAATAAAAAATTGCCAGAAAAATATTGAATTTAAATCACGTGTACATGCTAGCAAAATAGTTAAAGTGTCTTAGTGAAAAAAAAAGAATGTAATATATGTTATTATTATTTTCAATTAAATTTTATATTTTTTAAAAATTATTATGTACATGCCACATTATTACCTACATAATCAATTTATTCATGGTACTGTTTTGTAAGTTTGTTGCAAGGTCACAAAAGCTACCTCAGTGAATAAAATTTCATTTAATAAATCAAAAAGAAATTCAAACAACCACCTCACTTAATTGGTTGTGATATTGTCAAATCAAGATTCAGACCTCAAGTATCACTTCACAGTATTAAAAGTGTAAGAAATATGTATTGGTTATAACTTTTTCATATCAGGTATATATGCGTGACTATTCTATACAATTTCTGATATAAATGTATGTATTATATTTATAAAGAATGGCCATTTGTAAGATCATATAAGGATGCATTAAACAAAAGAAATTTAAGATGTAACAGTTGTTCTCGGTTATTTTAATAAGATTTAATGGAAAAACAAAGGTTTTAAAATTAAGTGAAATAAACCGTGGTCTCTTTATAAATAAAGTTGTTTTCCAGCAGGCAAATAAACAATAAATATGTAGAACTAATGAAAAACAAAGATTGGAGAAATACTTTTCTTAAAAATATAAAATTATGTTTCTCAACAAGATATACTATTTTGTAATAAAATATTGTTTTATTATTGCTTTAAAAAGTCTGTTGATTGTGTGGCCTGCACATTTATCCAATACCCATTTAATCAGGATTAACTTATGTTTCTTTGGATCCAGTTTTGTATTGCAGATAGTGGTTGTGTATAGGTCATCACCATTCTATTAAAGAAAATATTTTTTAAAAATATTTCAATATACAAAACACACACACACACACCATTTTATTACCTGATGACTAATATCAGGTGACCGAAAACAGTGCTCAGAAAAGGTTTATCAACAGCATCTAGATGACGTTAGTAGAAACATTGTTATATAAGAAGAACCTATTCTGGAATCTTTAGTACGGCAGGGTATAAATAGTAAAGAAAAAGAAAAAAGCAATGGTGGTATTGGTGTTATATCAAAAAATATTTAAATATTGTCAAATGTCAAAAACATTTGTGGTTTAAAATAAGGTTGGGTGAACCAGAATAGAGGTGGCTATAGTTTATATAGCCACTGGAGATAGTCAAATTGTAATAAAAGGGGAACAGTATCAAATATGAATGTCTAGTTAAGGATATAAAAAGTTTTAAAGAAAAGGGGAAGAGAATAATGGTTATAGGAAATATGAATGGACATATTGAAGAAATTGATGATATAGATAATAAAAATGGACAGCTTTTAAAAATTTTTTGTCAGAGAGTGAATTTGAGTATTGGAAATTTATCGAATATTTATGAGGGACAATACACATGGCCTAGAAATAATTCATTTTACACAATAGATTGTGTACTGGTAGAGAAAGAGGGAATAAATAAAGTAAGTAAAATTAAGATGTTTGATAGTGAAGAGAAAGTATGTGCTAGTGATGATATTTTTATTGTAATTGAAATGGTTAGTAATGTAATGGAGAATAAAAATAAAAGTAGAAATAATAGTGAAGGATGTGGATGGAGAGTGAATGATAAGAATAAGTTGGAAGAGTATAAAATACAAGTTAAAAAAATCATGAGAGTTGGTTCGGGATGAGTATAACGACTGGTGTAATGAAATAGAAAAAGTGGTAAATATGGTTTTTGGGGAGAATATTCAGAAGAATAAGTGTAATAAAAGTGAAAATTAGTAAAAGTGTAAAAGAGAAAAAAGAAGCGTACAGAGAATATAAGTGTGCTGTTAAGAACAAGGAAAGTGAAAAAGATATTAATGCTAAATGGGAAAAGTACTAGTTGTAAGTTGGCAAAAATGGATAACTATAGAGAGAGAATGAAATTGAAAAGTAAATTGTTGGATATTAATAAAAGTGGAAGATATGGGAGTAAAAATTTTGGAATTACAGTAAAAAGAGAAATATAGGGGAGAGGGATTGTATTATTAAATGATGAAAGAATGAATTGTAGTTCTAGAGAATATTTAGAGCAAATCTTAAATAGATATGTCATGGATATAGAAAAAATGTTACATGTAAAAGATAGAGTGATAGAAAACATGGAAACATATAGCAATGGAAATATTATGTTTACAAAAAATGAAGTGAATGAGATAGAGAAGAAAGTGAAAAGTGGAAAAACAAGAGGTTTAGATGGATGGACAGCAGAGATGGTAATGAATTTAGGATAAAGGGCAAAATTAAAGCTATTATTTTGTTTTAATAAGACGGCACATAATAGAGTCTTTCCTAGTAGTTGGAGTAATACAAGAGTAAGTTTCTTATTTAAAGGAAAGGGTAAGGATCATAGAAAGTTAAATAATTATCAACCGATATCAGTAATATCAGTTTTATATAAAAAAATTTCATATATGGTCGCTAGAAGAGTTGTAAAATGGATGAAAGGAAATAATGTAGTGGGGCAAATGAAAGGAAGTTTCAGATTAGATATGCATATAGAAGATAGTTTATTTGTAGTTACACAACTTATGGATATGAATAGAAATTCAGGTAGAAAGTTAAATATGAGTTTTATAGATATATAGAGAAGGCATATGATAGAGCAAATAGAAATAGATTATGTATAAGTTAAGCAAATTTGGGAATTAGATTACTTACAAAAGTACAAAGGAAAGCAAATAGACATGCATTGGAAGCAGATTTATGGACAGGAAGGGAGCCAATTCAAGAAGAAATGGGATAGTCAAGTATATGAGAAATGCAAAAAAGTAAAATGAAAATGTTTGGTAGATTGTAGTTTATGTATAATAAAAAAATAACCAAATAGTATTTAATTGGGTTACGAGTAAAGGGCAGTCTAGAAGATGGGCGAGAAAGGTAATGCGGTATGCAAAAGATTTGGATAAAAAATTTATATCAGTGTATTTGTACACAAGTCGGATGATTGTGTTAGGAGGATTGTTGAGTGTTATACTGGTAAAGAATGGGATAAAATAATAGATTTATTAATAAAGAATAGGGAGTTAGAGAGATGGAGCACTAATATGGAGAGTAAAAAGAGTTTAAATATATACAGAAGTAAACAGAATAGTAGGTGCAAGTTAATATATGATAATAGTAAGGAACGTAGTTTATTGTTTAAGGCTCGAATAGTATCTTTAGCAACAAGAGAATATACATGTAAATGGAAAAATATGGGTGATTTAGTCTGTAAATTGTGTAAGGAAGGAAAATAATATTAGGCATCTGTTAACTGAATGTCAATGCTTGAAAACAGAAAGGGTTCAAATAATGAAGTTATGGAAGAATAAAAGTGAAAAAAGGGAAGTTGGATGATTGGTTTTTGTGCTGGGTTTGGAAAAATATAAGGGAGATGTAGATATAAAGGCCATAGAGTTGACAAAGATTATATTGTGGAAATGGGTTGGAGCAGAATATGTGAAAACAGAGTGGTGAATGGAAAATAAAGTGTCTAACAGGTTTCTCTGGGTATAATTGCTAAGAGATTCCTGACTCCGTTTAAGCAGAAGCCACCACATGACATAAAATGTTAATTAAGACTTTTTTCTTATACTCCTGAATGACGTTAGCTTACATACGTCACATGAAATACTCTCTAAATGTAGTTCCAATGATTACTTCGATTTGCCTTACGAAATATAATTTAATATCAAGTTTATATTTTGAATTCTATTTCCCATCTTGCTTTATTTAAATGCAAATTTGTATTTGATTTACTTAAAATAATATTTTGCTTAAAGCACCAATCACCACAGAATTGATGTTGTAAAAATGAGTTTGTTTAAAAGATTCATCTTCACGGATTACCTCATTTTTTATTCATATATGATATATGCATAAAACGTAGTTTTGTATTCAATACACATTTTACTTTTTCTATGCAACAAATATTTTATATAGCGAAAATATTATGTTCATTATATTTAATATATACGTATAATTCCCAATTGAAGATAAAAACCGTGGATATCATAAAGTCAAAAATATCTAATAGATATTCTATAAATTTTTTTTATTTCTTCATAATTATTTATCTAAAATAATTCACATTGTTAGCTAAGTATATTATTTGATTTTCTGGATTTTATTTAATCTAATTTTGTAGAGGCACATTTAAGAATAAATAAGGATATGTCACTTTTTATTGATCGCTCGTCCGCTCCCCCCCCCCCCAATGAACAATATTTACAAGCTATAATAAAGCACGCAGAATATATATAATATAAAATCCTTCAATTCCATAGATGGTTTTTAACAATATAAAACATCCAGCTCCTTCATTAAAAGTAATATTACAAGTGCATCTATTACTTCAGTAAAACATAATATTAGCTCGTTGTTTATTCGCTGGTAAAATGAAATTAATAACTGTGATAAGAATGGCTTGGACAATTGATGCATTAAAGAGAAATAGGCTATAAATATTTTGCTATTTTTAACATAAAAAATGAATACATATCATTGTAGAAATAATTGGTAATACTAAAGGGTGATAGTTCTGAGTATCATGTCTTCTCTATACAGTGTTCTATATTATTGTTTATGTTGGTGAATTTTTTTCAATTTTTTTTTGTAGTAAAAATAGACATATGACATTCATGAACCCAATTTTTTAATTATTAATTCTAAAAAAGGTATATAAATACTTTGAAATATATGCAATAGTAATTGTATGTGTGTTTATAAGTTTAGAGGACGTGACGCAATTAACTTAACTGGCAAATAAAACAGCCAATCTCAATATTAAGCCGAATAGGGTTTTAAATTTTGTAAAACATGAAATAGTTATTTTGAAGCTTTTATTAGCGATGATAATATACCTTTTCTATTAAAAACAAAAGGTATTTACCAAGCACGATACACAGTTCTGATCAAATTGGCAACGGACACAAGCGAACATCATTCCCCAGAGAATGCAGTGCAAATGCTTTTTCCCCTTTTTGGCAACAAGGTACTATGTAACCTCAGAATCAAGAATTGAATGACGTGCCACTGGATTACAGCGGATACTTTGTTCGTATACCAGTGATTCATTACTAAACATGATAGACAGTTCTCATCAAACTGGCAACGCACGCAAGCGAAGATCGTTCCCCAGAGAATGCAGTGCAAATGCTTTTCTCCCTTTTTGGCAACAATGTGTTACGTATCCTCAGAATCAGGAATTGAATGACGTGACACTGGGTTACAGTGGATACTTTGTTCGTATACCAGTGATTCATTACTAAGCATGATAGACAGTTCTGATCAAACTGGCAACGCACACAAGCAAACCTCGTTCCCCAGAGAATGCAGTGCAAATGCTTTTCTCCCTTTTTGGCAACAATGTGCTATGTAACCTCAGAATCAGGAATTGAATGACGTGCCACTAGGTTACAGCGGATACTTTGTTGTATTGGTATAGCAGTGATTCAAGAATGCCAAACTTCAAAGCTAAACCAATACCCCTAGCTTCCATGTTGCTGGATTACAGGTGTCAGCCACAACGCCTAGCTATAACTGTAACTATCAATAAATGTATTTATCATTGCAATAATTTTAATATTTAGTTAGGGAAGTAATATATATGAGGGAAGACAATTATTCATTTACGAATTAATTAATAAGTTTATTAAAAAAACATTTTGTGGGTTGTTTTATTGAATTTCCTTTTTTATCTGCTCTTTCATTCGCTAAATGGTACGTCTTTTTTAAATTCTTTAATAGGAATCTAGAAGACTAGGTTTTCAAAAATATTGAATTAAATAATACATCATGCCGCATAAGAAAACAAATAAAGGACTATTCTAAAAAATATTTATGTAGACGGAACACCAATGTCTGGAAATATAGCTAATTAAAATATCAAACGATATTACATACAAACGTGCACTCACGTGGGCGATAATAAATATTGCATAATGTGTAAGAGGTATATACTTTTTAACGGAACATTTCCAGATATTATGAAGGTAAAGCAAGGACCAAAAACAAATGGATATTATGAACTAACCAATTCTATAATAAATACATTGGTTGTTTTTTCTTGGTGATCCCCAAACGATTTATAGATAGTTAATGTATCTAAAGCGTACTGAAGTTGTTCTAAAAAATAATATATTGACGTTTTGCGATATTTTAATTATGACCCTTTGTGCTATTTGTGTCTGTTTTGTACAATTTATTGTAAATTCTACACTAATAAACATGAGTAATTCTGCATTAGTGGACACATCTGCTTTATATTTTTCTGGACAATGATGACTTCTTCAAATGATTGCCAGTGATCTATTAGTATGTTTTAGCGGTTGAAAAACTGCGTCAATTTAACTAATGTCCGCATTATCCCAAACAAACCAGTTTAAAAAAAAGCTTAAATGAATCAAAGTAGTGACTTTATAGATGAAGATTAATGACAAATTAAAATTATTTCGTTGGGTAGAGTGGATTTGATTGAACTACAATTTTTAATAC
The DNA here is from genome assembly GCA_028023455.1 of Epiperipatus broadwayi. Lineage (NCBI taxonomy): Eukaryota > Metazoa > Onychophora > Udeonychophora > Euonychophora > Peripatidae > Epiperipatus > Epiperipatus broadwayi. Next base: position 8,034,703 of record JAQFVV010000040.1, read on the forward strand.
ATTATTATCAATGAATTTTACTAGTGACGAATGATTATTATCTTTTAAATAAAAGTATTAACATAGTAGTTGTCATGATGCATGCAAAAAAGAAACAAACTTTATATTTTTTATAAGGATTTTGGCAATTTTCCAAAGATTTTGTTATATATATGTTTGTTGAAGAAAGATTATTTTTTATTTCCTTCAGTAAAGTAATATTGTTTTAATGACTAGAAATAGATCAACATATTTTTTTCAATTTTTATTTATTTAACGATATTGAAATTATTGGGAAAGTTAAGGAATTACATATTAACAATGGAACAAAAATATTCACGTGGATCAAATGAAAATGTTTTTGTTTTCTTTTTGCCATTCATCATGCTATTTTTATTCCATTTCAAATAAGATAATGTATGTTAGTAATTTCTTTGTGAAATTAAAATTAATAAATCGTGTAAATGCTATAAATTATTGAATTATTTTAATATTAAATTGCTGTTGAAATTTTAAGCTCTTATTTTAAACTGGAAATGCCACTTATATACTTTATGAATTATTTGAATTCGACATTTCTATATTTTTATCCAGTATCATTTTTACTTTTTCACTTTCTATATTTGTTCTTAAAATTGGCATGTGACTTACTGGAATTTTTCCAGTAATAAAATTGCAAATTAATCAAATTTTTGATTATAATACTTTCTGGATTATTTTTGAGCAAAATCTAATGATAAGTATTGTAAATTCTTTTTTGAAGTATTTATTTAGTTTCGAAAACTAGGTTAATTTATTAACAATTACATTTATTAAAAAGAGGCCAATGACGTAATGATCAGAAATTGGGAAGAAGTGTGGCTTCAGCTGAGATTAGTAACTATTGAGCTTCAAGGTATGCCACATTACTGTTGGCCTCAACCATTCAGACAATTAATATAAATTTCATTGTTTAGACATTGATAAAGGAAACAAATTTAATTTGGAAGTTAGATTTCTCCACACAGATGAGTTAAAAAAAGGATTTTGATTACATTAAGGCCAAGCATTCATACATTTCACAATGCCTTTTATTTTTGTGACTAATACAAGTCACATGTCTTACTTTTGGATCAACATTGCAAGAATGAAGAGCCGACTGATAAACGTGCATCATGTATGAGACTGCAATCTGAAATATTTTTAGGAACAACATATATTTCATTTGATTGTTATTACTTTTAAAACCTTTATGTTTACATATTCAATTCAAAGATTATATATATATTATAACGATCGTTGAAAACAGCCATAAACGTATCTGCACTACACGGGCGCCATCTAGGCATTTGAACCTAGAAAAATTTATAAAGTAGGCTGATACACGCTGTTAAGATTCCACTTTATTTAAATATTCAGATTGTTAGCCCAAGTCACTAGCTCAGTGGAACAGCAGAGATTATAAAATATAACTTTATATCTTAAATATAAGAAATAAAAGCCACTGCCAGAAATTAACACATAAAAATATTTATTTACGCACATATAAAATCATTCTAATTTGAGGAATAAGTTTAACATTTTAGATTTTTATATTAATCTTTAATTTTACATTTAAATAGCTTGCCATAATGAATTTAATATTTATTTAGTGAGTCAAGTATGAATAGACTATATATATTGTATTTGAAAAGAAAAATGTTCTATCCCTTATTTAAACTTAGGCCAAAAAGTTCGCAGTCAAACCGGTGCCAACCCATCTGATACATTTATGTATTCAATGTAGCATGAAAATATGACAACACAAAATACTATACTGTCAGGAATGTACATCTGAACAGTAAGTAGAGTTAGGGAAGACATTGTCTCTCCACCAACAGGAATGCTACATCTATTGGTGAGTAGAACAATAAACAAAAAACTCCATAGAATGGACTGCGGTCCTTTGCCGACTTACAAACCCATCTATAGGCAAAACAGGTGTGTGGCATATATGTGCAATCCTGCCCATAGCGGATCTCATACTACATCTACTAATTACACAAATATATCCAATCCATTGAGCTAATTGAACTACGAAATGAATAACCTAAGATTGCCTTCCCTTAAACTATATATAACTTTACCAATATATACAGCCATTCACGCCCGACTTAAATTTAACATTTATTATGTTCGCACAGATGAATTTTATAAAATTTGTTTTAAAATGTTGAGTATAGATCAGCTGCACAGATTCCATGGTTAAAAACATTCCAAAATAAATATAACCGATCAAATACAAAGTTATCGATAATGTCAATTGCATAGGGAATACAAAAAAACCCAATAGCATTTATTGTAAGATGCCACAGTGACATTGATGACTTATATATTCCAATCGACTATGAAACAGCAACCCAATTAACCACTAAAGAATCTATGCAATGTCCATACCCAACTTTAAATTTCATGCATTTAAATAATTTATACAACAAGTATTAATACAAATAAAAAAACTATAAAATGGAAATGATTTTTTTCAAAGCAAAACATATAAAATTAAACATTATTAATTGATTTTAAACTTAAAAGTCAGATATAAGTTCATAAGCTTGAACGAAAGTTCTTAATTATTTTTAAATTTTAGAGTTCATGTCAATAGCTTACAGTAGAAGAATCACTGTTCTTGATGTATATTTCACAGAGTCTTTATTTGAAAACCCGGTCAGATGTTCCGGAGGTATCATTAGCTGGTTCATTTCGGAATCACAGTCAGTGTGTGATATGTGCATCCTATCACGACCCTCAAAAAAAAAACAAAGCTGGAAAACTGTATTTCTGGTTTTATAGTATCCACACAGATTCAACCAACAAAATGTCACTAATCCATCCTTTTCATTCGGGTCCTGGCTGAGGCTTGGTTCTTCCATTGGTCAAGCTAGTTTCTCTTTATTCTCTTATCTAACTTTTCATCTGACCTTTTAATTACACAGCTTTTGGATAATTAATAAACAATCATTTCCATTTACAGATTACAGGAATTAATTAATACCTGTTTTTATTTTAACTTACGTTATTTCTTTATTAAAATATTTCTATATTTAAATCTTTTATTTTTTTATCAAAAAAATACGTTCAAATCCTTTTTTTATTTATAAAATTTTTTTTTTAAAGTTTTGCATCTGTGCGAATATAATATATCGTTATACGTTTAACAAACATTTTAATTTTAGCGTTTAGTTTTTTTTCTTTTTAATACACTTATTTTTATTTGCGAACTTAAAAGGTTTTATTTCAATTTAATGTAACGACATATTTATATATCGTTACAATATATATATATATGTCAACAGATGGCGTTCTACCAAAAACACCGTCAAGCGTATGTTTACATAAACGTCAGAGCATGCATTCACTATCTCTAACTTTAATTCCACTTTCAGATCATGATTTCAAGCTATTTGCTATCATCAATGAAAGACAGGAATTTTAGAAACTAGATCTAAACACAAACTCTGTCTTTCACTGATGATAGCAAATAGCTTGAAATCATGATCTGAAAGTGGAATTAAAGTTAGAGATAGTGAATGCATGCTCTGACGTTTTATGTAAACATAAGCTTGATGGTGTTTTTGGTAGAACGCCATCTGTTGACATAAATACAAGCGTTAGCAAGTTTTAACTTAATTTTTTGTTTTTCATATATATATATATGTTTGTATTGGATAGAAAAAACATCTCTTTTTCCAATTGGATGCTTAGTTATTGTCTAAACTTATTCTTGACAGTTTTTCTTTTTCCTTTTAAAAATGAAATATCTTGAGGAGGTCAATGTTGGAAATAAATGAGGTACGTCAGAAATGAAGAACATTCTTAAGTTCAAGAGCAATCAATATAAAATATAACTTAGCCAAGAATTCTTAATAAATATACATATAACTGTAGGATTGACACAAACATGAAAATTGTTATTCAAACACGAAAAAAAAAAAGATTTTTAGATTTAATTATTCTAATTTTTTTATTTACAGTATAATTTAATTTTTTATTATTACTATTAATTTTGAATCTGAAATTGTTTCATAATTACCATTAGTCCATGACATTATTTCATATATATATTTATATGTAAGTGCATATGCATTTCTGTTAATGTAAATATATGCTTCTTCAATATCATTTTTATTCTTTATTGCTTCCCACAGAAAAAATATAAGTAAAATCTATGATTTTAATGCATATATTTTCTGATTCTCGTGATTCAAATAACTTTTATTATAAATATATCTTATTCATAGTCTCTGTAGATTTTTTACAATGTCTTTAAAATTTAGATAGAGGAGTTAACTTCATTTTTTATAAAATATTGTGTCTGTATCCCCTGTATTTCTTATTTAATTTAAGAGTAATTGTTTTTTTTTCAACATATAATTTCCTTTTGTCCTTATTTGCTGTTTTTCATTCTCTGTAATAATTTTCTAATAAAGAGCCAACTCTCTAATAGATATTTTAAAGAATATCTCTTTGAATCATTTTCAAATATCTACATATATTTCTTTTAATAATAATGTATGCTGCCTCTTACAAACACCCCAACCAAAGTTTAATTCTCTCATTCATTTATCCATTTTCTATCTACCATTATTATAAATCTTGCCACGTCAGTAATAGTTGTTATCTTTTAACGTTTTACAGGAAAAAAAATTTTTTAAAGCATTTCTATCATTTGTATTTTCCTCATATTGTGTAAAATAATTCATCTTTCTTTAAGCCTATAAGTATGAACTTTAACCTATATATTACATTGAAAGTGCTGATGTATTATTTGTAATATCAAAACTTATCCTCTAAAAATTCTGAATCATTTAAACTTCATTTAACTTTTTTGATTATGCTTTTCATTTTAGTCAGCAAAATATTTTCTCTAACCCAATCAATTGTTGTTACATTAGTATTTTTGGTTGATAATATTCTGTAACTTTGTTTAAAATTTCATACATTTAATCAATTTGAAACTGCATATAGTCGCAAATTATATTTTATATTATATAAATAAATATTGACTGATCTTTCCTAAAACTTTTCATCATTTATAAATGTAATATAGGACATTACATACAATTTCATATAAAGCTTCTTCTTTTCGTTGACTTATATTCAACCTTTCTATAACATAAATAATTACTATCTCATATATAAGTGACAGTAGATTATGTTCGTTATTTGAAATCAACATGACTATACTTCATCAATTATTTCGTATGTCTTTATTATCTAGGCATTTAACATAAAGATTTGCCAATTATTTTTCAATTTTCTTACCTGCATTTTGCAAAGATATTAATTCGGCGTTATTTAGAGATGTGCTATTCTTTACACATTTCAATGCCTATCTTATATCTTGACTTATAGTGTGTGGCATTTCACAAAATTGTTAGAATATGTGGGCCCTTATATTTTTTTATTCGTCATTACTTATATTTTTATTACCAAAGTTCATCCAAATATATCGTGATGTCTCTATTGTTACCAATCTTTTTATGTATTTCAGAAATAATTTTTTTTAATATCAGATGAGTTTATTTTGAATCATTGGTGTCATATAACTCGTATAATAACTTACTGGAAAATATTAAATTGAGGCAGAAATTTTTAACAAGAAAAGTTGAAATATGAAATTGTCGAAAATTATTAAAGAAAGAAAAACACAAGTTAAGCGTTGTTAGCCGAGATGTCAGCGCAGCCGGATTGCAAGCAAGCAGTTGGTTGCAGACGGTTGTTGCAGGTTCGCCTCCCAGACGATGCTATAACATAAGGAAAAAAAGAAAAACTCAATCGAATAATTTATTGTTTATTGCTCGTGCGTTCATTAGAAGTTTGAGCTATAGTGATGACCGTCTAAAACTATGATTTACAAATTTAAATTCCATAATCGAAAACACTCATGATGAAAAGGAGAATTTAATGTCTGTTCTTCTATAAAATGTTATGAAAAAGTGTTAATTATGATAAAAAATATACCTATAAATTGTCAAAAAATTCTCTAAAAAACATGCATCAGTGTAAAACATATTGATATTTAAGCGAAAATTTTGTCACCTGTTAGAAAAAATTACCATTGTTACTGTAATGAAATATAACATAATTTTAAGGAAGTAGACATATTTTATTAAAATATACAGTATTTAATATTTAACAAATTGAAATAACGTATACCGTACAATTATAATATTTTTTGGTTACAGTTCAAGCATTTTAGACAAAGAAATGCACGCAATTATAACTATACAGTTGAAAATAATCTTGAATATGAAGGAATCACTTAAGGGAAATAAAAACCATAACAAGTGTAATTGATAAAAGTGTCTCAGGTGATTAAAAGAACATTGAATAATATTTATTATAAAAATTGAAAAACAAATTTCATTCTGTCTTCAAAACATTGCAATTCATATTTTAGTTTAGAAATATTAAATAATTGGGAAAAGTCATTTACTTTTGTTGTTTTAAATTCAGAAAAAATATTACCTATATAATGGCTGATGTGTGTTATCGACTAGCTCCTTATTGTTTTTTCTAATGAATAATTTCAGAGCATTATTATATAGGCAAGAAAATGAATGTATACAATTGATATTAAAACGATATTCTAGGCCTCGAGTATGAATTAATGATTTGATAATATATATGATCGGCTATTTCCATCATGTTTCATGAATTGTTGAATGTGTTTAAAAAATCTTAAACTTTAAACTTTTTCAAATACAAACAACCGTTAGTAATAAGACATATATTGTTAATATTTAAGCAGCCCCATTGGTTTACAATCATCACATTTCCATTTTGCACTATAAACAAAGCATTTTGTGCTTATTTGATTCCTGTTGTTACTGGCATATTAATTTAACAATATCAGGGTCAAAGTCATTTTCATAATAATTTTCATGGTTATAAAAGACATTACATTTGTGAAATCAGTCTTAGTTTTATATATATATATATATAATGCATGCCATGTCATCCTTTTCTTTAAATTTTTTTTGTTTAACCATGGTATGTGTAGGGATAATTCACATGGCTACAACCTAATGTATATCCAACATTATCACTTTATAATTTATATATTTTGTCATTAGTATTATTGATGAATAAGTGATTTAAATGTGGTATGGAATTTACCTGTGTTGTCTATTTGTGTGTTATTTTAAACAACTGTTTGTATTTGGAAAAGTCTAAGTAAAGTTTAAAATATTATAGATAATCACCATTTAACTATAGATGATGAAAGTAGTTGAATATATTATCATCTTTAAAATACCATCATCACAAGTATTCAGGAAAATGAATTAAAGGATGTCATTTTAGAAAACAATAGACTCTTTTTGCAATGAAATTGCAAATAAATGTTGAAAAGTTTGTTGTAAATATGCTCGTGTTAAAATGAATATATAATTATAACCTTCAGCAAATTTGAATAACCATGACAAATTATGAAAATACTTAGATATTGCGGCACTATCCACTTTATAATAACAACTTTCTAGTTTGTACGTAATAAGAATGAAATGGGTTCAAATAATATTATCATATCACTTCACAATTAATTTTTTTATTGAAATTTGACTTGGAAAAACATAAAAACCCTAAAATAGCTCCTAATCAAACAGATGTGGACAAATTATGTTTTTTCTGTTATACTGGATTTAGTTATTGTCTAAAATATATTAGAAATATATCATAAACAGAAATTACCAAATGAATCCAATAATAATAAATTAATGACAATCAAAGTAAAAATTGATGAAATAATTTATGATTTAGGCACAAATGACTGCCTGTGATTCTAATTGACAATACTGTATGTATGAATAAAACAAACATTTGAATTAGTAAAATATCAGACAATAAAAATTAGTAAAATATCAGACAATAAGGAAGAAATGAGAAAAAGTAAAGGATAATAAATGAGGTAAGATATGACAGGTACGAAGTTTATTAGTTAAGTAATAAAAAATGTAATAATAAAATATGATTACCTACAGAAAATTTTACAGCAGTATATTGTTTAATAAAAATTTGATTTAATGCAAAATAGATATTTAGGTATCTCAAATGGAAACTATTACGGGTTTTCCATATTTAGACTTAAGTTTATTATTACTTCATATTTTTACAGCAAAGTAAAATGAAAATGAGAATTTAAAAAAATGTTTTTTATTATTTAATAAAACCTACAAATAAAACTTAATTGAATCTAATTACATTTGATATGTAATTCCATATATGCAAACCTGTTATATTTGGGGAAAATATTGCTTAAGATACTGTAATTTTGTATAAATTTAAAAACTAGAAATTTTGACTCAAGAAAAAAGGGAAAAGTTAAGAAGCATAAATATAGAAAGATATTACAAGTTAGAGCATTGAAAAAAAATTCCAAAAATATAAAATATAATGTTAATAATAATGCAAGGTCTGATAGTATAAGGGATGAAAACGATAATATTGTTTAGTTAGAGCAGAAGGCAATTTTAAAACTAATTTAAAAAAAGAGTAAACTGGAATAGTATAGTTAATATCCGAAAACTCATGTCGGTTGAAAGGAAGGTGAACGTATGGAATTAAAATCTTAATGATAATTTATTAAAAGACGTATTGCTGGAAAAGTAACCTGAAGAAAAATAGGTATTACCGGATATTAATCAACGAAATATATAAATAGTGTGTACTGACAAAAGCAAAAAAAATTTTTCTTTCCCTTCTTGAATGGTGCTGCCTGCTTTTGTTTAGTTGGAATATTAGAAGAAAAGGCCGGAGAGAAAATGCTGTTGAAAACGGTGTTGAGATTTTCTGCCATGAGAGAAATTATTCCAGAGGCTGGGTCTGTGTAAGTGCCAATAGCCAGATGGCTAAATTAACAGACCCCACACAGTCTCATTTTCATTTGTGCTCCTGATAATGTTCCTTAAAGATTTCTCAGGGTAGGAGTGTGAGTATAAATAATTTTAATTAAGTACTCAGGCCTGAAATTAGTAAAGACGGAGGTTAGTGAAGTATATAATTGGATATTGCATTTACCAAAAGAATAACTAAAGTTAAGGACTTAATTAAGCGCGTAGTACATACTGAACTTTAGGAAATGATATAAGTGTATATATTTTTTGTTGGGAATTTGTTAATATTCATATTATCAAGTTGGTGAAAAAGGATAATCTGGCACAGATTGACAAGTGTGTCTGCAAACATTGATTAGTGACAAGAATAGCCATGATCATCATAAGTGCATAATGTATTATGTATGATTTATCATATTAAAGTAGTTATCATTGCTCTTGACCATTTTGTTGAACGTATAGTACAATATTTTGTTGTGTGCTGTTATTCAATTTTGTTTTTTGAATACACAACAAGTGAAGCAGTCAGAATCTTACTCGAACCCTGGGTGTAAGGATTCAACAAACAACAAAGTGACCCAATCGTAGTAGTGTTTCAAATGTAGAAAATTTAGGGAAAATAAAATTCATTTGTAGAACAAAATGTCGTTAGGACAGACAGTGATATCTGAATCCAATATTATGTGATGCAGGGGAATAGCCACTACACACAACGTAATTAAATAATTTTTTTACTCAATGGGATTGAAAACAATAAAAGATAAGTAACGGTGGTAATGTGTTTATCGGGAAGAAGGGTAATAGATATAATAAACTAGTATTATGAGATACTCATAGGGGCCACAGTATTATATGAAGAGTTAGATAAAAAACTAAATGATCATTTTAGTCCTAGATAGTCAAAATATATAGCCAAATTGCGATTAAAAAAAGGACAAATTTATTCGCGAAATGATAAAATAGTATGGCATCACTCTAAGAGAACTAGAAAAAGATTGGTATATGGAGATTATGTGGAGGAGTTATAATAAGATTAATTATTTTGGGTATTTCAGATGATAGACTCAAACAAAACCTGCTGACTGATACGGAATTGAATTTTGAGTCAGCCATTAAAAATGGAGTGGCTCACAAGCTGATAATTATTGAGCAAGCAGCATTTTTTAAAAATAAAATTTAAAATGAGAGGAAAATTGCAGTTGGGACCCTGATCGAAAGGAATTGGATAAAAGTAATAGCACAAGCAAAAGAATGAATTGTTTTTGCTGAGGTAAAGCTGGGCAGTTGAGAAGAGGGTGAAAATTTGGAAAAAAAAGATGCCATATCTCCAAAGAGAAAAAGCATTTAGCAAAAGTGTGCAAGGAAATGGAAAAAAAAGCTAGTCAGCACATGCCTTGACAAATGAAAATGAAGGGTGTTGTAACTGAGATTCAATGATAAGAGAGAATGTAGAAAAAATTATTTATGTCACTGTTAGAAATCAGTAATACAAAATTAAAAATGTAAATTGATAGTTGGTCAGGAATGTCAGGGATCGTGGAGAAGCTATTGGAACAACTGAGGGGGAAAGGTGCAGACATATCAATTAAAAAAAGCATCTATTGTGGTTGAAGATTAAAATGGAAATGAATTAGTAATGATAGATTATGTTATAAAGCCTACTATAAAGTACAGAAATAAAATGGTAAATCGCCTATGTATAGTAACGGGAAAGTTTGTTAATGTCGCGTGAATGTTTTAAAGAGTTGGGAATTACTAATGATGTAAAGGCCTTGAGAAATTGCTCAAGTGAACACGAGAGAATGCAAAGATTTCCCCATTTTTTTGCAAATGAATTAGGGCTAACAGTAGCAAAGCCTGCCCATATTAAATTAGACGAAAATACATATGCGATTATTTGTAGGACCAAGAAAATACCATTGCCACTCCAGGCAAACAATTATACAGCGTGGCCTAATACAACTGGACTATGAGAGAGACTGCACATTGACCACGCATTGCCTATTAAAGGAACAGTTGTTTTAATAATAGTGGATTCGTTTTCAAAAAAGAGGGAATGTCACGAAGTAAAATATATGAGTTCAGAAAAAACAATAAAGTTTGTTCACAAAGATTTTTCAATAAGGGATTAACGAAAATCAGAGTGTCAGATAATGCGATTGGTTCGATGTGTCATATTACGCAAAAATATTTTACAGAGAATGGAGTTTGACATATTAGTTCTTTTTCCTAACATCCCAAATCAAATGGTATGGCTGAAAAAGCAATGCAACAAATTAAATGTATTTTAAAAAAGTAATTATGTATATTTACAAAGTACTCTGCAGGAAATAATGTTTTGCCCACATTTAATGCCTTGCACAGTAACCAGAGTTACTCCTGTGGAACTGCTACTGGAAAAGAGATTGAGAAAGAAATTATCGCAAATCCATCCAAAAAAAATAGACCGAGCCAAAACAATTATGATAAATCGAAGTTCAAAATCGAAGCGGCAATACGGATTTGTGATGTGCTGAGTAAAACTTGGCTTAAATGAACAGTAGAAAACATTTTCTGCGAATCATATGTTAGTTATTATGATTGATAATGATCTTACAGTTAGATTCCACAAAAACCATCTTAGAGGGGGAAGATAACAGACTCATTCAATTTTGAAATTGTTAATTCAGAAACTAAAAAGAAAATGTACAATCCAATGGCAGAGATTCAGGAAAAACCAAAGTGATAATGCCATTATGGAAGAAGTATCTAAAGAAAAAAAGATCGCAAATGCTTATAGAACAGGCAGAATTGGAATGTGTATCATAGATAAAAAAAATCCCATAGACCTACTCTGGAGAAGCTGAAACCGAAGATGACTTCAAGACTATGTATAATAAAGAAAAGGGGGTATTTTTTGGTTTGAGAAATATTTGAGAAACATATTGCTTGGGTAACTGTAATTTTGTATAAGTTTAAAGCTAAGATATCTGCTTCCAGAAAAAAGTGCAAAGAAAAGAAACTTAAATATAGAAAGATATTGTAAGTTAAGAAGCAAAGAAATAATAATTGCTGAAGGATAAAATATAATGTTAATAATAATGCAGCAAAGGTCTGATAATTTATGTAGGAAAAAATAATATTATTTAATTAATACAGAACACTATTTTAAACTAACTAAAATAAATGAGTTAAAATAAAGTATTAGTATAATTAATATCTGATAGACAAAAGTTGATTGAAAAGAATGTGAATATATGCAATTAAAATCTTAATGATAATTTAGTAAAAGACATATTGCTGGACGAGGAATAATAGCTATTCTGGATATTAACCAAGGAAATATATAAATAATATGTGCTGAAAAAAGCAGGAGCTTTTCCTTTTTTTGTTTTGGTGCTTTCTGCTGTTGCATTGTGGGGATGTTAGAAGGTAGGGCCCAGAGAAAAAGCTGTTGATTGTAGTGATTTTCTGCCACAATGGAACCCATCCCAATATCTGGATCTCTGTAGGGGAAATTGTCAGGTTAGGGAACTTAACAGACTGCACACCGTTGTATATTTATCTGAGTGTGCCTGATAAAGATCCACGATTATTGCTCAGCGTAGGACTGTGAGTATAACTACTTTTAATTATCTATTCAGGCCTCAAAATAGTAGATATGAAGATAAGCAGAATATATAACGAGATATTAGCAATTACCGAAAGAGAAACTAAAATCAATGACTTAATTCAGCACTAAATAGATGCTGAATTTTGAAAGGTATACATTTATTTGTTGAACATTTGTTAGTATTCATATAACTCATCGGAGGCTTAACCCACGTTTGTGAAAAAAAATTTGCTGACAGTCTAGTGACCAGAGCAGGTTATGTCAATCATATGTGCATAATTTGTTACGTATGCAATTATAAATAACAATTTTCTATTAACGATTTTGTTGAACTTATAGTATATTGTTTGTTGACAGTCAATCTTGTTTTCTGAATACACAACAAAACTAAATGTATAAAACATATAAAATAAGTAAACTATTATTAATGATTTATTCAAATACATCTGGGTCTCTTTTTATGCGGAGTCGAACTCCGATACCGCGCTACTACTTTAAATAATAAATTTCGTGCACTTAAGTTATATTGAAAGTAATAGCACATTATTGAAATTGGAGTTTCAACTTAGTAATTTCAATATTTTCAGTGCTTTATAATAGTAAAATTTTATGCAATAATGAAATTAAAATCATGATTTCCACATTTTATGTATACCCACATTAAATTTTACAAGATTATAATGTAAATTTGTTCAAACATTGTTTGTGTTAATTTTGCATTTTAAATCACATTCCGTTTTTGCTTTTTAAAAAAGAACATAATCAATTATTAATCATTTAGTGTCCGCAAGTTTATTTTTAAAAGGTCAGTAATAGCAGTGGGCACAATTAAATTTGACAATTAAAAATTAAAATCTGATTTTTAATTGTAATAATGTGATGTGAAATTTGATTTTTAAACGGAATTGAAAATTAAAAACAAAAATAAGAATTTAATTTTTAGTTGTTAGTTTTATAAACAATAAATAAAATCATCATCTCAAAGATTAATTACTAACTACGTTGTCACCAGAAAACCATTGGAACAACATGAGTGTGAAGTTAGCTCTAGTTGTTTGCAAACAAACATGTTTTTCGGCAAATAGCTATAATAATTAAAACGTATAAAAATATGTAAATTACTGTACTGTAAATTATGCATAAAAATATATTATTTTGAATAAAATTAAATATTATAGTTAAAAAAAGTTTGTCTTGTATCAATTTTTTTCAAATTTGAAATTTTTTATTAGTCATATTTTATTTTCTTATTTTTTATTTGCGGGGCAAATTTTAAAGTAATTTTACATTGGTGCTTTGCTTTTATGCGAATTTTGAAAAATCACAGACTGCATCCCCCCTTTTTCAATGTAAGTTACATCTATTTTTGCGTGATTTCCTTTGCGCGTTTTTTGAGGAACCTATCTATCACGTAAAATGAGACCCAGATGTATAATGATATGAAAACAATTTAGGAAGAATCATTTTTTTAAAATTCAATTTTTATTTAGAGAGCAAAAGAAATAAAACTATAATGTAAAGTGTTTTTAGGAACAAATTGTTGCTTTTTTTGTTATTTAGAATAGTTCAATATTTTGAAATTTGACTCTGAGCCAGAGAAATATATATTAATGCCCACAATCAATAATAAATTACAATCATTTTATTATTGTCTTTGTTATAAAAATCTTATCTTTCTTCAGTTTTTTCTGTACAAAATCTTTAGGCATATCTTTAAATTTAAAAATTTTTTAATTTTAGTTCGAATGTGTATAATCCCCATTTATGAAATAGAATTTAATTGAGAACCCCAAGAAATTTTGATGACCCACAGTTTTGTTCACTTTTTTTATTGATGACATATTTCCTGCGATTGCACCGGAAATTTGATGATAAAATAAACAAATTTGGAATTGCAATAAATATCTTGTAATATTTATTAAGGCTGTAGCCTCAAGCACATGCATATAAAAATGCAATAGTATGGACCTCTACAGGTCTTAAACCACAACTTGTTAAAAGCATAAAATTCGAGTCATGTTCTAGTTTTATGAATCCATTTTGTTAATATTGGAAAAGTATCTCTATGTAATCTTAACAATATTTTCAGCCTTACAAACTAATTTTATGTTGTTAACTAATTTTCCATTTGAACACCCTTGATATCTCACAATATGAGTTCCAGAGAGACATTATCTTAAAGTACATTACCAAAGCCCTGAAATTAACCAAAATGCAAATAAATTTGAATGCTTTTTTAACTGTTCACATCAAGGGAGTTTTTGGAGAGCTTTATTTACAAGTATATCAAAATATTGCACTTACCAAGAGTCATTTGTATATTCACAATCAAATATTTCTTTACATAAGTATTTATGAGATTTAAAATTAGGCTCAGTATTTTCATTATTTCTAAATACCCTGACAATCAATCAAGATTTGTGCAAAGCCTTTGATCTTATATGGTTTTACCTCATTACAAAGCTTCTTGAGATAAAAGAAAATATTGCACCAATGTCTGTGACACCATTTTAATACTACTTCTATAAAAACTCATTTGAAATGGTTATAACCTAACAGAGCATTAAACTATATGTTATAATTTTTTATCTCAGTAAGTAATAAATCTACATTCTTTTTGCTTGAATAGCATTAATGCTTTTGATGAATTTTTCACGGGAAATAGATTCTGGTAATACCTTCCCTTTCACTTCTTATATCATTGTATTAAGGAAAGATAGAGAAGGAACTGCACTATGGAACACATAAACAATATTTATGAAGAATATAAAATATTTATGCATGAAATTTTTTTATTTTATTTTATTATATTTATTATCATTACATTAGTAACAATGGACATTAAAGTAACATACAATGAGGTGGAAGGCCACCTGATCACCTCTCACTCCTGTTTATTGGTGTCATTTGACTATTGAAATCAGATTTATACTTGTTTTAATCAGGCTGAGGACCACATGGCTGCTTATCATAAAAATTGAGTCACCACTGAACCTCATTGTATGGGCACATCCCATGAATTCAGTGTTCATTCTCTACATCGGTCACTTGCCTGCTGTAGCATGAGTTTTCTGTTGGAAGGGGAACAATGTCTCATAATGCACATACTTGAATCCTCTTAGTGTAATTCTACATTCGCACTTGAGTAAACCACAATGTAAACAGTTCATAATTTTCATTTGAGAGTTTGGGAAAGAGAAATGTTTGAGTCCAAAGAAATTATCCCCCTTGTATCAGCAAACAATTTAGCAGGCACCATAAGACACTCAATTTTTATGGTCATGATCTTCTCCTTGTATTGCTCCTACATGGACTTCAGTTTTGGCTGAAATATTATTGCATATTTAGTAACTCAACAAAAATGAACAATAATCAGCCTTATTCTTGTGAAAACTCTGCTTCTAATGGCCTGACACAGATTGAGGAAAGAAGTGCAACCAGGCATAATGGATGTCCATAGCTGACCTTAATTTCTACCAAATAAGAACAGTCAAGGTAGATGTGATTGGTAGTTTCTACCTCTCATAGGCACAGTGCACGTACAGAATCAAAATTCTTATGACCCCTTTGGACCAAAAGAAACTGGCTGATTGGTAGCTCTCCCAAATTGTATTTTATTGGAAATTTCATAAATTTTGGCTCTAAGGCCCTGTCTCATTTTTAGCTATAGTAATGCTGGGTTTCTCTCCTGATTTGGAAAAATTAACTTGTAAGAGTCTTAGCATGTTTTTTTAGTTAACGGAAGCTGATCTATGCTTTGCACAAACCTTCCAATGTGTTGTTCCATTTCAAGAAGCCATTTGATGGATCTTGGGTGTGGAGTTTCCATAGGCTCAACCATGTTACTAATTTCCTCTTTGGTCTTCAGTTTACTCATTGCACTTTTGGTGGAGAATATTCTCTGTAAGTGTAGCATATGTGTAGCATGTAGACAGAAACCATTCAGTTCCTTAGGTTTTTGTAGTCTTGTAAAACTGAAGCAGATGGTGCTGGTCAGTGACTCTTTCCACAGCAATCTCATGCATATTAAATTAATTGAAATACTGAAAGGTCTTGATTGATCTGATTATTGGTAGGCAGTAAGCAATCATGGAAAGACCAACATATTTAATAGTATTATCTTACCAAATAGGGACAGATACACAGAGAACAACTTAAAAACAGTCCTCTCAGTTTTCTGTAACAGCATGTTCAAAATCTGGAAATTCTTTTGCAATTTAGAGAGTGAAACAGAAAATCCCTCAAAAAACTCTGAGGCCACCTAGAGAAACTCATTTTCACCTTCTTGGTCCTATAGATACTCCAGATAGCTGCCTTCTCGGGATTCACATTTATGTTGAAGTTCTCAGAAAATTATTCAGCACTCAGTATAATATTGAAATGCTTTTGACTGATGGTAGTATGACAATCATAGCATCAACATAGGAGATATGATGTAATATCTCTCCCAGTGCTGGAACAAAAACACCAAGGAATGTGTCCTCTATCTCTTTGAGCAATGGGTCAATATATGTAATAAAGCACAATCTTCTAAGTGGCAACCCCTGAGGGATTGAAAGATGGGACTGGAAACCCTGTGTGCTAGAGTGCCACCTAATAAGATGTGAATTGACTTCTTTAGCAGCAAGTTGTGAATTGACCTGTTTAGCAGCAAGTTGCAAATTGACCTGTTTAGCTTCAAGTTGGAAATTATCCTGACTTACACCAATGGGTCCTCATAGTACCCAAGGACAGCAAATAATTGAACTGGCACCACAGAATCGAAGGTGGCCAGGAAATTCAACTGAACTATGATGGGCCTAGTGCTTTTACTGTCTGTAATAAGTTCCACCAAGAGAATGAACTTTCTCCCAGCCCTCCCAGTGAAAGAGCTTTTGTAGATGAATTGGTACCTAGAAAGTTAGAACAGGATATTCAGCTAGACCCTCTTCTTGACCCTTGAGATGTTGGTCTTAATCCAGAAAGGCATCATGAAAATTGGCCTGATTTCTGAAGGATGGAAGGGGTCGTGTACTTTTTCATGAAAGTTATGAGGGTGGTTAAGTACAGGTCTGAGATGGATTGGAATTGTCCTGTTAGAATCTCACTCATTCCTCATACCACAGGTGCTATTAACCTGCACAGGTGAACAAGAACAAATCTGGGAATCCCATGCAGGCCTGGATTGGTGGTTTCTGGATAGTCCAACAGCCATTGATTAATGTATAGCTCTGTAATCCCATGGTCACCAACTCCCAGCTCCTCATTCTAACAATCACTAATTTGACCTGGGTGATCCTGTGGCTTGGTCTTAAAGTGTTTATGTATTTTCTGTAACATCCTTTCACCTGCAAATTTAGTTTCTTAATGGTTACCATGGAAGGTGTAGGATGCTTCTTGACACCAATTGTCCAATTAACATAGCTTCATGGCCAGTTGAGCTGCATAGATAGGAAGGATTTGATTTTCTTAGTCATGATGTACTGTCCAGCACCTTTCTGCCTGTCCCCATACTGGCTTTGAGATTTATTATGTGCCTGGTATCCATGCCCTCTGGAGAAAGGTGCTTAATCTTCTTTCCAATGTCATCTATTCCCTGAGTAGCCTGATTAGCTTCTTGGTACAACTGGTAAATTTATTGATCAGTGCACTCAATATCTCCACAAAGGCCAACCAAACCTGGATTTGTGGTAACTTCAGAAGCCACATCTTATGGAATAAGTTATAAACCTCTGAAGAAATTCACTCAGGGTATTGGCCTTATTTGGCATTCTTATCATCTTAGACTGCTTAATTGTGGAAAGAGGCATATGATCTCAGAGACAACATGACCAAATGGCTTTGATAGGAACTAGTTCAGTGCAGGCATGAAATACATGATAAAGTTATTGGTTAAAAAAAGCAAGTCTATTAATGAGCAGTGCTGCTGGGTGTAGAAAGAGAAGGCATTATCCAGAAAGCAGCCTCCTACTCAGCAGAACAGGAATAAGCAGGTGTAAAAATTTAGATACAAATTTGGCATATGCCATGTTGAAGTCTTTAAACAAAATAATTGGTGATACCATTGTAGCTGCAATGGAATTTATTCTGTTAACAAGAGAAAATGTCATTTCAGAGCTCTCCTGCAAATAAATGTTCATTAAAATTTAGGATAAAATTGTTAATGGTTAATTCTAGAATTATAGGATTTTGATTCATATACAAAGTTTTTCCATGATCCAAATTCAGTCTTTTGTTAATTATAACAACAATGCCTGAGTAGGCTGAGTCAGCAGGGCAAAACTGTAGGACTCCAAACTGGTTAATGATGTCATGAATCTTTTGATTGGAATTCCTGTGCAGCTTAGTCTCACTTAAGAAGATGATGTGGAGGTGAAATGTGTCTAGCCACCACTTGATAGCAAAGATTCTGTCAAGGGAGTGTAATTCTCCAACATTTACCACACTGCTGTTCAGTATCATTTACATAAAAATCATTGGTAAGTAGACTATTGGTCTTCACATGGATCATTTGGCACTATAATGCCAACACTAGACACTGATGAATCATCTCAACTTTCTTTAGTGTTTATACTCTAAAGAAGTCTTTCAACCTTGTCTATGTGTACAGATGAAAATTTGCCACATTCATTAGTTGCTGGCTGCAATGTTGAGTTTAGCACGAGGACCTGAACCATTCCAGATGCATTCAGTTGAAACTCTGCTTCCTTCCTTTATTTTTTCAAGCTTTTTCCTTTGAGGTATATGTTTATTTGTTAGGGAAAGGCCTAATAATTCAGCCGCATCTTCATTTGAAATTAGGCAGTTCATCAGTTTGTAAAGTGAAAGAATCATGGGATTTTTTTTAAGTGCCCATGTATTACAGTCCTTATCTGTATACCCCACTAGGGAATTAGATGGCTGCTACTGGTTGATGACCCCATTGGTGGTCAAGCTAGTAGAATCATCCTCCTCATTAATTAAGATTATATGACAGCTGATATGATAGGATCTCACATTTAACAGAAAGATTTCTTTTTTATCCAAAACATTTTCTACTATGGAGTCAGACTACCATGGCTGTATTTTGGGCCAGACCTTTCTTGTTATTCATGTGATTAACCATGCTTATTCCACCTGTCTTCTCTGCCTGCACTTAACATTTGTGATTTTTGTTGTTCTTAGACTTACAACATTGGCATATTTTCCTAGGGCAGAATCTCACTAAGTGGGTGTGCTCACCACATGCAAAGCACTGTGGTCTTACACACTTAATGAAAACAAATATAGTGCACTTTCCTACTTCTGAGACTGGTGGAAGGTCAATGGGCCATATGTCAGGAGCCAATGTGAGTGTACATGCACCTTTATTAGAAAGCAGTTCTATCTCTGATCTTTCTTCAGTCAGATACTCGAATGACATGATTGTACAGTAATTCTGGAGCAATTCTTAAGAGTCAGAACCATCAAATCTTAGGTAACAGTTCCTTATTGTCTCATGGATCAATTTGGACTTCAACATGTTGACTTTCACCAAATACTTCTCAGTAAGAACCAATTGTATTTGGACTTCAACATATTGACTTTCACCAAATACTTCTCAGTAAGAACCAATTGTTTTTTTCTGAATAACTCCTTTTGAAGAACATTTTTAAATTTGATTTTAAGTACTGACAATTCAAGTTGTGGAAAACTTACTTTAAAGAATCTTTCAGTCTTTGACACTTAATTAACAGGAAAAAGTCATCTCTTGGGAACTGGTAGAGCTGGTATTCCTTATTAGTGATGGACAGAATTAAGAAGCACTCATTATTATATTGGGTGAATGAGTTAGACAGGATGATGGGAATCCTAATGTTGAACTCCAGATTGACAATGTCATAGTTCTTAGGATTTAGAGTTCTGATTTTTGTTGTTTTTTTCTATACTGGTTTAAGACATGTAGTTCTGTTGCTCATTGTACACGTTGCTTTGAACAGACTCCATGTTACCACTTCTAAGAGCATCAGCATAAGACATTACTGTAGGACTTTGTTCAGCTATTGGGTTGTTGTTAGAGAGGACATCACAATAATTCATACAATGGAGGAAACTGAAATAACACTTCAAACTTATTTGCAGTTTTTATGTTCACTTGCCTGGAGCATTTCCTGGCTTTACTAGCATTTCCTGAGTTTTCTTTGTGAGATTTATTCCTGAATTCCTATTTGAGGAGGTCTTTTTGATCACCATTTGCTCAATTCAGGATCTAATATCACTAGCAGTGCTTCCTACTGTATTTTTGGAGGTTGGACTATGATTTATGATATTCTTTTGGTTCAGATCCATTTTATTTTGAGGAAGCCCAGTGTCTTCTTGTTTTACACTATCTTCAGTGAAAAATTTTACCCATATTTTCTAATTTTAGTACTACAGAATTACTGCATGTTACAGTGGAGCTTGTAGCTACCTCAATTTCTGCTCAAATTTTATGATTTTTGAATTCTCCAAACTAATATTATTGTCTTTCATTGTGTAATTTTGGTTTTGTTCAATCACATGATTTTCATTACTTTTGGTGATACCAAACTTCTGCTATTGTAACGATTTTGACATGAGTTATTTTTTTGTTCTTGGTGGAATTTCTTTTTCCACGATTTATTTTGTGGTGTTTGACTTCTTCATGTATTGTACTGATATCCTAATCAAGTATCAACAGCTGAGGTGAGTTCAAATTGAGTTTTTGCAATGAAAAATTTTCATTCAAATTGTCCCTATTTCTAAACTTCATTTCTTGACTATGACACCTGGAAACCATCTTTGGTGGGTTTGAAAGTTCACCTGAAGTGATATTAATAACAAAACATGCAGTTCTGGTATTGTAACGATTTTGACATGAGTTAATTTTTTTGTTCTTGATGGAATTTCTTTTTCCTGGATTTATTTTGTGGTCTTTGACTTCTTCATGCATTATACTGATATCCTTATCAGGTATCAACAGCTGAGATTAGTTCAAATTGGTTTTTTGCAATGAAAAATTTTCATTCAGATTGTCCTTATTTCTAAACTTCATTTCTTGATTTCGATAACTGGAAACCATCTTTGGTGGGATTGAAAGTTCACCTGAAGTGAAATTAATAACAAAACATGCTTAAATGAGTAAGTAGTCTTAAAATTTTCACACAAACAAGATAGAATGTTTATCTTGGGTCTAAAAGCAATTAAAAACACAGTAATACATTTTTCAAACAAAACATTGTACAGTAATTTGCTCATGATTATCAATGACTTTTCTAATATGGAAAACAGAAATATTTCTCCATCTTTATAATTTGTTAGCTTCTTTTTTTTAAAAAAGATTTTCTTTAATGAAAAATTGTCAGAAAAATATTCAAAAGTAAAATATTCAATTTAAACCATGTGTACATGCTCCAAAAATTGTTAAAGTGTCTTAATAGAAAAAGAATATGTAATATAATCGTTAATATTTTTAATTAAATTTGATATCTGTTAGAAATTATTATGTACATGCTCCATTATTACTTATCTGATCAATTTATTCATGGTTCAGTTTTGTAAATTTGTTGCAAGGTCAAAAAAGCTACCTCAGTGAATAAAATTTCATTTAGTAAATCAACGCAAGAATCAAAAAATCACCTCACTTAATTGGTTGTCATATTGTCAAATCAAAATTCAGACCTAAAGTAACCACTTCACAGTATTAAAATTGTAAGAAATATGTATTGGTTATAACTTCCCATATCCGATATATATGC
This sequence comes from Epiperipatus broadwayi, assembly GCA_028023455.1. NCBI lineage: Eukaryota > Metazoa > Onychophora > Udeonychophora > Euonychophora > Peripatidae > Epiperipatus > Epiperipatus broadwayi. Next base: position 8,056,842 of record JAQFVV010000040.1, read on the forward strand.
GTGAGAATTCTATAAAATTTCTGATATAAATGTATGTATCATATCTATAAAGAATGGCCATTTGTAAGATCATATACAAATGCATTAAAGAAAAGAAATTTAAGCTGTAACAGTTGTTCTCTGTTATTTTAATAAGATTTAATGGAAAGACTAAGATTTTAAAATTAATTGAAATAAACCGTTGTGTCTTTATAAATAAAATTGTTTTCCAGCATGCAAATGAATAATAAATATGTAGAACGAATGAAAAGGAAAGATTGGAGAAATACTTTTCTTAAAAATATAAAATTATGTTTCTCAACAAGGTATACGATTTTGTAGTATTTATTATTGTTTTAAAAAGTCTGTTGATGGTGTGGCCTGTACATTTATCCAATATCCATTTGATTAACTTATTTTTCTTTGGATCCAGTTTTGTATTGCAGATAGTGGTTATGTATAAGTCATCACAATCCTATTAAAGAAAATATTTCAATATACAAAACACACACCCACTGTTTTATTTCCTGATGACTAATGTCAAATGACCGAAACCAGTGCTCAAGAAGGTTTATCAACATCATCTAGAGAATGTTAGTAGCAACATTGTCATATAAGATGTAGAACCTATTCTGGAACCTTTACTATGGCAGGCTATAAATAGAAAAGAAAATGGAAACAGGGGTTGTGGTATTGGTGTTATATCAAAAAAGTATATAAATATTGTTAAATGTCAAGAACGTTTATGGTTTAAAATAAGGTTGGGTAGACAAGAATGGATGGTACTATAGTTTATATAGCCACTGGAGATAGTTAAATTGTAATAAGAGTGGAACAGTAGCGTATATGAATGTCTAGTTAAGGATTTATAAACTTTTAAATTAAAGGGAAAGAGAATAATGGTTATAAGGGATATGAATGGTCATAATTAAAAAATTGATGATGTAGCTAATGAAAATGGACAGCCTTTAAAGAAATTTTGTCAGAGAGTGAATTTGAGTATTGGAAATTTATAGAATATTTATAAGGGACAATACACATGGTCTAGAAATAATATATATAACACAATAGATTATGTACTGTTAGACAAAGAGGGAATAAATAAAGTAAGGAAAATTACGGTGTTTGATAATGAAGAGAAAGTATGTGCTAGTGATCATAACTTTATTGTAATTGAAATGGTCAGTAATATGATGGAGAATAGAAATGAAAGTAGAAATAATAGTGAAAGATGTAGATGGAGAGTGAATGAAAAGAATAAGTTGGAAGAGTATAAAATACATGTTGAATAAATCATGGAACAGTTGGTTGGGGGTGAGTATAAGGACTGGTATAATGAAATAGAAAAAGTGGCAAATATGGTTTTAGGTGAAAATATTGAGAAGAATGTGTAATAAAAATGAGAATTAGTAAAAATGTAAAAGAGAGGAAAGAATCATGCAGAAAATATGTGTGCTATTAAGAACAAGTAAAGTAAAAAAGATCGTAATGCTAAATGGGAAAAATACTTAAAATGGAAGAAGTTGGCTAAAACAGATAATTATAAAGAAAAAATGAAATTGAATGGTAAATTGTTGCATATTAATAAAAGTGGAAGAGACTGGAGTAAACTATTTTGGAATTACATTAAAAGGAGAAATGTAGGGGGAAGAGAGATAGTATTACTAGGTGATGAAGGAATAGTGTTTAGTTCTAGACAAGTTTTAGAGAGAATCTTAAATAGATATGTAATAGATATATAAAAGATGTTAAATGTGAAAGATTGAGTGATAGAAAATATGGAATCATATTACAAAAAATGAACTGAATGAGGTAGAGAAGGCAAAAAATTTAGATAGATGGGCAGCAGAGATGGTAATAAATTTAGGATAACGGGCAAAATTAAAGTTATCCTGTTTTAATAAAAAGGCACAGAATAGGGTTTTTCCGAGAAGTTGGAAGAATACAAGAGTAAGCTTATAATTTAAAGGAAAAGGTAATGATCATAGGAAGTTAAATAATTATCGACCGATAGCAGTTACATCAGTTTTATATAAAGGGTTCTCATATATGGTGGCTAGAAGAGTTGTAAAAAAGATGGAGGGAAATAATGTAGTGGGGGAAATGCAAGAAGTTTTAGATTAAATAGGCATATAAGATATAGTTTATTTGTAGTTACACAACTTATCGATATGATTTGGAATTCAGATAGACAGTAATATATGAGTTTTATAGATATATATAGAAGCCATATGATAGAGTAAATAGAAATAGATTATAAATAAGTCTAGCAAATTTGGGAATGGATGAAACTTTATTGGGTATTATTAAGAAATTATATGAAAATAATTACTATATATATCAGTTAGGGAATATAAAATCAGTTAAAGTTAAAAATAAAGTGGGACTAAAGCAAGAATATCCTATGTCACCTATTTTGTTTTTATTGTATTTGAGTGAAATGGAAAGAGCAATAGAAAGATTAAGAAGAGGGATAGAGATAGCGTTAATAAGTGGTAAGGAAGTGTATATTTTGTCAGGTCTTTTCTGTGCAGACGATATATTTTTGTGTGCAGAAAGAAGGGAAGATATAAAAGTTATGCTAAGGACATATGCAAAGGTGCGTGAAGAGATGAATATTAAATTTAGTGAAGAAAAATCAAATATAATGATGGTTAATACTGAGGCATGAGAAGATGTAGAATTTTTATTGGGAGATATAAAGTTGAGTGTGGTGTTTAGATATAGGTATTTGGGAATTATTTTAAGTAATCAGAAAAATTGTTTGAATGTATGGGAGAAAAAATTGATAAATAAAGCAAAGAAAAGAAAAGGATTGCTAAAAAATTAAGTGTTTTCATATAATATAATAAATATGATGTAGCTACAATTATATGGAAGGAAGTTACAGTAGCAGAGATAACATATGGTAATGAGGTGTTACATGTTAGTAAAAGGGTATTAGACTACTTAGAAAAAGTACAAAGGGAAGTAAGAAGACATGCATTGGATGCAGATGTATTGACAGCAAGGGGGGCAATTCAAGGAGAAATGGGATGGTCAAATTTTGACATGGGAGATGCAAAAAGTAAAAATCAAAATGTTTGGTGGATTGCGGTTTATGGATAATAAAAGAATAGCCAAAATAGTATTTAATACGGTTACGAGTAAAGGGCAGTCAACAAGATGGGTCAGAAAGGTAATGTGGTATACACTTGGATAAAGAATTTATATTAGTAAATTTGTACAAAAGATAAGATGATTATGTTAGGAAGATTGTTGTGTGTTATAGTGATAAGGAATGAGATAAAACAAATATATTTATTAACAAAGAACAGAAAGTTAGAGAGATGCAGAATTAACATGGAGAGTAAAAACAGTTTAAATATATATAGAAGTAAACAGAATATTAGGTGCAAGTTATTATATAATAATAGTAAAGAAAGTAGTTTATTGTTTAAGGCTCGAATGGGATCTTTAACAACAGGAGAATGTAAGTGTAAATGGAAAAATATGGGTGATTTAGTTCTAAATTGTGTAAAGAAGGAATAGAAAATATTAGGCATCTGTTAATTGAATGTAAATGCGTGAATACGGAAAGAGTACAATTAATGAAGTTATGAAAGAATAAACGTAAAAAAAGTGATTATACAGAAAATGGATTATTGGTTTTTATGCTGGGTTTGGGAAAAGATATGGGACATTTAATATAAAGACCATAGAGTTGTCAACGATTATGATGTGGAAATGGGATGCAGCAAAATATGGGAAAACTTAGAGTGGGGAATGGAATATAAAATGTCTAACAGGTTTCTCTGGGTATAATTGCTGAGAGATTCCTGACACCGTTTAAGGAGAAGCCACAGTACATCACCTCACATAAAATATTAATTAAGATCTTTTCCTTATAATCCTGAATGACGTTGGACTTACATACGTCACATGAAATTCTTTCTAAATCTAGATCCAATGATTACTTCGATTTACTTGATGAAATATAATATCAAGTTTATATTTTCAAATCTATTTCTTATCTTGTTTTATTTAAATACCAATTTGTATTTGATTTACTTAAAAAAATATTTTGATTAAAGCATTAATCACCACAGAATTGATGTTGGAAAAAATGCTTTTGTTTAAAGAATTCATCTTCACGGATTACCTCATATTTTCTTTCATTCATATATGATATATGCATAAAACGTAGTTTTTCATTCAATACACATTTTACTTTTTCTATGCAATACATATTTTATATAGCGAAAATATTATGTTCATTATATTTAATATAGGCGTATAATTCCCAATTGAAGAAAAAACTGTGGATATCATAAAGTGAAAAATATCTATTAGATATTCTTTAAATTTTTGTATTTCTGCATACTTATTTGTCTAAAATAATTCACATTGGTTGGTAATTATATTATTTGATTTTCTGGATTTTATTTAATCGAATTTTGTAGAGGCACATTTAAGAATAAATAAGGATATGTCACTTTTTATTGATCGCTCCCCCCCCCCCCTCGAATGAACAGTATTAACAAGCTATAATAAGACACGCAGAATATATATTATATAAAAGCCTTCAATTTCATAGATGGTTTTTAACAATATAAAACATCCAGCCCCTTCATTAAATGTAATATTACAAGTGCATCTATTACTTCAGTAAAACATGATATCAGCTTGATGTTTATTCGATGGTAAAATGAAAATAATAACTTTGATAAGAATGGTTTGGACAATTGATACATTAAAGAGAAATAGGCTATAAATATTTTGCTATTTTTTGCATAAAAAATGAACACAAATCATTGTTGAAATAATTGATAATACTAAAGGATGCTAATTCTGAGTATCATGTCTTTTCTATACAGTGTCCTATGTTATTATATATGTTGGTGAATTTTTTTTCAATTTCTTTTGTAGTAAAAATAGACATATGACATTCATGACTTACTTGAAAGTATCTAAACCCAATTTTTTAATTATTTATTCTAAAAAAGATATATAAATAGTTTGAAATATATGTAATAGGAATTGTATGAGTGGTTATAAGTTTAGACGATGTGACGCAATTAACTTGAGTGGCAATTAAAAACCGCCAATCTCAATATTAAGCCGAATAGACTTTTAATTTTTGTAAAAGATGAAATAGTTATTTTGAAACTTTTATTAGCGATGATAAAGTCATGTTATGGTTAGTTCTATAATTACGGATTGACGCCTAGCGGTGACAATTGAGATTTGCGAGCGCGCGACATCGCTCTTAGGTTTGGGAGAACGCAGTGATTTAATAAAGTTTGTCAGTTATGTTAACTGTGTGTAATTATTTAGTTAAATATTACGGCCAAGAACATAACATGGTGAAATATTAGTAAAAAAAAATATTTCTAAAGTATAAAACATTGAGTATTTAAAGAGTGATAAAAATAGTTTTTAATAGCAATTTTTTTTCACATCATTTTTGCCTAAATACAAAATGGCGTCACAATTCGATCGTTTTTATAATTTCGAACCGCTATCTATGGAATAAAATATGTCAATCAAATGGACTGATTGGAAAGAATTATTCCTAAATTATCTAGAAGCTACAGGAAACGATATGAAATCAGATAAAGTAAAATTAGGAATATTACGTCATCTCATTAGAGATGTAATAAAAACATTAGATCACCCGAATCCAGAAGATAAAACAAAATTTTTATCCGTTTTAAACCAAATGGATAAGTATTTTAACGCCATGAAAACAACATTATATGACAGAATAAAAGCATATACAATGGAGCCACACGAGGAAGAATCGATTGATCATTTTCTTACTCGCTTGAAAGTAGTAGTTGAAAAAGCTGACTTCGGCGATCAAAAACAAAATATTCTCCGCGATAGAATTATAATGGTACAAAAAGAAGGACTAAAAGACAGATTATTTGAAAAAGGAAATATTACGTTAGAAAAAGCACTGGAAATAATACATGGACATGAAACTAGAAGACTCAAAAATGAATTACTGGGAAAGTCTGAACTATGTATTAACGTAATAGCGAAAAATACAACAAACATACGCAATTGTCAAAAGTGCAATCGTAATCATTCAAAACGTGAGTGTCCTGCATTTGGTAAAAAATGCTATAATTGTGGAAAGTTAAATCACTTTGCCAATAATTGCCGTACGAGAAGCTACGACCATAAAATTTTAACACAAAAACGCTCAAACACAAGTTATAAAAATATTAATAGAAGTGGACGTTATGTGAATGAAGTACATGCTACTACATCGGATTCGTCATATACCAGTGATGTTGAAAACACAATTGCATACGTCAGACGTGTAGACTCAACTTATTCGCTTAATGGTTGGTATGAACAGATTTTATTAGACAACAATAAAGTATAATTAAAAATAGACACAGGAGCTGATGTAAACATTATGTCTAAAAAAGTGCTTAACACTATTCATCCACAACCAATAATAAACAAAACAAACAAGAAATTACATACTTTTGGAGGATCATTTCTTACCCCAATAGGAAAAGCAAAACTACAATGCAAAATAAACAGAGGCCTGCGTAATTTACGTTTTATAATAATAAAAGAAGACGAACCAACACTTCTTAGTGGCCGTGATTGTAAGTTATTAGGTTTAATTAAACGCAACAAGATTATAGTTCAAAAAGTAACTATAAAAAATAAAAGTAAAAATGATCAAAATATATCTAACAATAAAGATAAAATAACAAACAGTAGAAAAGATAATAAAAGTATTAAAACACAGGAAGTAAAAGAAAATGAAAACATTAAGCCTATATATGAGACAAACAAAGATGTTTTTCAGGGTGTGGGTTGTTATGAAGGAGTAAATCCAACATTAATTCCACTAAGTATACATAAAAAAATTACGTGAGAAATTAAATAAATTGGAAGATATTCGTTTTCAACGTGAAATATTAAAGAAATTGGGTGAAGAACAATCCCATCAATTAATTGAAAAGGAGAGAGAAATACAGCAAAAATTTCAATTAGCAAAGGAAGAGGAATGGCATAAAATCACTAATATAGAAGCTGAAATGTTAGAATTAGAAAATAAAATTCAAGAGTTGGGAAAGATACAAAATTGATGAAAGTAATCAAAAGAAGTAGATGTTAAAAAACTGAAGATAATGCCAGGCTAGCAATTCACAACAAAGAATTACTTGAAAAGGAATATAATGTGCTAAAAATCAAAGTTCACAAACATCAATCTAGTGTAGAAAAATTAGAGAAAGAAAAAAGTTTGAATTCTGAATTATATCAACAGATTCAACAGCGTAAAGACAATCTTCACAGTTTATCAGTTGTTCATCTGGATTTGCGATTACAAAACAGCAAATTAAAATCTATTGATTTATTAACAAGTGAACTGATTTATTAACAAGTCACTAGAACCGGATGAGGAGACACAGTTGCCTGTACCCAAGAGAGAGAAATCACCACCATCAACATCAAGTAATAATGGCACAGCAATAAGGAGAATACCAGTTGAACGTTCCGGGAAGACAGAAAAATCAAATCGAAGAAGAAGACCTTCAGTACATTTAAAAGACTATGTTTGTAAATAAAAGAGAGAGTTGTCATGTTATGGCTAGTGCTATAATTATTTAATGACGCCTAGCGGTGACAACTGAGATTTGCGAGCGCGCGACATTGCTCTTACGTTTGAGAACGCAGTAGTTTTAATAAAGTTTGTCAGTTATGTTAACTGTGTGTAAGTATTTAGTTGGATATTACGGCCAAAAACATAACATTTACTATTAAAAACAAAAGGTATTATTTACTAAGCATGATAGGCAGTTCTGATCAAACTGGCAACGCACACAAGCGAACATCGTTCCCCAGAGAATGCAGTGCAAATGCTTTTCTCCCTTTTTGGCAACAATGTGCTACGTAACCTCAGAATCAGGAATTGAATGACGTGCCACTGGGTTACAGCGGATACTTTGTTCATATACCAGTGATTCAAGAATGCCAAACTTCAACGCTAAACCAATACCCCTAGCTTCCATGTTGCTGGATTACAGGTGTCAGCCACAACGCCTAGCTATAACTGTAACTGTCAATAAATATATTTATCATTGCGTTCATTGCAATAATTTTAATATTTAGTTAGGGAAATAATATATATGAGGAAAGACAATTATATATTTACAAATTAATTAATAAGTTTATTAAAAAAATACATTTTATGGGTTGTTTTATTGAATTTCCTTTTTTATCTGCATTTTCATTCGCTAAATGGTATATCTTTTTTAAATTCCTTAATAGGAAGTTAGAAGACTAGGTTTTCAAAAAATTATATTGAATTAAATAATATATCATGCCGCATAAAAAAAAACAAATAAAGGAATATTCTAAAAAATATTTATGACGACCGAACACCAATGTCTGGGAATATAGATAATTAAAATAGCAAACGATATTACATACAAACGTGTACTCACGTGGGCGATAATAAATATAGCATAATGTGTAAGAGGTATATAATTTTTAACGGAACATTTCCAGATATTATGAAGATAAAGCAAGGACCAAAAACAAATGGATATTATGAAAGAGCCAATTCTATAATAAATACATTGGTTTTTTTTTTTGGTGATCCCCAAACCATTTATAGATAGTTAATGTATCTAAAGCCTAATGAAGTTGTTCTAAAAAATAATACATTGACGTTTTGCGATATTATAATTATGATCCTTTGTGCTATTTGTGTCTGTTTTGTACAATTTATTGTAAATTCTACACTAATAAACATGAGTAATTCTGCATTAGTGGACACATAATCTACTTTATTTTTTTCTGGACAATGGTGACTTCTTCAAATGATTGCCAGTGATCAATTAGACTGTTTTAGCGGTCGAAAAACTTCGAGTTCAATTTAACTAATGTCCGCATTATCCCAAACAAACCAGTTTAAAAAAAGCATAAATGAATCAGAGTAGTGATTTTCGAGACAAAGATTAATGACAAATTAAAATTATTTCGTTGAACAGAATGGAATTGATTGAACAACAATTTTTAATACATAATGATCAATGAATTTTAATAGTGACGAATGATTATTATCTTCTAAATGAAATTATTAACATAGTAGTAACAAACTTTATATTCTTTATATGTATTTTGTCAATTTTCCAAAGATTTTGTTCTATATATCTTTTTTGAGAAAAAATAATTTTTAATTTCCTTCAGTAATGGAATATTGTTTTAATGACTGGAAATAGATCAACATATATTCCTTCAATTTTTCTTTATTTAATAATATTGAAGTTACTGACAAAGTTAAGGAATTGCATATTAACAATGGAACAAAAAATATGCACGTGGAGCAAATGAAAATGTTTTCCTTTTTTTACCCCCGTTCATCCTGCTATTTTGAAGTCGTTTCAAATAAGACAATGTATGTTAGTAATTTCTTTGTGAAATTAAAAATAAATTGTCTAATTGATAGAAATTATTGAATTATTTTTATATTTAAATGCTATAGAAATTTTAAGCTTTTATTTTAAACTGGAAATGCCACTTATATACTTATTGAATTATTTGAATTCGAAATTTCTATATTTTTATCAAGTGTCATTTTCAGTTATTACAATTTCTATATTGACTCTTAAAATTGGCATGTGACTTACCTGAATTTTTTGCAACAATAAGGTTGCAAATTTATTAAATTTCTGTTTATAATACTTTCTGGATTACTTTTGAGCAAAATCTTATGATAAGTATTGTCAATTCATGTTTTTAAAGTATTTATTTAGTTTCGAAAACTAAGATAATTTATTTCCAATTAACGTTATTAAAAAGAATCCAAAGATGTTTTTATCGGTAATTCGTCAGGAGTGTGACTTTGGCTGAGATTAGTGACTATTGAGATTCAACGTATGTCACATTACTGTTGCTCTCAACCATTCAGACAATCAATATTAATTTCATTCTTAAACATAGGTAAAGGAATCTAATTTAATTTGGAAGGTGGACTTCTTCACGCTGAGAACTTAAAAAAAAATTTGATTGCATTAAGAACCAGCATTTATACTTGTCAAAATGCCTATTATATTTGTATCTAATGTAAGTCACATGTCTTATATATAGGTCAACATTGAAGGAATGAATATGCAACTGATAGATGTGCCATATATATGAGACTGCAATCTGAAATGTTTTTAAAGACCAATATATATTTCACTCGATGGTTATTACTTGTAAAACCATTATGTTTACATACTCAATTCAGAAAGAAGATATGTGTATAAATGTGTGTGGGTAAGCTTGTATTGGATAGAAAAAACATCTGTTTACCCAGTGGATGCTTAGCTATTGTCTAAACTTATTCTTCACAGTTTTCCTTTTTTTTTTCAAAAATGACAATATTGAGAAAGTCACTGTTGGAAATAAATGGGTACTTCAAAAATTAAAGACATTCTTAAGATGAAAAGCGATCAGTATGAAAATATAACTTGACCAAGAATTACTTATAAGTATACATATAACTGAAAGATCGGCACAAAGGTAAAATTTCTTTTCAGACCTTTAAAATATAAAATGATTTTCAGATATTATTATTCTAATTGTTTTTTTTCTTCAGGCTATAATCTAATTTTTTTATTATTATTATTATTATTATTATTATTATTATTATTATTATTATTATTATTATTATTATTATTATTATTATTATTATTATTATTATTATTATTATTATTATTATTATTATTATTATTATTATTATTATTATTATTATTATTATTATTATTATTATTATTATTATTATTATTATTATTATTATTATTATTATTATTATTATTATTATTATTATTATTATTAATTTTGAATCTGAATTTGTTTTACTAATTACCATTAGTCCATGACAATATCCCATATAGACAGACATTTATATGTAAGTGCATATACATATCTGTAATTAATTAATATAAATATATGATTCTTCAACATTATCGTTTTTATTCTTCATTGATTCCCACAGCATAAATGTAAGTAATACCTGTGATTTAATGCATATATTCTCTCATTCTTATGATTGCAGTGACTTTTTGTTATAAATGTATCTTATTCATAGTCTCTGTAGATCTCTTAGAGTCTCTTTGAAATCCAGATATAATCGTTAACTATTTATTTTTCTAAAATATCCTGTCAAGTTCCTTTGTATCTTCTTAATTATTGTAAAATTAATTGTTTCCTTTTTCAGCATATAATTTTCTTTCATCTATATTTGTTATATTTAATGTACTTTTAACTATATTGTCTATATTATCTGTAATACTTTTCTAATAAGCAGCCAACTTTCAAATTTACATTTTAAAATATATCTCTTTGAATCATTTTCAAATATCTAAATATATTTGTTTTAATAGTAAGCTATGCAGTCTCGTACAAACACCCAAACCGAAATTTAATTCTCTCCTTAATTTCATCCATTTTTGTTACACCATTATTCAGAATCTGGCCATTACAGTAATAGATGTTAACTTTTAAAGTTTTACCGATATTAAAAGATATTTTAAAGCATTTCTACCATTTGTATTTTCCTCATTATGTGAAAAGTCATTCACCTTTATTTCAGGCCATAACTATTTATTTATTTTCAACTTATATTGTACTATAATGTTCTGATGTATTATTTTAAACTCAAAACTCATCCTCTACAAATGCTAAATCATTTAAACTTCATTTTATCTTTTTGTTTAAGCTTTTTACTTTAGTCAGTAAAATATCTTCTGCAACTTGATGTTGCATTAGAGTATTGTTAGTTGATAATATTCTAGAACTTGTCAAGCATTGGTGGTGGAGAGATCACCGACAGCTGGTTTACAAGCAGTTGTCCCGGGTTAGCGGGTACGCATCCCGGCTGCTGCGATAACACATGAGGAAAAAAAATATTCTGGAACTTTTTTAAAATTTCAGACATTTAAACAATTTGCAAATGCATAGAGTTTCAAATTCTATTTTATATTATATAAATTTATATTCACTGATCTTTTCATCATTCATGAATGTAATATAGCACATTACATCCACTTTCATATTTACTTCTTCTTTGGTTGATTTGTATTCAACATTCCTATAAGATAAATAATGACTATCTTTTATATTAGTGATGGTATGTTACGTTTGTTATTTGAAATCCATATGAGTCCTGTACTTCATCAATTATTTTGTATGTCTTTATTATGTAGGCATGTAAAATATAGAGTTTACAATTATTCTTCATTTGTTTCACCTGCTTTTTTCAATGAATTTTTAATTCACCAATGCTTACAGCTGTGCTATTCTTTACAGATTTTAATGTCTATCTCATACGTTCTCTTAGAATGTGTGGCATTTCAAAAGATTGTTTCAATATATGAGCCTCTTTATTTTTATACGTCTTTACATATATTTTTATTGCCAAAATTCAACCAAATATATAATGACATCTCTATTTTTTTGCAGTCCTTTAATGTATTTCAGAAATAATTTTTTAAAAATTATCACGGTGTGTTTTATTTTGAATAATTGCTCTCATAAAGCTCATATAATAACGCATTAGAAAATATTAAACTGATGTAAAAAAATTTAACAGGATAAGTAGAAATATAAAATTTTCGAAAATTATTTAAAAAACAAAATGAAGAAGTTAAAACCCAATATAGGAAAACAGTTGTTGAAGAACTGAAAAATGAAAATAAAACAATAAACTTATTATTTTAAACACATTGTAAACTCATCTTTATTTCTCCTAACCTCAACTATTACAATCAAATTTTAAACAATTTACCCCGTTAAACTTTTAGTACCCCCTCCTCTTTAAATTTTGATGTGATGCGATGGAGTGTGACTTCTCCTTATATGGAGTCAGGAATCTCTTAGTAGCTATGCCCAGAGAAACTTGTTAGCCACTTTGAATCCCTTTCCATTCCCCACCCCAAGTTTTTCCATATTTTTTTCTGTTCTGCTCCATCCTATTTCCACAATATAATCTTTTACAACTCCATGGGATTTAGATCTTAAACACCCTTTTCTTTTTCCAAACCCAGTATAAAAACCAATAAGCCCCTTTCTGTGTAATCACTTCATTATTTTTATCCTTTCTGCTTTCAGGCATTTACATTCAATTAACAGATGCCCAATACTTTCTATAACGTCCTTACACAGCTTGCAACCTAAATAACCCATATTTCTCCATTTACGTCTATATTCCCTTGCTGCTAAAGATCCCATTTAGCCTTTAACAGTATAATACATTCCTTGCTATTATCATAAATTAACTCACATCCAATATTGTTTACTTCTATAAATATTTAAACTCTTTTTACTCTCCATACTAGCTCTCCATCTCTCCAACTCCCTATTCTTTATTAATGCATCTATTCTTTTATTTCATTCCTTAACACTAAAACACTCAACAATTTTCCTAACACAATCATCCCACGTTGTGTATAAGTACACTGACATAAATTCTTTATTTAAATCTGCATAAAGCATTACTTTTCGCACCCATCTTGTTGCCTGCCCTTTATTCATATCCCAATTCATAAACTATAATCTACCCAATATTTTTATTTTGGTTTTTGCATCTCTCATATAAAAACTTGACCATCCCATTTCTTCTTGAGTTTTTTCTTTTGCTGTCCACACTTCTACATCTAATGCATGTCTTCCTACTTCTCTTTGTACTTTTTCTAAGTAATCTAATACGCATTTACTAACCCATAACGCATCATTACCGTATGAAAAAACTGCTACTGCCATTCCCTTCAATACAATTCTAGCTACATCATATTTATTATAGGAGAACACTGTTAATTTCTTTATTAATTTCTTTCTTTTCTTTGTTTCATTTGTCACTTTTTTCTCCCCTTCATCCAAGAAATTTCTCTGATTACTTAAAACGATTCCCAGATAGTTATATCTATTCACCACACTTAAATTTACATCCCCCAATAAAAATTATTTGTCTTCTCTTTTTCCAATATAATTCATCATTACTTTTGATTTTTCTTCACTAACTTTAATTCCCATTTCTTTATTCACCTTCCCGCATGTCCTCAGCATAACTTTCTATCTTTTTTTCTTTCTACACATAAACAAACATCATCCACAAATAAGACCCGACAATGTATATACTTCTTTGCCACATATTAATGGTATCTCTACCCCTTTTCCTAGTCTTTCTATTGCTCTCTCCATTTCTCTTAAATACAACATAAACAAAATAGGTAACAAAGGACATCCTTGCTTTAGTCCCATCCCATTTTTAACTTTAACTGATACTATATGCCCTCATTGATACATGTATTAATTATTTTCATATAATTTCATAATAATATCCACTAAAGCTCCATCCATTTCCAAATTTACTAAACTTACCCATAATCTATTTTTATTTCCCCTATCATACGCCCTCTCTATATCTATAAAAACCACATATAACGCTCTACCTGTATTTCTACTCATATCTATAAGTTGTGTAACTACAAGTAAACTATATCCTATCTGCCTATCTGATCAAAAACCTCCTTGCATATTTACCACTATATTATTTTCTTCCATCTATTTTGTAACCCTTCCAGCCACCATATATGAATTTTTTTATATAGCACCAACATTACATCTATCGATCTATAATGGTTTAGCTTTCTATGATCCTTACACTTCCTTTCAAATAATAGCCTTACTCTTGTATTACTCCAACTACCTGAAAATTCTCTCTTCTGTGAAAACTCTTTCTTCTGCGCCATCTTATTAAAACATGATAATAGTTTTAATTTTGCCTTCTGCCCTAAATTCATAACCATCTCTGCTGCCCATCCATCCACACATCTTATTAGCAGCTCTGTCTGCTGATTTTTTACATCTTTAATTTTTGTATAATTTTTATTTTATATCAAAATTTTTTTCCATCCCAAATCAGCCTCTTTTATTTTTTTATCCATTTTATTATCTGTAAGTTGTATGGTCTTTACAGAATCCTTCTTAAACTCATGTTCTGTCTTTAATTGTTGAAATGTATCGGTGAATTTTTATCATATTTATGTTGTAACAATCATCTATGAATTCTAGAATGTATTGTTTTCACTTTATATCTCACATTTATATTTGAATGTCAATTAGATAATAATTTAACTAATTGACATTCAAATATAAATGTTGAGATATAAAGTGAATACAATATAATCTAGAATTCATAAAGTGCTAAATTATTGTTCAAGTAAAAAAGATTATGTTATACAGATAGAATTAATTAAAAATTATTTATAAATAATGATTATCCATATAAATTTATAAATCATAATATTAGATTAATACAAAATAAGACACAATCTATAAATAATAAAGTAGAAAGACATATTAATAAAGTTAATTATATAGGTATAAAACCTTGGAATAATTATGTAGTTAAAAATTAAAATAAAGTTAGAGGTAAAATTAATAAAAAGTTTAATAATATATTAAATGCTAAAGTGGTTAATAAAATTATATACACAACTTTTCACTTCTTTTTTTCTTAAATTATAGCTTCATGATAATAAATATATAAATTCAACATTCCTTCTTTTTCTTTTTAAAACTTCTTTTATTCCAAACTATAATTTTGGTAATTTCTCTTCCATACGACGTTTCAACTACATTCTGTACTCATTATCATGTTTCCTTAAAATAATAATAATAATAAAATAAAAATAAAAAACAAAAATAATAACAAATAAATAAAATATTAATACATTCCAAATATATAATATTCAAAGAAAACCACAATATTATTATCATCTACAAATACAATTATTTACCTCCTTTACTATCTTTAATTATTTCTTTTAAAATACCTTTATAATTTAATACTCTTCTTATATAAATTTCTACCTATTCTCTAAATCTTTACCCATTATCATTCTTTATATGATAAAAAATCTGCTGTATATATTCATAAAAAGGAATTTAAGCATGAAAATTTTGTTATAAGGCCATTGGAAAGTGTTAAAAAATTTAAAGAGAGAATGAAAAAAGAGGAAGTATATATAGATCAGTATAAACCAGTATAAAATAGAATGTTAATAAATAAAGATAAAAAATAAGATTAAATAAAAATAATATATAAAAAGTGGGGTGAGGTATAAAAAGAATGTTAATGGTTAAAGATTTAGAAAATAGATAATAAATTTATATAAGAAGAGTATTAAATTATAAAGGTATTTTAAAAGATATAATTAAAGTTAGGGAAGGAGGTAAATAATTGTATTTGTAGATAATAATATTGTGGTTTTATTTGAATATTATATATTTGGAATGTATTAATATTTTATTTATTTGTGTTATTATTTTTGTTCTTTATTTCTATTTATTTTATTATTATTATTTTTTAAGAAAATTTGATGATGACTACAGAATGTAGTTGAAACGTTGTATGGAAAAGAAATAAAATTATAGTTGGGAATAAAACAAGTTTTAAAAAGAAAAAGAAGGAATGTTGAATTTATATAGTTAATAAAAGGGAAAAATATGATTAGAATTGTAGAAAATAAATATATTGTTATATATTATAAAAAATTAGATAATGAAATAAATGGCATATATGAGATTAATTGTAAATGGTGTCAAATTAATAATATAAAAATAAATTATGTTGGAGAAATGAAGAATTCAATATATAGAAGACTGTTACAAGATAAATATGATAAAGCTTCACTGATATACTTGCATAAATTAGAGACAGGGCATGAGGTTAAAAGCGATTATATGAGGATGATACGATTTACAGATAATAAAAAGGATAGAAAAATAAAGAGTCTATTTATAATAATAATATTAAGCCGGTTTTGAAAAAAGATTTGGGGTGGAGAAAAATTTTTGTGTAAAATAAAAAATTATAAAAATTTAATTATATAAAAAATCAGGAGAGGGAGCTGCTAATAATATGTGTAAACAAGTTACACAACTTAAAGATATGAGTAGACAATTGTACATGAGTTTTATAGATATAGAAAAGGCATATGATAGAGTGAATAGAAATAGATTATGGATAAGTTTAACAAATCTGGGAATGGATGAAGCTTTAGTGGGTGTTATTAAGAAATTATATGAAAATAATTACTATACATACCAATTAGGGGATATAGAATCAGTTAAACTTAAAAATGGGGTGGGACTGATGCAAGGATGGCCTATGTTACCTATTTTGTTCGTGTTGTATTTGAGTGAAATGGAGAGAGCAATAGAAAGACTAGGAAGACGGATAGAAATACCGTTAACAGGTGTCAAGAGAGTATATACATTGTCCGGACTTTTTTTTGCGGATGATGTCTTTTTGTGTGCAGAAAGAAGAGAAGATATGGAAGTTATGCTGAGGACATGTGCAAGGGTGGGTAAAGATATGGGGATTAAATTTAGTAAAGAAAAATCAAATATAATGATAGTGAATACTGGGGAAAGAGAAGACAAAGATTTCTTATTGGGGAATATAAAGTTAAGTGTGGTGAATAGATAGAGTTATTTGGGAATCATCTTGAGGAATAAGAAAAATTGCTTGGATGAATGGGAGAAAAAATTGATAAATGAAGGAAAGAAAAAAAAGGGATTGATAAAGAAATTAATACTGTTTTCATATAATAAATATGATGTAGCTAGAATTGTATGGAATGGAGCGGCAGTAGCAGAGTTAACATACGGCAATGATGCATTATGTGTTAGTAAAGGGGTATTAGATTGCTTAGAAAAAGTACAAAGGGAAGCAGGAAGACATGCATTAGAGGCTGAGGTGTGGACAGCAAAAGAGGCAATTCAAAGAGAAATGGGATGGTCAAGTTTTTATATGAGGGATGCAAAAAGCAAATTGAAAATGTTCGGTAGATTGCAGTTCATGGATAATAAAAGAATAACCAAAATAGTATTTAATTGGATTACAAGTAAAAGGCAGCCAACAAGATGGGTGAGAAAGTAATGCGGTATGCAGAAGATATGGATAAAGAAGTTATGTCAGTATACTTGTACAAAAGATGGGATGATTGTGTTAGGAGGATTGTTGAGTTTATAGTGGGAAGGAGTGGGATAGAAGAATAGATGTATTAATAAAGAATACGGAGTTGGAGAGATGGAGAACTAGTGTGGAAGAGTAAAACGAGTTTAAATATATATAAAAGTATACGGAACATTGGTTGTGAGTTAATTTATAATAATAGTAAGGAAAGTAGTCTATTGTTTAAGGCTCGAACAGGATCTTTAGCAACAAGGGAATATACACGTAAATGGAAAAATATGGGTGATTTAGTCTGTAAGTTGTGTAAAGAAGGCATAGAAAGTATTAGGCATCTGTTACTTCAATGTAAATAATTGGAAGCAGAAAAGATACAAATTATGAAGTTATGGAAGGTTAAATATGAACAAAGTGATTATACAGAAAGTGAGTTATTGGTTTTTATGCTGGGTCTGGGGAAAAATAAGGGGGATTTTATATGAAGGTCATGGAGGTGATAAAGAGCATGTTGTGGAAATGGGATGGAGGAGATTATGAGAAAACTTAGGGTGGACAATGGAAAAGGAAGGTAAAGTGGCTAACAGGTTTCTCTGGGCATAGCTGCTGAGATTCCTGAATCCATTTAAGGAGAAGTCACAGTACATCACATCACAAGTACAAATAAAAGAAAGAGCTGAGCTATGTTTTAAAATCTTTTAAAAAAATTGTATGCTGTTTGTTGCTTGCGTATGCGATTGATCATTTGAGAGCACCACTAAAAAGACTAATTATTGTGTATGAAAGTATAAATAGTGGTCAAGAGACTGAGTTACTTGAAAGAGTGAAAATTTTTGTGTTTAATTGTTTGAAAGGTTTTCATTCGCCATTTTAGGCATAGAAGTTTTTTTTTTTTTGTTGAATGTCTGTTAGCGTAAGGATATTTATAAAAATTTGTATGAAAGAATAATTCACTTTAATTTATTTGTTACTGAAGGTTTTTTAAACTTTAATACAGTCATTTATTTTGAGAGAAAAAGACAATGTTTGGGAGGCCTAAGGCCTGAAAACACATGGTTATAGTATGACTGTGTTTGAAAAAAGGTAATTTTTTTTTACTTTTCTGTGTAAGGGGTTTTGAATAATAAGAGACGTATTATAAAGTCAAATATAGAATAGGTGACTTGAACAATAAAAATATGGATTGCATTTGTATTGCACAATATATATATATATATATATATATATATATATATATATATATATAATTGGCAGAAAGGAATTAGGTAAGCACTGGTTGAGTATACAGTGTGTGCTGTGGTGTATCACTTGAAATGTTTGAAAAAAAATAGGAAAGATGTAACAGGTTTCTGGTTAGGTAGTCAGTGTGAAAATGTGAGTAAAGAGGTGAGAAAGTGGTTTCTAAGTGTAGGTAGTATAGAAAGTCAGAAAAGAGGGAGCAGAATGTAGTTAAAGAAAATAGGACAGAGTATGGTTTTAGTGGAGTGTCAGGAAATATGGGCGGAGAAAGTAATAATGCAATGGAGATGGTTAGCCAAAGAATAAGTAAGATAGACGAAGTAGTTAACGATGTAGAAGTAATATTAAAATTGTTAGAGATGACGTGTGAGCAGATAAAGGAATTATTGAGTAGAAATAATAGAGAAGACATGGTTAAGGATGTCCAGAAGATTGTAGAAAAAGTTACAGATGCAGTAGAGAATGTAGACTGTTAGACAGCAATGATAGGAGATTCACTAAAAAGAGAATGTGGGTATATAATTGCAAAAGAAAATAAAAGTAGGTATGTAAGAGTATGTTTGCATGGATCTTGAATTATGGATGTGACAGATATAGTAAGAAAGCAAGATGAGTAGATATGTATATGTTATGGTAGGGACTAATAATTTGTTAGAGTCATTGGAGAGTAATGGATGAGTACATAGAATTGATTAGAAATTTCAGTGAGATTAAAGGAAGAATAGGGGTAGTTGGAGTATTACCAAGATTTGACAAGAACAAGAGGCATTTCTCATATACGGCATGTTATATAAATGAGATATTGAAAAAATTGTGTGAGAGAAATAATGTTGTGTTTGTGGATGTATGGGATGGGTTTATTGGAAAGAGGGAGTTATATAGTAAAGATGGATTGCACTTAGGAAAACAAGGAAGTGAAGATTTAGGAAGTCTGATATTTAAAAAATATAATTTGGAAAACGTTTAAAGGAGGGTGGGCTTTTAAATTGTAATATTATCAAAAAAAGAAGAATGGATGGGATATAAGAAATAAGCAAAAGATGGTTGATTTATATATAATAGTAGATGTCGAGCGGGAATGGCATGTAAGATTAATGGTAAGAAAATTTTACTATAAATGTAATGGAAAAGAAAGAATTAAAAAGAATTTATAAAAGAGTAGTTAAAAAAGAAGAAATTGTTAAAAGTGGGTTTTTGATTATGCAAGGTGGTAGAAGACCAGGAAAGTGGCTGGAATTAAACAAAGCAATTGAAAATCAAGAGCTTGCAGTATTAGCAGTAGTGGAAACTCATCTAAGAAAAAAATATGAATGTATTTTGAAAGATGTGGTATGGCAGGGTATAAATAGAAAAGAAAAAGAACAAAGAAGTGGTGGTATAGGTGTTATATCAAAAAATTATTTAAATATTGTTAAATGTCAAGAGTATTTGTGGTTTGAAATAAGCTTGGGTAGACAAGAATGGATGGTGGCTGTAGCGTATATAGCCACTAGAGATAGTCAACTGTAATGGAGTCGAACAGTAGTATATATGAATGCCTAGTTAAGGATATACAGAGTTTTAAAGAAAAGGGGAAAAGAATAATGGTTATAGAGAATATGAATGGACATATTGAAGAAATTGATGATGTAGACCAGGCATGTCAAACTCATTCAAACAATGGGCCACTTTATGCTACTGGTAAGATTCTCGCGGGCCACATCACACAAATTTTCTTAAAATTGTATTTTGAAAGTGAAAATGCAGGAATATAGATAGGGTAATTAAAGCATATTATGTAGTTTAGTGAATTCACTTCAATAATATACAATTGATATAGTATTGCTTTTATTTAAACATTTATTTTATCTGATTACATATTTATAAAACTACAATTTATTGTTTTTACTGGAAACTTGCCAGCGTTTTCCTCTTACTAGTTTTTCAATATCTGGATTCAAAGACTGAGAACAAGCAATTTTCATTATGGCAGATAGAGGTTTATCAGTTAATCTTGATCTGTAAGCTGTTTTATTTAATTTCATGCATGAAAATAATTTCTCACATAAGTATGTACTTCCAAAAAAGCTTAAAATTTGTGCAGCAAATTTTTTAATTTCCGGGTATCTTTCACCTAAATAGGAATAAATTTTCGGAGTTCCTACTTCTCGATATTTGGTTTTTAAAATCGAATCATTCTGGAAATCAATTAATTCCAGTTGTATCGAAGTCGGAGCTTTTTCGACTTCAAAGGCAAATGGTCCCGTGAAAAGAGAAAAAATTTCTTCGAACTCCTTGAAATCATCAAAACGTTTATCGAATTCGTCTTTTATTTTTTCAATTTTTGCAGAGTGATGTGAAAACGAGCAACTTTGATTTTGTGCTTTTAACTGCTCACATGTAGGAAAATACGTCAAAACGTTCTTTTGCAAATGATTTTTAAACAAATTCAGTTTTTGTACAAAGCTTGCAACTGCATCATACATATTCGTTATCAATTGATCTTTGCCTTGCAATGTAATATTAAGATTATTCAGATGGCCTGTAATATCTATTAAAAATGCTAGGTCTTGTACCCACAATGGATCTTTTATAATTGATATATTTTCGTTGTTTTCATCTTTCATTTCAAAAAATAATATTATTTCCTCCAAAATCAGATAGAAGCTCTTTAAGACATTGTGGCAGGACAACCAACGAATTTCTGTGTAATAAGGAAGATCTTCGAATTCGGATTCTAAATCTTTAAGGAACGAAGTAAATTGGCGATGGTTAAGTGCTCTTGATCGAATAAAGTTGACTATCTTTGTAACTGTTTTAAGTACTTGATCCATTTTTAATAATTTTAAACAGAGAACTTGTTGGTGAATGAGGCAATGAAAAGCTTTGATTTTCGGTTTATCTGGATATTCGTCTTGTAATTTCCTTGCTAGTCGTGACGCAAAACCTTTAGTTTCACCTGTCATCGATTTAGCACCATCAGTTGTAACAGAAACAAGCTTGTCAACAGGCAAGTTAAGTTTTTCTAAAATGCTCCATACGGCATCAAAAATATCTTCACCAGTTGTTGTTCCGTGAAGAGGGATGAATTCCAACAATTCTTCGGTGATCCTCATGTTATTATCGCAACCACGAAAAAAACAGCAACTTGTGCAACATCTCTTATATCCGTACTTTCATCAATAGCAATTGAAAAGAACTGGATTTTGGTAGATATTTTCTGTAATTGCGAAGTGATGTCATCCGCCATTTCAGTAATTCTATCTGCCACCGTATTTCTTGATAATGAGATGTCTCGAAACGCTTGTACTTTTTCTGACAGACAAATTCGGCAGCTTTTATTATACATTCCTTGATTAAAGAACCATCGGTGAATGCTTTTGAATGTTTTGCTAATAAATAGCTTATTTCATAACTAGCTCTTGTTACTGATTCATTACTTTTTATAAATTTTGTAAGCACTCCTTGCTGGCTACTTAATGAATTCTTCATTGTTTTTAATTTTTCTTCTCTTATTTTAGCTTCAAAACACGAAAATTGTTTTTCGTGATTAGTGCTATAATGTCGCTTAATATTGTATTCTTTAGCAACACTAATAGTTTCTTTGCAAATTAAGCACGTAATCTTATTGTTCACTTCCACACAAAAATAATTCAGTTCCCACCTTTCTTGAAATTTTCTTCCCTCGTCATCAATCTTTCGTTTTTTATTTAGCGTTGGAAGTGGCATTTTCTGTAATAAAAATAGAGCTTTAGATTTAAATTTTAGATCGGAAGAAATTGCAACTACGTTTATGCAAAATACGCTTCGTAAAAATTTAACGCTACTCTAGTATTTAAATGTAAAGAGAGCGCTGCTATCGATTCTCGCTCCTGGAATTATGCTCGATAAATGGAGGTAGCTATAAAAGGTACGGATTACGTTTTTTCTCTCTCTCCGAGTCCTGACTTCCCAGCACGGAGCAATTAAGATAGAGATGTGACAAAGAAGAAAGCTGTGCATAAGGCCGTAGGTTAGAAATGGTCGAAGCCACTAAAGTTTCCCAAGGCCGAACATACACTGGTAAAATTGTAGAACTTTTAGTGTTTTCCAAACTGAAATGTAATCGTTACTAACTTATATGTAAAATATTATTGTTTCTCATGTTTGATTATAATTAAAATATTATATAACAAAATGCATGCTCGTTATTTCTTATGCTGTCTGACTAGTTTCAGAAAGATATAAACTCTTGGATATAGCAGTTTACTTATATTTTTTGAATGAGTTATAAAAGGAAACAACCCGCAAATTTTTAACACACCAATCCGGATAAAGAAACTAGCGCAACTGCCTTTTGTTACAATTCAAAGAAAAAACAATATCTGCAGATAGGATTGCTACGTTGGTGGCGCGAATAGCTGACTAATGTATTTATGTTCTCGGAAGCACAGCAGCACATTATTAACGTTGCCAGCTTTGGTATTCACATATCTCAAATGCTTCATCATCATAAAGGCATAAGCTATGCGTGTAACCGAGAATTATAAATTAGCTATGTATGTAGACAACAATTACTGTATATATTTTAGTTCATGTAATTAAATATAAGAGCTTTTTAAAAAAAAAAATTTATTGTTTGCAACATATCGTTCTGTTTTCATTTTATTACATAGCATCTTAGACGAGGGCCATGAAAAATCCTTTCGAGGGCCGCATGCGGCCCTGGGGCCGCCAGTTTGACATGCCTGATGTAGACAATAAAAATTGTTAGTTTTTGAAGGAATTTTGTTAATAGTAAATTTGAACATTAGGAATTTATCAAATATTTATGAGAGACAATATACACGGTCTAAACGTAATATATTTCACACAATAGAATATGTATTGTTAGAGAAAAAGGGAATGAATAAAACCCTGAAAATTAACGTGTTTGATAATGAAAAGAGAGTATGTAATAGTGATCATAACTTTATTGTAATAGTAATGGTTAGTAAGGTGATGGAGCATAGAAATAGAGGTAGAAACAACAGTGAAAGATGTGGATGGAGAGTGAATGATAAGAATAAGTTGGAACAGTATAAAATACATGTTGAAGAAGCCATGGAACAGTTGGGTGATGATGAGTATAAGGACTGGTGTGGTGAAATAGAAAAAGTGGCAAATAGGGCTTTCGTTGAGAATATGCAGAAGAATAAAAGTAATAAGAAATTAGAGTTAGTAAAAGTGTAAAAAAAAGGAAAAAAGGATGCAGAGAATATAAGTGTGTTATTAAGAACAAACAAAGTAAAAACAAAATGTGGGAAGTACTTAGAAAAGAAGTTGAGTAAAATGGATAATTATAAAGAGAGAGAGAAGATGAAGTTGAATAGTAAATTGTTGGTGGATATTAATAAAAGTGGAAGAGATGGAAGTAAAATATTTTGGAATTACATTAAAATGAGAAATGTAGAGGAGAAATAGTATTAATAGATGATGAGGATATAGAATGTTGATTTAGAGAAGAGTTAGAGAGAACATTAAATAGATATGTAATGGATATAAAAAGATGTAAGATGTGAAAGACTTAGTGATAAAACACATGAAAGAATTTAGTAATGGGAATATTTAATTTCACAAAAAAATGAACTGAATGAGTCAGAAAAGCGATTGAAAAGTGGAAAAGCAAGAGGTTTAGATGGATGGGATGCAGAGATGATAATGAATTTAGGCATAGAGAAAAAGCAAAGTTATTATCATGTTTTAATAAATTGGCTTAGAAGAGAATTTTTCCAGGTAGTTGGAGTAATACAAGAATAAGATTATTATTTAAAGAAAAGAATAAGGATCATAGAAAGGTAAATAATTATACACTGATATCGGTAACATCAGCTTTATATAAAGTTTTCTCATATATGGTGGCTGGAAGAGTTGTAAATTGGATGGAAGGGAATAAGGTAGTGTGGGAAATGCTAGGACGTTTTAGGTCAGATAAGCATATATGAAATAGTTTGTTTGTAGTTACACAACTGATGGAGATGGGTAGAAATTCAGGTAGATAGTTATATATGTGTTTTATAAATATAGAGAAAGCATATGATAAATTAATTTGAAATAGATTTTGGGTAAGGTTAGCAAATTTAGGAATGGATGAAGCTTTAGTAAATATTATTAAGAAATTGTATGAAAATAATTACTTTAGTTGCCAATTAGGGGACATATAATCAGTTAAAGTTAAAAATGGGGTGGGATTAAGGCATTCTTTAAAGTTAAAAATGGGGTGGGATTAAGGCAAGAATGCCCTATGTCACCTATTTTGTTTTTGTTGTATTTGAGTGAAATGGAGAAAACAATAGAAAGACTAGGAAGAGGGATAGAGATATCATTAATGGGTAGCAAGAGAGTATATAGTTTGCCGGATTTTTTTTTTTTGCAGATTATATTTTTTTGTGTGCAGAGAGAAGAGATGATATGGAAGTTATGCTGAGGACATGTGCGAGGGTGGGTAAGGAGATGGGGTTAAATTTAGTGAAGAAAGACTAAATATGATGATGATTAATAATGGGGAAAGAGAAGAGTAAAATTTTTATTGGGGGATATAAACTTAAGTTTAGTGGATAGATATAGTTGTTTGGGAATCATCTTAAGTAATCAGGAAAATTGCGTAGTGGAATGGGAGAAAAAATTGGTAAATGAAGGAGAGAAAAAAAGGGTTTAATAAAGAAATTAACAGTGTTTTCATATAATATATATGATGTAGCTAGAGTTGTATGGAAGGGAGTTATAGTGGCAGGGTTAACATATGGTAATGATGCCTTATGTGCTAATTAAAGGGTATTACACTAATTAGAGAGAGTACAACAGGAAGTAGGAAGACATACATTAGATGCAGAGGTATGGACAGCAAAGGAAGCAATTCAAGAAGACATGGGATGGTCAAGTTTTTGTACGAGAGATGCAAAAAGTAAAATGAAAATGTTTGGTGGGTTGCAGTTATGAACAATAAAAGAGTAGCCAAAATAGTATTTAATTGGGTTATGAGTAATGAGCGGGCACTGAGATGGGTGAGAAAAGTAATGCCGTATGCAAAGGGTTTGGATAAAGAATTTATATCAGTATACTGGTATAAAAAGTGGGATGATTGTGTTAGGACGATTGTTGAGTGTTATAGTGGTAAGGAATGGGATAAAAGAATAGATGCATTAATAAAGAATAGAGAGTTGGAGAGATGGAGAACTAGTATGGTGTGTAGAAGAGTTTAAATATATATAGAAGTAAGCGGAAAATTGGGTGCGAGTTAATTTATGATAATAGTAAGGAAAGTAGATTATTGTTTAAGGCTCGAATGGGATTTTTAGCAACAAGACAATATACACGTAAATGGAAAAACATCGGTGAATTAGAATGCAAATTGTGTAAGGAAGATATAGAATATATTAGGCATCTGTTGATTGAATGTAAGTTATTGGGAGAATAAATTTGAACAAAGGGATTATACAGAAAGTGGATTATTGGTTTTTATGCTGGGTTTGGGAAAAGATAAGGGGGATTTATATATAAAGGCCATAGAGTTGTCAACGATTATCATGTGGAAATGGGATACAGCAGAATATGGGAAAACTTAAAGTGGACAATGGAATATAAAATGACTAACACGTTTCTCTGAGTATAATTGCTGAGAGATTCCTGACGCCGTTTAAGGAGAAGCCACAATACATCACCTCACATAAAATATTAATCAAGACCTTTTCCTTATAATCCTGAATGACGTTGGACTTACATACATCACATGAAATACTCTCTAAATCTAGTTCCAAGGATTACTTCGATTTGCTTGATGAAATGTAATTTAATATCAAGTTTATATTTTCAATTCTATTTCTCATCTTGTTTTATTTAAATACCAATTTGTATTTGATTTACTTAAAAAAATATTTTGATTAAAGCACCAATCACCACAGAATTGATGTTGTAAAAAATGCTTTTGTTTAAAGGATTCATCTTGACGGATTACCTCATATTTTCTTTCATTCATATATGATATATGCATAAAACGTAGTTTTTTATTCAATACACATTTTACTTTTTCTATGCAATACATATTTTATATAGCGAAAATATTATGGTCATTATATTTAATATATGCGTATAATTCCCAATTGAAGAAAAAAACTGTGGATATCATAAACTCAAAAATATCTATTAGATATTCTTTAAATTTTTGTATTCTTGCATACTTATTTGTCTAAAATAATTCCCATTGTTAGGTAATTATATTATTTGATTTTCTGGATTTTGTTTAATCGAATTTTGTAGAGGCACATTTAAGAATAAATAAAGATATGTCACTTTTTATTGATCGCTGAACCCCCACCTCCCAATGAACAGTATTAACAAATTACAATAAAGCACGCAGAATATATATTATATAGAAGCCTTCAATTTCATAAATGGTTTTTAACAATATAAAACATCCAGCCCCTTCATTAAATGTAATATTACAAGTGCATCTATTACTTCAGTAAAACATAATATCAGCTCGATGTTTATTCGATGGTAAAATGAAAATAATAACGTTGATAAGAATGGTTTGGACAATTGATACATTAAAGAGAAATAGGCTATAAATATTTTGCTATTTTTTGCATAAAAAATGAACACAAATCATTCTTGAAATAATTGATAATACTAAAGGATGATAATTCTGAGTATCATGTCTTTTCTATACAGTGTCCTATGTTATTATATATGTTGGTGAATTTTTTTTCAATTTCTTTTGTAGTAAAAATAGACATATGACATTCATGAATTACTTGAAAGTAACTAAACCCAATTTTTTAATTATTATTTCTAAAAAAGGTATATAAATAGTTTGAAATATATGTAATAGGAATTGTATGAGTGTTTATAAGTTTAGAGGATGTGATGCAATTAACTTGAGTGGCAATTAAAAACCGCCAATCTCAATATTATCCCGAATAGGCTTTTAATTTTTGTAAAAGGTGAAATAGATATTTTTAAGCTTTTATTAGCGATGATAATATACCTTTACTATTAAAAACAAAAGGTATTATTTACTAAGCATGATAGTCAGTTATGAACAAACTGGCAACGCACACAAGCGAACATCGTTCCCGAGAGAATGCAGTTCAAATGCTTTTCTCCCTTTTTGGCAACAATGTGCTACGTAACCTCAAAATCATTAATTGAATGACGTGCCACTGGGTTACAGCGGATACTTTGTTCGTATACCAGTGATTCAAGAAAGCCAAACTTCAACGCTAAACCAATACCCCTAGCTTCCATGTTGCTGGATTACAGGTGTCAGCCACAACGCCTAGCTATAACCTTAACTGTCAATAAATATATTTATCATTACGTTCATTGCAATAATTTTAATATTTAGTTAGGGAAGTAATATATAAGAGGGAAGACAATTATACATTTACGAATTAATTAAAAAGTTTATTAAAAAAATACATTTTATGGGTTGTTTTATTGAATTTCCTTTTTTATTTGCATTTTCATTCGCTAAATGGTACATCTTTTTTAAATTCTTTAATAAAAAGTTAGAAGACTAGGTTTTCAAAAATTATATTGAATTAAATAATATATCATGCCGCATAAAAAAACAAATAAAGGACTATTCTAAAAAATATTTATGTAGACCGAACACCAATGTCTGGAAATATAGATAATTAAAATAGCAAATGATATTACTAACAAACGTGCACTCACGTGGGCGATAATAAATATTGCATAATGTGTAAGAGATATATAATTTTTACCGGAACATTTCCCGATATTATGCAAGGACCAAAAACAAATGGATATTATTAAATAGCCAATTCTATAATAAAAACATTGTTTTTTTTGTTTTTTTTGGTGATCCCCAAACGATTTATAGATAATTAATGTATCTAAAGCCTAATGAAGTTGTTTTAAAATATAAATATATTGACGTTTTGCGATATGTTAATTATGATCCTTTGTGCTATTTGTGTCTGTTTTGTACAATTTATTCTAAATTCTACAGTAATAAACATCAGTGATTCTGCATTAGTGGACACATAATCTACTTTATTTTTTTCTGGGCAATGGTGACTTCTTTAAAGGATTGCCAGTGATCTATTAGTATGTTTTAGCGGTCGAAAAACTTCGAGTTCGATTTAACTAATGTCCGTTGAACAGACTGGAATTGATTGAACTACAATTTTTAATACATAATGATCAATGAATTTTACTAGTGACGAATGATTATCATCTTCTAAATAAAATTATTAACATAGTTGTAACAAACTTTATATTTTTTATAAGTATTTTGTCAATTTTCCAAAGATTTTGTTATATATATGTTTGTTGAGAAAAAAGTAATTTTAATTTCCTTCAGTAATGTAACATTGTTTTAATGACTGGAAATAAATCAACATATATTTCTTCAATTTTTCTTTATTTAATGATATTGAAGTTATTGTCAAAGTTAAGGAATTGCTTATTAACAATGGAACAAAAAACATGCACGTGGAGCAAATTAAAATGTTTCTCCTTTTCTTTTCCCCATTCATCCTACTATTTTGAAGCCGTTTCAAATAAGACAATGTATGTTAGTAATTTCTTTGTGAAATTAAAAATAATAAATTGTCTAAATGATAGAAATTATTGAATTATTTTTATATTTAAATGTTATTGAAATTTTAAGCTCTTATTTTAAACTGGAAATGTCACTTGCATACTTATTGAATTATTTGAATTCGAAATTTCTATATTTTTATCCAGTGTCATTTTTAGGTATTACACTTTTTATATTGATTCTTAAAATTGGCATGTGACTTACCTGAAATTTATGCAACAATAAAGTTGCAAACTAATTAAATTTGTGTTTATAATACTCTCTGGTTTACTTTTGAGCAAAATCCCATGATAAATATTGTCAATTCATGTTTTTAAAGTATTTATTTTGTTTCGAAAACTAGGATAATTTATTTCCAATTAACGTTATTAAAAGGAGTCCAATGATGTTTTGATCAGGAAATCGTCAGAAGTACGAATTTCGCTGAGATTAGTGACTACTGAGCTTCAACGTATGTCACATTACTGTTGTTCTCAACCATTCACACAATCAATATAAATTTCATTCTGAAACATAAGTAAAGGAACCAAATTTAATTTGGAAGGTGGACTTCTTAACGCTGAGAAGTTAAAAAAAATTTTTGATTGTATTAAGAGCAACCATTGATACTTGTCAAAATGCCTATTATATTTGTATCTAATGTAAGTCACAAGTCTTATATATAGGTCAACATTGTAGGAATGAATATGCAACTGATAGATGTGCCATATATATAAGACTGCAATCTGAAATGTTTTTAAAGACCAATATATATTTCACTCGATGATTATTACTTGTAAAACCATTACGTTTACATACTCAATTCAGAGAAAAGATATGAGTATATATGTGTGTGCTCAAGTTTATATTGGATAGAAAAAACATCTGTTTACCCAAAGGATGCTTAGCTATTGTCTAAACTTATTCCTGACAGTTTTCCATTTTCTTTTCAAAAATGACAATCTTCAGAAAGTCACTGTTGGAAATAAATGGGTACTTCAGAAATTAAATACATTCTTAAGATGAAAAGGATCAGTATGAAAATATAACTTAACCAAGAATTACTAATAAATATACATAAAACTAAAAGATCCTTACAAATGTGAAATTTGTTATTCAGATCCTCAAAAAATAAAATGATTTTCATATATTATTATTCTAATTGTTTTTTTTCTTTAGACTATAATCTGATTTATTATTATTATTAATTTTGAATCTTTATTTGTTTTACTAATTACCAATAGTCCATGACAATATCCCATATAGACAAACATTTATATGTAAGTGCATATACATATCTGTAATTAATTAATATAAATATATGATTTTTCAACATTATCATTTTTATTCTTTATTGATTCCCACAGCATAAATGTAAGTAATACCTGTGATTTAATGCATATATTCTCTCATTCTTATGATTACAGTGACTTTTTGTTATAAATATATCTTACTCATAGTCTCTGTACATCTCTTACAGACTCTTTGAAATCCAGATAGAATCGTTAACTATTTATTTTTCTAAAATATCCTGTCAAGTTCCCCTGTATCTTCTTAATTATTGTAAAATTAATTGTTTCTTTTTCAGCATATAATTTCCTTTCATCCATGTTTGTTATATTTAATGTACTTTTATCTATATAGTCTATATTATCTGTAATACTTTTCTAATAAGCAGCCAACTTTCAAATTTACATTTTAAAATATATCTCTTTGAATCATTTTCAAATATCTAAATATATTTTTTTTAATAGTAAGCTATGCAGTCTCGTACAAACACCCAAACCGAAATTTAATTCTCTCCTTAATTTCATCCATTTTTGTTACACCATTATTCAGAATCTGGCCATTACAGTAATAGATGTTAACTTTTAAAGTTTTACCGATATTAAAAGATATTTTAAAGCATTTCTATCATTTGTATTTTCCTCATTATGTGAAAAGTCATTCACCTTTATTTCAGGCCATAACTATTTATTTATTTTCAACCTATATTGTACTATAATGTTCTGATATATTATTTGTAAACTCAAAACTCATCCTCTACAAATGCTAAATCATTTAAACTTCATTTTATCTTTTTGTTTAAGCTTTTTACTTTAGTCAGTAAAATATCTTCTGCAACTTGATGTTGCATTAGAGCATTGTTAGTTGATAATATTCTAGAACTTGTCAAGCATTGGCGGTGGAGAGATCACCGACAGTTGGTTTACAAGCAGTTGTCCCGGGTTAGCGGGTTCGCATCCCGACTGCTGCGATAACACATGAGGAAAAAAAATATTCTGGAACTTTTTTAAAATTTCAGACATTTAAACAATTTGCAAATGCATAGACTTTCAAATTCTATTTTATATTATATAAATTTATATTCACTGATATTTTCATCATTCATGAATGTAATATAGCACATTACATCAACTTTCATATTTACTTCTTCTTTGGTTGATTTGTATTCAACATTCCTATAAGATAAATAATGACTATCTTTTATATTAGTGATGGTATGTTAAGTTTGTTATTTGAAATCCATATGAGTCCTGTACTTCATCAATTATTTTGTATGTCTTTATTATGTAGGCATGTAAAATATAGATTTTACAATTATTCTTCAGTTGTTTCACCTGCTTTTTTCAATGAATTTTTAATTCACCAATGCTTACAGCTGTGCTATTCTTTACAGATTTTAATGCCTATCTCATATGTTTACTTAGAATATGTGGCATTTCAAAAGATTGTTTCAATATATGAGCCTCTTTATTTTTATACGTCTTTACATATACTTTTATTGCCAAAATTCATCCAAATATATGACATCTCTATTTTTTTGCAGGTCTTTAATGTATTTCAGAAATAATTTTTTTAAAATTATCACGGTGTGTTTTATTTTGAATAATTGCTTTCATAAAGCTCATATAATAACGCATTAGAAAATATTAAACTGATGTAAAAAAATTTTAACAGGATAAGTAGACATATAAAATTTTCGAAAATTATTTAAAAAACAAAATGAAGAAGTTAAAACCCAATATAGGAAAACAGTTGAAGAACTGAAAAATGAAAATAAAACAATAAACTTGTTATTTTAAACACATTGTAAACTCATCTTTATTTCTCCTAACCTCAACTATTACAATCAAATTTTAAACAATTTACCCGTTCAATTTTTAGTACCCTCCTATTTAAATTTTGATGTGATGTGATGGACTGTGACTTCTCCTTATAGGGAGTCAGGAATCTCTCAGCAGCTATGCCCAGAAAGACCTGTTAGCCACTTTGAATCCCTTTCCATTCCCCACTCCATATTTTCCCATATACTTTTCTACCCTGCTCCATCCCATTTCCACAATATAATCTTTGTCAACTCGATGGCCTTTCGATCTAAAACACCTTTCTCCTTTTCCAAACCCAGCATAAAAACCAATAAGTTACTTTCTGTTTTATAACTTCTTTATTTGTATCCTTTCTGCTTTCAGGCATTTACATTCAATTAACAGATGCGTAATACTTTCTATAACGTTCTTACACAGGTTGCAACCTAAATAACCCATATTTCTCTATTTATGTGTATGTTCCCTTGTTGCTAAAGATCCCATTTGAACCTTAAACAGTATACTACATTCCTTGCTATTACCATAAATTAACGCACACCCAATGTTCTGTTTATTTCTATAAATATTTAAACTCGTTTTACTCTCCATACTTGCTCTCCATCTCTCCAGCACCCTATGCTTTATTAATGCATCTATTCTTCTATCACATTCCTTAATACTAAAACCCTCAACAATTCTCCTAACACAATCATCCCACTTTGTGTATAAGTATACTGACAAATTTTTTATTTAAATCTGTATAAAGCATTACTTTTCGCACCCATCTTGTTGCCGGCCCTTTATTCATATCCCAATTAAATACTACTTTGGCTATTGTTTTATTATCCATAAACTATAATCCACCGAACATTTTTATTTTGTTTTTTGCATCTCTCATATAAAAACTGGACTATCCCATTTCTACTTGAATATTTTCCTTTGCTGTCCACACTTCTACATCTAATGCATGTCTTCCTACTTCTTTTTGTATTTTTTCTAAGTAATCTAATACCCTTTTACTAACACATAACGCATCATTACCGTATGTTAAACCTGCTACTGCCACTCTCTTCCATACAATTCTAGCTACATCATATTTATTATAGGAGAACACTGTTAATTTCTTTATTAATTTCTTTCTATTCTTTGTTTCATTTATCAATTTTTTCTCCCATTCATCCAAGCAATTTCTCTGATTACTTAAAACGATTCCCAGATAGTTATATCTATTCACCACACTTAACTTTATATCCCCCATTAAAAATTATTTGTCTTATCTTTTCCCAATAGTAATCATCATTACTCTTGATTTTTCTTCACGAAATTTAATTCCCATCTTTTTATCCACCTTCGCACATGTCCTCAGCATAACGTTTCCTTCTTTCTGCACACAAAAAACATCATCCGCAGACCCTACAATGTGTATACTCTCTTGCCACATATTAATGGTATCTCTACCCCTTATCCTAATCTTTCCATTGCTCTCTCAATTTCTCTTGAATGCAACAAAAACAAAATATGACAAAGTACATCCCTGTCTTAGTCCCATCCCATTTTGAACTTTAACTGATTCTATATTCCCTAATTGATACATGTATTAATTATTTTCATATAATTTCTTAATAATATCCACTAAAGCTCTATCGATTCCCAAATTTACTAAACCTACCCATAATCTATTTCTATTTCTTTTATCATACGCCCTCTCCATATCTACAAAAACCACATATAACTGTCTGCCTGTATTCCTACTCATATCCATAAGTTGTGTAACTATAAATAAACTATCCCATCTGCCTATCTGATCAAAAACCTTTTTTGCAGTTCTTCCACTATATTATTTTCTTCCATCCATTTTGTAACCCTTCCAGCCACCATATATGAAATTTTTTTATATAGCACCGACGTTACAGCTATCAATCTGTAATTGTTTAGCTTTTTATGATTCTTACCCTTCCTTTCAAATAATAGCCTTACTCTTGTATTACTCCAACTACCTGAAAATTCTTTCTTCTGTGCCTTCTTATTAAAACATGATAATAGTTTTAATTTTGCCTCCTGCCCTAAATTCATAAGCATCTCTGCTGCCCAACCATCCAAACGTCTTATTAGCAGCTCTGTCTGCTGATTTTTCATATAATTATTTTTTTTATAATTTTTTATTTTATATCAAAATTTTTCTCCATCCAAAATCAGCCTCTTTTATTTTTTTTATCCTTTTTATTATCTGTAAATTGTATGGTTCTTATAGAATCCTTTTTAAAGTCTTGTTCTGTCTTTAATTTATGTAAATATATCGGTGAATTTTTATCATATTTATGTTGTAACAATCTTCTATGATTTCTAGAATGTATTGTATTCACTTTATGTAGTGTTTGTAAAAATGGCTGACATTTTTGTGCATTCCAGAAAAACTAGAATTTATTCGTAAGGCTGTTTTTAGATCGCGCTCTGATAGCTGAGGAATTTAATTAGTGCATTGACGTAATTGCGATCGACAATTCCTAGAAATATTTGCTAATTACAAATGTTTCTAGATAAGAGACGTTACCTTATTGGTCAGTGCATTGCTTGATCGTTGCAGTTGTCAGAGAGCGATAAGAAGACTGGGTAACATCGAGAAGTGTAATATAGAGAGCAGTAGAGAGCAGTCACGCAGAAGCAAGTTTCAGACCATGCGTTTGGAGAGCATCCGCTTGCAGACCATTCCATGGAGAGCAGTTGGTGCAGACCATTCATGGGAGAGTATCCGTGGCTGAGCTTCGTTGCAGACCAATTTATTGGAGAGCTTCGTTACAGACCAATTCGTTGGAGAGCTTCGTAGGAAAAGAACAGCATGGGAATTGTATAACGTTATTTGCTGACTGCAGTTTTAACCTTGGCACAGTCGTAAGTGCGGATATTACACTTTATATCTTACATTTATATTTGAATGTCAATTAGATAATAATATAACTAATTGACATTCAAATATAAATGTGAGATATAAAGTGAATACAATACATTATACAATTCACAGAGTGATAAATTATTGTTCAAGTAAAAAAGATTATGTTAAACAGGTAGAATTAATTAAAAAAGAATTTATAAGAATGATAATCAATATAAATTTATAAATTATAATATTAGATTAATACAAAATAAGATACAATCTATAAATAATAATAAAGAAAAAAGAAATATTAATAAAGTTAATTATATGGGTGTAAAGGTTTGGAAAAATTATGTAGTTAAAAATTTAAACAAAGTTAAAAGTAAAATTAATAAAAAGTTTAATAATATATTAAATGCTAACGTAGTTAATAAAAGGAAAAAAATATGATTAGTAGGTAATCCTGACTTTTAGCGTCCCGAACAATTCGCCCCCTATTTTTAAAAAAATTAACTAACTACTTTTTCACACCTAAAAAAAAAAGTGTATGTAACTATATCCAAGTGTAAATGCTAATAAAAAAAGATTAAAAAAAATACTTACATTTACATGCGTATTTTTTACGTATAGCGGTCTTTGCTGTATATAGAACTGTAAATAAATGACGTATATTAACTGTAAATGTTTTTCCGTAAAGAAGAATAAATAACAAGAAAAGAAACTTACATTTTTAGGAGTAATTGGAAGCCACACAAGCGAGGAAATGCACGAAAAGGTCGTCGCGTGCGTGCAGATTTCTGAAAGAAAATTCCTGCAGGTAGGATGAGAACAAAGGTGTGCTCATCCCAAATTGGTATTTTAGCTTATGCTTTGCGACAGAGTGGACATAGGCAGAATTCCACGCGGTCAAGCAAAAGTAGTTCAGAATTTGTCACGTGTCAAAAAACCAATTCACATTTAGGATCCAGGTGTCGAACTCTGTCATTCTATATATGTAATTTCAGAGTATATGTAACTATAAATTTATTTTTTACACGAACATCAATAAATCAAATGGATGTAATTGCAGAGTATATGTAACTATAAATGTCTTTTTTACATGAAGATGAATAAATAAAATGGATGTAACAAAACTTAATTTTTTAGGCTCTATTTAGTCTCACGCAAAGTTGCTATAAAAATTATGAACTACTGTACTTTGGTCATTTGTGACACGTGACAAATTCTGAACTACTTTTGCTTGACCGCGTAGAATTCTGTCGTTATAAAAAATGGACGGATCCTAAATATGAGTTTGTTTTTTTGTTATTGAGTGTTCTTTATGTAAAAACATTTAGAGTTAATATACGTCATTTGTTTACAGTTCTACATGCAGCAAAGACCGCTATAAGTGAAAAATACGCATGTAAATGTAAGTATTTTTTTTATTAGCATTTACACTTGGATATAGTTACATACACTTTTTTTTTAGGTGTGAAAAAGTAGTTAGTTAATTTTTTAAAAATAGAGGGCGAATTGTTCGGGACGCTAAAAGTCAGGATTACCGATTAGTATTTTAAAAAATAAATATATTAGTATATATTATAAAAAATTAGATAATGAAATAAATGGCATATATAAGATTAATTGTAAAAAATGTCAAATTAATAATATAAAAATAAATTATGTTGGAGATATGAAGAATTCAATATATAGAAGACTGTTACAAGATAAATATGATAAAGATTCACTGATATATTTACATAAATTAGAGACAGGGCATGAGTTTAAAAGGGATATTATGAGGATGATACAATTTACAGATAATAAAAGGGAGAGAAAAATAGAAGAGGCTATTTATATTAATAATATTAAGCCCGTTTTGAATAAAAATTTGGGATGGAGAAAAATTTTGGTGTAATATAAAGAATTATAAAAAAATTAATTATATAAAATATTAGAAGGAGCTGCTAATAATATGTGTAAACAAGTACAAAAAAGAGAAAAGGCTGAGCTATGTTTTAATATCTTTAAAACAATTTTTATGCTGTTTGTTGCTTGCGTATGCGATTGATCATTTGAGAGTACCACTAGAAAGACTAATTATTGTGTATGAAAGTATAAATTGTGGCCAAGAGAGTGAGTTACTTGAAAAATTGAAAATTTTTGTGTTTAATTGTTTGAAAAATTTTCATTCGCCATTTTAGGTTTAGACGTTTTTTTTTTTAAAGTTTTTTAGTTGAATGTGTGTTAGCATAAGGATATTTATAATAAAGTTGTATGAAAGATTAATTCGTTTTAGTTAAGCTTGTTACTGAAGGTTTTTTAAACTTTAAAACAGTCATTTATTTTGGAAAAAAAGACAATGTTTGGGAGGTCTAAGGTCGGAAGACACATGGTTATAGTTTGACCGGGTTTGGGAAAAATGATTTTTTTTTCTATGGAAGGGGGTTTGAATAATAGGAGAGGTATTATAAAGTCAAATATGAAATAGGTGACTTGAAAAATAAGAATGTGGATTGCATTTGTATTGCACCATGTATATATAATCATGAGAAAAGAATTAGGGGAGCACTGGTAGAGTGTACAGTGTGTGCTGAGGTGTATCACTTGAAATGTTTGAATAATAGGAAAGATGTAACAGGTTTCTGGTTATGCAGTCAGTGTGTAAATGTGATTAAATAGGTGAGAAAGTGGTTTCTAAGTGTAGGTAGTCTAGAAAGTTAGAGGAGAGAGAGCAGAATGTAGTTAAGGAGAATAGGACAGAGTATGGCTTTAGTGGAGTGTCAGGAAATATGGGTGGAGAAAGTAGTAATGCAATGGAGATGGTTAGCCAAAGAATAAGTAAGATAGAAAAAGAAGTGAAGGATGTAGAAATAAAATTAAAATTGTTAGAGATGAAGTGTGTGCAGATATAGGAATTATTGAGTAGAAATGATAAGGAAGAAATGGATAAAGATGTCCAGAAGATGGTAGCAAATGTTACAGATGGAGTAGAGAAAGTAGACTATGAGACAGTATTGATAGGAGATTTATTAATGAGAATGTGGGGATATAATTGCAAGGGAAAACAGAAGTAGGTATGTAAGAGTATGTTTGCATGGAGCTAGAATTAGGGATGTGACAGATAAAGAAAGCAAGGAAGTAGATATGTATATGTTATGGTAGGGACTAAGAATTTGTTACTCATCAGAGAGTAATGTATGAGTACATAGAATTGATTAGAAATTTGAGTGAGATTAAATGAAGAGTAGGGGTAGTTGGAGTATTACCAAGATTTGATAAGAACAATAGGCATTTGTTAGATAGGGCATGTTATATAAATGAGAGATTGAAAAAATTGTATGAGAGAAATAATGTTATGTTTGTGGATGTATGGGATGGGTTTATTGGAAAGAAGGAGTTATATAGTAAAGATGGATTGCACTTAGGCAAACAAGGAAGTGAAGTTTTAGAGGAGTCTGATATTTAAAAAATATTATTTGGGAAAATTTTTAAAGGGGGGTGAGCTTGTATATTGTAATATTATCAAAAAGCAGAAGAATGGATGGGATATAAGAAATAAGCAAAAGATGGTTTATTTAGATAAAAGTGTAGATGTGGAGAGGGAATGGATCTCTAAGATTAATGGTAAGAAAGTTTTTCTATAAATGTAAAGAAGAAGAAAGAATCAAAAGAATTTATAAAAAAGTAGTTAGGAAAGAAGAAATTGTTAAAATTGTGTTTTGAATATGCAAGGTGGTAGGAGACCAGAAAGGTGGCTGGAATTAAACAAAGCAATTGAAAATGAAGAGCTTGAGGTATTAGCAGTAGTGGAATGTCATCTAAGAGAAAAGATGAATGCATTTTGGAAGATGTGGTATGGCAGAGTATAAATATAAAAAAAAGAACAAAGGGGTGTTGGTATAGGTGTTATATCAAAAAATTATTTAAATATTGTTAAATGTCAAGAGCATTTGTGGTTTGAAATAAGGTTGGGTAGACAAACATGGATGGTGGCTGTAGTGTATATAGCCACTGGAGATAGTCCAACTGTAATGGAGTGGAACAGTAGTATATATGAATGCCGAGTTAAGGATATACACAGTTTTAAAGAAAAGGGGAAGAGAATAATGGCTATAGGGAATATGAATGGACATATTGAAGAAATTGATGATGTAGATAATAAAAATGGTCAGTTTTTGAAGGAATTTTGTCAAATAGTAAATTTGAACAGTGGGAATTTATCAAATATTTACGAGGGACAATACACATGGTCTAGGAATAATATATTTCACACAATAGATTATGTATTTGTAGAGAAAGAGGGAATGAATAAAATATGGAAAATTAAGGTGTTTGATAATGAAGGGAGAGTATGTAATATTTATCATAACTTTATTGTAATAGTAATGGTTAGTAATGTGATGGAGGATAGAAATAGAGGTAGAAACAATAGGAAAAGATGTAGATGAAGAGTGAATGATAAGAATAAGTTGAAAGAGAATAAAATACAAGTTGAAAAAGACATGGAAAAGTTGGGTGAGGATGAATATAAAAACTGGTGTGGTGAAATAGAATAAGTCGCAAATAGGGCTTTAGTTGAGAATATGCAGAAGAATAAAAGTAATAAAAAATGATAGTAAAAGTGTAAAAGAGAAGAAAAAACATGCAAAGAATATAAGTGTGCTATTAAGAACAAAGTGAAAACGATATTAATGCTAAATGTGGAAAGTACATAGAATAGAAGTTGATCAAAATGGATAATTATAGAGAGGATGAAGTTGACTAGTAAGTTGTTCGAGGATATTAATAAAAGTGGAAGAGATGGAAGTAAAAAAATTTGGAATTACATTAAAAGGAGAAATGTAGGAGAGAGATAGTATTAATAGATAATGAGGAAATAGAGTGTAGTTCTAGAGAAGAGTTAGAGAGAATCTTAAATAGATATATAATGGATATAAAAAGATGTAAGATGTGAAGGACTTAGTGATAGAAAAAATGAAAGCATTTAGTAATGGGAATATTTAGGTTCACGAAAAATGAACTGAGTGAGGCAGGAAAGAGATTGAAAAGTGGAAAGGGAAAAAGTTTAGATGGATGGGCAACAGAGATGATAATGTATTTTAGGGCATAAAGAAAAAGCAAAGTTATCATGCTTTAATAAAATGGCACAGAAAAGAATTTTTCTGGATAGTTGGAGTAATACAAGAATAAGATTATTGAAACGAAGGATAATGATTATAGAAGGTTAAATAATTATAGACCGATAATGGTAACATCAGCTTTTTATAATATTTTCTGATATGTGGTGGCTGGAAGAGTTGTAAAAAATGGATGGAAGCAAATAAGGTAGTGGAGGAAATGCAAGGAGGTTTTAAATCAGATAGGCATATAGGAGATAGTTTGTTTGTAGTTACACAATTTATGAAGATGTGTAGGAATTCAGGTAGATTGTTATATATGAATTTTATAGATATAGAGAAGGCATATGATAAAGTAAATAGAAATAGATTATGGGTAACGTTAGCAAATTTGGGAATGGATGAAGCTTTAGTAAATATTATTAAGAAATTATATGAAAATAATTACTATACTTACCTATTAGGGAATGTATAATCAGTTACAGTTAAAAATGGGGTGGGATTAAGGCAAGAATGCCCTATATCACCTATTTTGTTTTTGTTGTATTTGAATGAAATAGAGAAAGCATTAGAAAGACTAGGAAGAGGGATAGAGATACCATTAATGAGAAACAAGGGAGTATATTGCTGGCCGGATTTTTTTTTGCAGATATATTTTTGTGTGTAGAAAAAAGAGATGATATGGAAGTTATGCCAAGGACATGTGCAAGGGTGGGTAAAGAGATGGGGATTAAATTTGGAGAAGAAAAATCAAATATAATGATGATTAATAATGAGGAAAAAGAAGATGTAAAATGTTTATTGGGGTTTATAAAGTTAAGTGTAGTGGATATATATAGTTATTTGGGAATCATCTTAAGTAATTAGGAAAATTGCTTAGGAAAATAGGAAAAAAAAATTGGTAAATGAAGGAAAGAAAAGAAAGGGTTTAGTAAAAAAATTAACAGTGTTTTCATATAATAATTATGATGTAGCTAGAGTTGTATGGAAAGGAGTTTTAGTAGTGTGGTTAACTTATGGTAATGATGCCTTATGTGCTAGTTAATGGGTATTACATTACTTTGAGAGAGTACAAAGGGAAGTAGGAAGACATGCATTAGATGCAGAGGTAGGGACAGCAAAGAAAGCAATTCAAGGAGACATGAGATGGTCGAGTTTTTATATGAGAGATGCAAAAAGTAAAATGAAAATGTTTGGTAGGTTGCAGTTACGGATAATAAAAGAATAGCCAAAATAGTATTTAATTGGGTTATGAGTAATGAACAGGCAATGAGATGAGTGAGAAAAGTAATTCGGTATGTAAAGGGTTTCAGTAAAGAATTTATATCAGTATACTCGTATAAAAGGTGGGATGATTGTATTAGGAGGATTGTTGAGTGTTATAGTGGTAAGGAATGGGATAAAATAATAGATGCATTAATAAAGAATAGGAAGTTGGAGAGATGAAGAACTAGTATGGAGAGTAAAAAGAGTTTAAATATATATAGAAGTAAGTGGAACATTGGGTGCGAGTTAATTTATGATAATAGTAAAAAAAGTAGCTTACTGTTTAAGGCTCGAATGGCATCTTTAGCGACAAGACAATATAAATGTAAATGGGAAAATATGGGTCATTTAGTCTGCAAATTGTATAAGGAAGATATAGAAAATATTAGGCATCTGTTGATTGAATGTAAATGCTTAAAAGCAGAAAGGATACAAATAATGAAGTTATGGGAGAATAAATTTGAACAAAATGATTATATAGAAAGTGGATTATTGCTTTTTATGCTAAGTTTGGGAAAAGATAAGGTGGATTTAGATATAAAGACTATAGAGTTGACAAAGATTATGTTGTGGAAATGGGATGGGGCAGATTATAAGAAAGCTTAGGGTGGGGAATGGAAGTGAAAGGTAATGTGGCTA
The DNA here is from genome assembly GCA_028023455.1 of Epiperipatus broadwayi. Taxonomy (NCBI): domain Eukaryota; kingdom Metazoa; phylum Onychophora; class Udeonychophora; order Euonychophora; family Peripatidae; genus Epiperipatus; species Epiperipatus broadwayi. The sequence continues at coordinate 8,099,551 of JAQFVV010000040.1, forward strand.
ACAGGTTTCTTTGGCCTTAGTTTCAGAGAGATTCGTAACTCCATTTAAGGAGAACTCGCAGTACTTCACATCACATCAAAATGTAAAGAGGGGGATGCTAAAAGTTTAACGATAAATTTTTAAAAATTTGATTGTAATACTTTAGGTTAGGAGATATAAAGGTGAGTTTAAAATGTATTTACAATAATAATATTATAGGTTAAAATGGCTTGTAAATTTTTGAATGAATAAATTATAAATGTTGTTAGTTAGTAAAATGAATAAAAATAAAAATATAAGAGATATGAAGTTAGAGTTAAATATTTAAAGATTAATAAAAATAAAATAAATAAAGAATAAAAATAAAATTGGAAAAAATATTGTTAAAAAATAAATAGAGAGAACTGTTATTAATATAAGGGTAAATTTAACGAAGGGGATACTCAATGTATAATGGCAAAATTGTTAAAATTTGAATTTAGCATTGAAGTTAAAAGTCATAAAAGGTGTTTAGAATAATATAAATTAAAATGGATTATAAATTGATGATTGCTTCAATTATAAATAATGATTTTTAGTAAAATGAATAATATTAATGTACGATATTTACTTAGGGTAAAATATTATGAGAATAAAATAAAATAAAGAATAAAAATAGAATATATATATATAGGAAATAGTTTAATAAATATAGAATGTAAATAGGATATGAAATGAGTAATAATAATGCAAAATAAATATATATTATAAGATGTATATATATAGAATGTAAATTATATGTTCATGTATATTTATATGTATATTCATATGTTTGTATTATGTTGTAGTTATGAAAAAAATTGATGGGGCAATCGAAACTGTAAACTCTAAGAAAGGATGGTAAATAAAGCATTGTGTAGCAGTAGTAAAGTGCTTGGACAATTTAGTATTATATGATAAATAATAAATTAATAGGAATCAAACTGATAAGTGATTGAATAATTGGTTATGATTTAGGCACAAATGACTTTCTGTGATTCTAATTGACAATATATATGAATAAAAGAAACATTTCAATTAATTAAATATGGCAGTAAGTTAAAAATGAAAAAATTGTAAAAGTCTATAAATGAGGTAAGATATGACAGAGGTAAGAAGTTCATTATGAAATAGCCAGTTTTGATCACTTGCCTGTTTCACTTATTTTACTCTCACGCCTATACCTATGCCAGATTTAAACCCTCTCAGAGTAACTACACAAACAACATTAAACAACTATATATGTATGATCGCATGTATTTATGTGAGTGATATGTCTGTAACTAGATCAACATATATATTTATACATATATTACAGGTATATGCTTGTTTCAAAAGTTGTATAGTTTAAAAAGGAATTTAGTTTAAAATATTAGTCTATTGTATCTTTTTTTGCTGGAATTGCATATATGTAGAGTATATTCCAGGTAGTACTATGTTACATATATAAAAGAAGAATTAGTTTTACATTGATTATAAAATCTGTTTTTAGTTAAATAAGTTGTAAACAATTTTTTAAATAGACCACCCAGCTGTCCTGATATAGTATGAGGCTAGTTTAATAGTCTTAAATTGACAATAACATTTCTTAGAATTAATACTCTCATAAAATCAGCTGTCATAAACTATAGAACATTGCAGACAGAGATGTAAACAGTGACACCAGGTTAAGGTTAGAATTTAATTATTAAATAGGTTGGATTTTAAAGGGTTTTCTAGCTGCATACAAATTGGTAAACAACCAGATGTTCAGCAGGAAAAATATTTAAATAGTGCAATTTTTGTAGGCAAGTGATGTATACTATAATGTTTGTGGCAGATTTGTAAGCTGAATCCATGCTCTCTTTATCTTTAACATGGCAGGCTAAAATGTTGTAAACTCACCACACTTTTTTGTAGGATGTGGTAGACTAAGGTTCTGTCTTAGTATGTGGTTGCAGTTAACCATCACAGCTGCAGTGGACCAAGTTACAGCATAGCCATCAAACTACTTTATAAGGAGATCCCAATGAAAGCCAAGCCATCCACCAAAAAGGAGCAGTGCCAACATGACCATCCAGTGTGCCTGTAGCTGCAATGAAGAAAACTGGTAACATTTCTAATTACCACAGTGCTCTGTTTATAAACTGTTAATCTTTCAAAATCTATCTAAGCTAGCTATATAATGAATCAACCTTTAAAATTTCTTTTCTTAAATTTTGTAAATGTATCTCATAAACTTTAATAAGTATAAAGCTCAATCTTGTCTGAAATTGAAACTTATAATTTGAAATCATTCTTTTAAATGTAACTTACTGTAATAATCTAATTTAAGCTGTACATTGCTGTGGTCTAATATGCCTTATTTATTTCATTTTAATTTACTTTCATAATTTTACCATTTTATTATTGTATGTGTTTAATATGCTAAATAACTCGAAACTGCAAGTATACATATATAATTTTAGTCTATTTCTTTGCAAAGATATTTTCATATCTTTATTTGAATAAATATTAAACTTTTTTTTAAAAAAAAGATAACTTCATAATATTATTTATTTAAAAATATAGTGCATATAAAAATTCAGCATTTTATTAATTTTATTTATTAATTTTTTAGTTGAATAAAAACGGAAAAGAATATATTTCTAGTGATTCAAGCATTTTAATTGACTGATCATATATTCAAATAATATTACTTTTTTTGAAAGCCAAAAATAATGCTTTTATTTTAAAAGAAATTTTATTCTATTGCTATATTGTGCCGGTAAAATTGTGTATTCATTCAACAAGACCAATAATCCAAGCAAAAGTACCTTGAATCCAACTATGCACAAGATACATATGTCAGGACAAGGATGAATCCTAACCTATTTGCCTAAACTATTGCCTCTCTGACTAATGGATAACGTTTGTGATGACACTAGCAGTGCTTGGTTTTATTCCGTCCCAGCTGGAGGTCATGGTTGACATAGAGACTCAAAATAATAAAGGGTTTATATGAAAAATTAATGATTTAATGGATTCTGACGATTTCAGAATGGTACAGATATGATTTGATCAATTACTAATGATTTGAACAGTAATAATGATAATTCTTTATGGCAATATTACAAAGAAGTGAATTTAAATCAAGGAAATATTTAAATAAATAGATTAATTAACCTTAGAGATTGGGAGTGATGACAAACTAAGCTTATTTAAAATAACATTATAGGAATTTATTAAGGAATTTAGTACAAAATAAGTTAAGTCTTTGTTTATACAACTTGGTGATTTTATTTAATTTGTTTTGATGTGGCTTTGACAAACAATGTAAAAATTTGTTAATTGGTAGGCCAAAACCAATCAGCAATAAAATAAGATACTACAAATAAATCTGTTATGTATATTACAAAATATGAAAGATGGGCATTTAAAACACTATTACATTTAAAATCATTTGTATATAATGAGTGTGGGAAGCAAAATAGTTCTTAAATAAATAATTGACAATTATACAGTCAGATTTAATTAATTACGAAATTTGTTTGTGAAGGACATGCCATCATGGCAGAGAGCATTTCAGGTTTTCTAAATAAAGATATAAAATGATGAAGAAGGCAATATGCTATTATAGATTACAACAAAAATAAATGAGGTCTGTTATGGACCTCTGGGTGGCTTTGCTAAAGAAGTTCCTGATATGTACAGGAGATAAGAGAAATGTTAGCCCTCCAGCCAAAGCATGTCTCTAAATAATCATAATAATATTTTGATGTGCATACACATTTTAATGGCAATGCTTGAAAAGATCCCTTGGTCCCTTGGTATGAACTATGTCTACTTTGAGGGAGTGTAAAAGGTTGGAGTGGTCAGATTCCGAAGATACTAAGAGGTTGGTAGCAAAGCAAGAATAGCAATAATAAAGAAATGGTTGTAACTATAAATACACAATGCCTTAGACATATATAGATAAATAGTGTATCATTAACAAAATAATAAAACCTGATTAAAATGATTGGCTCCCTGATATAATGTAAAGTCCCAGAAACGTTAGGTCATTAATGAATGAATAGTAAATTATATTACAAAAAGAAAGGCAAGAATTAAAACTAAAATATAAAATTGTTTTCCCCACTCATCATGGAAGATTACAAAATAGGACTTGTCTTTAATTAACATAGACGGGCATTAAATATCAAACTAATAAATTGTAAATCATAATTTTAATATTTTCTGACAAATAAAATATATGTATGAAATATATATACTGATAAAATTCTATGATAAATTTTAGTTAATTGATTCACTAAAATTATTATTCTTTCAGAAATAATTGCAGAGCTATTTTAAATTGTAGGTAATAGTGAGATACTTTTAAAATAATTTCAATCATTCAAATAAATAAATAAATAAATAAATATATATATATATATATATATATATATATATGAGATACAAAACTAAATGAGCTTTCTATTAATTAATTTACAGAAGGAAGTCTTCTTGTAAAGATTTTTAAATTAAAAAAAATATAACAGGGGGAGGATTTAAAGTTAATAGCTCATTGAATTTTGTAGTTGGTCATTTCAGTAAGTCAAATAATCTAAACAAACTGACAAAAATTAATTTAATTTGCCGCATCAAAATAATGTAAAATTTTATAAGAATTGATATTTTAAATTGAATAAAATTAAAAGACACATTTTAAACCAAGCTGTATAAACATTACACAGATATATAAAATATATAAATTAATATTGATTTAAACAAGTGAAATAAAATCAGTAACTTGCAGCAAATTGGAGATTATAATAATATACCTATTGGAAGATGTTTCACAGCTTGACAGAGGCAGTTACAGTCAGAGTATTAGCAGGTTTACTTGACACAGACAGGCTCTGGCTAGATGTTGACAGCACTGGATGGCATTGATGAGCTGGTGAGACAGAGCTCTGGGAAATATGGTTGATCTTTTAGCCAGCCATTCTTTTAGGCACGATATCTTGTATATAGATTAATCACTTCTCTTCAGTAAACTCAAAAATAATTAATTCTTATCAAATTTTCCCTTATTTATCTGTTCTGATCTTTATCTAGAGGATTGAATCTACAGTGACAACTGCCAATTGCAATCACTCTAACTGTTTCTCTCAGGTTGGTGTGTGCTTGGGTTGGAAATCTATAATTCTGCATGAACATGCCCCAAGGGTTGATTTTCTAATTTAAAAAAAACAACAACAACAAGCACATTAAGTTTATCAGTCATTGTACTAACAAAATCTATTTAATTAAGGTTTAGATTAACAAAAATGTAGATTTTATTCAGAAAAATTTTAGGAATTTGGTACAATGACTTTTTATTTTTTTAATACCGGCCCCCCCCCCCCCCCCCCCCCTTACCTCTCGGCTACATATTTGACATAAACTTAAGTAGAAATTTACAAAATATTTCTTAAAATATTACATTGTTTAAATAATTGATTCTCAAGTGTACATTGATTAAAAGATAAATATAAAATGTTACCAACTGATTTATTGAAGAAAACGAACTTTAATAAAGAATTTGAAATATTTGTAACATTTTATAGGATTCAATTCAATTTAATAAAATAAATACAATATATATTTTTACAAATATTATAAATAAATAAACTATTATAAAAGGTTAGTTACTCATAAAATACAAATTAATCAAAAGCTTATAATAATTATAAATATAGTACCACCTAATATGAGATGGGTGTCAGTTAATAAGGATTGGGTTCAAACCCAGACTAGTGCTGATGACATTAGCACTAGGTGAAGCAGAAATATGTACTATATTTCCAGCTTCATATCCTTTGTCTTGAAAAAAAACAAGAAAAAAAACATTTTACTTGGGTGTCCAGTGACAATAGAGGCTGACCAAGGGTTTGCTGACCAAGGTTTATTATATTATTATTGGAATGGTAACTGTATTGAGTTCTGCAAGTCTTTAGTTTCTACTAAATTTATTACTCTGCTGAAATTACAATTCTTAAACTATCATGTTATTAAACAATTTATTTTCTTGGCAATTCTTTCTTATCTTCCTCATTCTACTAACTTTAGTCTTCTTACTTCATTTAGTTACTATTAGATAATAGTCCTTAGATAAGATTTATATATCAACAGTCCAGCAGTGTAATCAATATATATTTCAATTATATGGGGTCATACACAAAGGGGCTCACACTTTGAAAATAATTTAAACTTTCCCTGGATCTAGAGGTAATTCATAGTATGGTTTTAAATGTTGAGCATTAAATGTTCCTTTCACCACTCCATCCTTAGATAACAGGAAGGCATTGTTTCCACACTTTTGTTGAATGAGACATGGTCCTTTATATAGTGGGAAGAACTTCTGGAATTCTCTATTGTTTACATTATTTGGTTTTGGATCCCTCACCCAGACCAGGTCTCCTATTTTAAAAGAATGTGGTTTAGTGTCTTTTCTCCTCTCTCAAAGCTTAGCCATTTGACTCATTCGTATTCTATCTTTACCCTGGTCTCGATTTATACATCTGTGATTGATTCGTACCTGGGTTTTGACTAGCAGGGGGCATGGTTTTCCGAAGCGGAGTCACACTGGTGTAAACCCCATAGATTCATTGATGGTATTATTAATATATTGGGTCATCTTTTGTGGTGATTCACCCAACCTCTGTGGTTATCGTGTATATATGTTCTGTAGAGATAGTTGATTTCTTTCATCACTCACTCACAAGGGTTAGATTGGGGGTTTCGAATGGATGTTAGTGTGTGTTTGATGCCTTGCTTTTCAACCCATGCCTTCCATTCTTTGGAGGTGAAAGTAGATCCATGGTCTGATAAAATGGTCATAGGTTTTCCAACTTCATGGAACTGTTTTGCTGCAGGACTCTAATTGCGTTTTGTGAGTCAGTGCTCTATACCAGATAAGCACATACATATTTAGAAAATACATCATAAGTTACCAAGAGGTAGGTAATGCTTAAACGCTAGTAGAGGCCCACAGTGATCAATTGCCAATAGTTCATTTGGTTTGGATGGAATAATGGGAGTAAGATTGCCAGCATATGATTTGTTTGGAGGTTTACTTCTAGCACAAATAGCACAATTTCTAAGCACCACCAACACATGAGTATATAGACCATCCCAGTAAAACTGCCACCTTAGTGTTTCTTCAGTTTTCCTTGGGCCATAATGTCCTATCAAATTATGAATATGGTCTATTAAAGGGGTACATAGGTTGCTGGATACCAGGATCTTCCATGGATTATCATAACCTTTGGTTCAAATTTGCAGGATTCTATTTCTGATCCTATATCGACCAATAGGGACCTTGGGATAGTGGACTCACAAAGATTGTAACTGGTGGAGGGTGTCAATTATCCGTTGGTAACTTGCTTCCTTAGCCTGCCAGTAAGGGAGCCTATCCAGTTCATTTTCTACCTCAGTGTTTGCTTCATTCAGCATTACTGTAAGTGGTTGATCTCCCAGGGTTGGGTTTTCTGGGAGTGTCTCAATAGGACGGTGACTTAGAATATCAGCAATAAGATTTTCAGGCCCTGGGCAGTATATTACTTTGTAGTTGAACTTTTGAAGGGATAAGCTCCAACGGATTAGCCGTTCATTGGTTAAATAGCTATGGTTGAGAAACTCTAAGCACTTGTGGTCTGTAATGATGATGACCTCTGATCCAAGCAAAATCTGCTTGAATTTATTGCAGGCCCAGAGAATTGCCAGTGTCTCTTGTTCTGTAACAGTATAATTTAGTTCTGCCCCTCAAAGGGTACGGCTGCAAAAACTGATTACTTGATGTTTACCACATTCCCCCATTTGGAATATGATGGCTCCTAATCCCTTCTTACTACTGTCTGTCTGGACATAGAAAGGACATGTAAAATCAGGGTGGTTGAGCATGTCCATTTTTAAAAAGTTTTCCTTAATACTTTCAAACTCTTCATCATGATTACTTGTCCAGATCCATTGCTGGCCTTTCTTTAGAAGATTTATCAGATGGGGTGTCTTGTGCAAATCCAGGGTAGAATTTGTGGTAATAATTGCACAACTCTAAGAATGACCGGACATGCTTTCGGGTGGTAGGCTTGGGAAATTTCTTGATGGCTTCCACCTTGTCCAGGTGTGTCTTAATACCCTGTCCATTTACAATGTGTCCCAGGAAGGATATCTCAGGGAGGGCAAAACAACTCTTCTAGGTAACTCTTTTCCAGATTAACTGTAATATTCTTTTCAGCACACTCCTGGAAAAACTTCTTTAGACACCTTAGATGTTCTTCAATGTTTTGTGAGGCAATCACCACATCATCAACATAGCAAACAAGATGTTTCTTAATTTCTTCTGATAAGACCATGTCAATGCATCTCATTATAATATCCAGCTCTGCTATTGATTAAGCCAAATGGAATGCTCCTGAACTGATGAGTCTGACCATTGTGTCTAAAGGCAGTATACTTCTGATCCCTTGTGTCTAGTGTCATTTGCCAGTAACTGGCCATATGGTCCAATGTAGAAAACACAGCCTTGTTGCTAAGTTGAGTGAATATTTCTTGGACAGATGGTGGAACATCTCGTTCAGGGATTGTAATGCTATTGAGCCTGCGGGCATCTAAACATAGTAGGATGGCACCACTTTTCTTTTTGACTACCACCAAAGGGTTGTTATATGGTGATGGTCCCTTTTCTATAATTCCCCAATCCATCATCTGTTCTATTTGGTGGTTGACTTTCTCTTTGTATTGGAATGGGTTCGGATATGTCTTCATTTGAAAATAGTTTTCTTCTTTGACTTTAATACGATGCACATAACCATTAGTTTCCCATGGTGTATTGGAGAATACTTTTGCATTGTTGGTGAGGATCTGGCATAGTTGGTCTTGATCTTTTTGGGACATTAATTCTGATTATTGAACCTTTTTTTTGATGAGCTCTAGGTCTGCTTCCTGAGCAATACACCCTACTCTCATGAAGGTATTACTATTCAGGCCTCTAAAAGGGATTTGTTCTTTCCTGAAAATCAGCATGCACTGGGCATAATCTATTGTACACTGGTATTGATATAAAAAATCTGAGCCTATCACTAGGTTATGAATCAACCCAGCTACAATCAAAAAGGTGTGTCCAACTGTGGTGGTGCTGAGGGTCATTTCTAGGCAAACTTGGTAATTTTCTGTTTTGGTTTTTCTTTCCATTAGCAAGTGTTAATTGAAAAGCCTGGGTGGGTAACCATAGGAGATGTTTTCCCTTTTCCAACTGGTCATACCATCCTTTTGATATTAGGAAAACTTGACTCCCTGAATCTAATAGGGCATGAGTTACCAGGTTTCTTATTTTGATGTGAATGGTGGGACATGGATCAATGGGTGACCCTGATAATGAGATGTCTGCTTCATTGATGATAGTGGAGATGGGATTTTCTTGTGACCCCTTTGTGTTCCTAAATCTTTTGTTTGGACATCGTTGGGAGGAACAACATAATGAGGTCCCTGAAAGTTTTCTGATTGATCCTGGTATCTTTTTTTCGGCACGGTTTGGTTTTGGTCATAGTTTACTCGAGGTTGACTATTCCATCTCTGGGTTGCTATGAATTGAGTCCACAGGGGCTTCCCTTTCTTCACTCTTTCTTGGGGTTCTGTGTAAAAATTTCTGAGATCCATGGTAGTCAGCAAGTGTGCCATTTCATCTATATTCGTAATCCTGCTTAACACCATGGCTCACTGAACTGGCTGGGGCATGTTCGATTGCATGGTCCAGATGATATGAGCTTCTGAAAATGGGAAGGCGGTAAAAGATCTGAATTGCACTACTTGATGGAGAAAAAACTGAGTAGTTGTTTCCCTCCCTCGATATTTTTTATGTGAGATTTGTTGAAGAATCTGATCTCGATGCTTCTCGTTCCAGTAGCTAGTCAATAATGCTGCTTGGTATTCATCGAATGTTTGGGGTTTTTCACGCATTGACCCCACCATTTCTTTGCTAGACCCTGTAGATAATGATTAGCAATAACAAGTTGATCTCCCTCACTTGCCTGGTAGAAATAGAATAGTTCTTTTACACTATCCAGGTGGGCCTGAGGATTTTCTCCTGGATCTCCTTGGAATACCTTGATCTGGATGAATTTGGCCAGATTTGGCTGAATTCCAGGATCAATCCCTGCCCAGGGATATATCGGTGTGCTAGTTGGGTGATCATTATTTATTCGTGCATCTATCGGGACCTCAATCTTTGTGGAGCCAGTTGGGGTTTTCCAGTTTTGATCCTTGAGGTAGTATGGTAGTGTTTGTTCTGGATCCTTTTTTAGGTCATGGAATGGGTTGAGTTTTCCCAGATCTGGGCCAGACATCTTTCTTTCACTTTCTAGGTTTCGAGTTTCCCATTGGTGTCGGGCTTGCCATTCCATTCCCTTGGATTTTCCGCATATCTGTTTTGATTCTGACTTGTTCCTCTAGTAATTTGTTAATTGCAGATTCACACTTATCCATGCTTTTTTTGGTCTGTTCACACCCCTCTTGCAGCTCTTTGATATCTTTTGCAGCTTGTATTTCTCTTTCTTTGATATTTATCTCTGTACTTTGAGATAGTTCTTTCATTTGTTGTAGAGTTCTCTATGCCATCATTAGGCTTGACTCCACATTAATTTGGATCATCCTCATCATACTCTGGAGCATGGCAATCACATTTTTATCTTCTGGAAATACTTGGGCTGGTTTCATGTCATGGATGAGTGTAAAGGGATCCTTTACAGTGACTTCTGAAATTTGTCTCCTGTTTTCTTCTTTCACTGAGATGCTGGCATCAACATCTTCACTTTCCTTTTTTCTATGCTGTTATCCATTTGGATTTTGAAAAGTTTGACAACAGTAATAATGCTAATCTTAGAATTCAAAGCTATTTTACTGGAACTATGACTCACTGAAACTTTAATACAATCTTGAAAAATAGAATGTAAATAATTACTAATTCAAATGTTTGCTTTCCTTACTCTGTCCACTCTTCTCATCATGCTTTACTGACTGTATCATTTCTGATCTGCCATACTAAGTTTCTGTCTGTTTTAAGCTGGACATTTAAATAATTGTTTCAACTTCAACAAAAAACTTTACTTTATCATGAGAATGACTGATTTGGTTTTTTTTTCTAGCTGGCCACCCTTGGTCACTCCTTGCCTCTGAAATGGACTTAGAAAAAAATCATTATTTTCAAAATTTAATACATAATCTTGTTGTTATGAATATTACATTGCTTGCAATTTTATTATAGATTACACCAGTTATAAAATTCTTCACTTTGCAAATCTCTTATATATCAAAAAATTTTTTGCCTAGAATTATCACAGTTCTTTATTTATTTATTTTGAACTTGATAACAAATTTATAATAGTAATAGGTACTCTATTCCCTATACCAGGGCACCAGTTATCAAGGTCAGCAATACTATAACACTTACAGATAGCTCTAATATATAATATAAAAAAACAGATATGTATATAAATAAAAATATATGTATTTTATCGATTGTTAACACAGTGTGCCCATATGAATAAACATTAAATACATCTTGTGACAACCTATTACACATAAGGCTTATGGATGTAGTACATGGGCTTTAAGATTTTTTTCTCAAACACATGAAAACACAAAACACATTCATGTGTGCATGTAAAACCTGATACAAAAAAAAATTACATATGGTTGGAATACATGGGTTTCAAAAAAAAACTTTTACAAAATATATATATGGTTGAAAAACCAGGTACCACAGCTAGCAAAACTTTTACACTTATAGTTATAATCTTTGCATTTAAAAAAAACTTTTCACACAAAATTTTATGGTTGTAAAACACAGTCTTTGGTTTTGGTTCATGAAAAAAAAACTTTACATCACTTTGACCTTACTTTATGATTTATTTTACATAGTTTGAGTTTGGTATAAATCTATCATTAAGTGAAAACATTTTCCTAAACTTAAGGGCACATACATAAATTATTACATGTCACTATGGATTCAAACTCAGGTGAACTAAACCAACTTTTAAATATATTGGTCCGAATATATACAACTGTATCTATGAAATATTATTTGGGGATATGAATATTTGTTAAACTGTTAAATCCAGGATAAAAAAAATAGTACATATATATTGGGAAAAAGTTTTTCAAGCTTTTGTGCTTGAGATACAACATAACTTTTCCACACATATGGGCTTCCAAGAAAACATATATAGTAATGCAATACATATAAAATTAATACGTTCACCAGATTGTTTTATGAATCAACATTTTAGGTTCGTTTTAATATAAAAATTGATTTGTTTAACTCTGTAAATCCAGAACTTAAGCTAATCAACACTTTGAAATCTTATAAAATATTATTTATTTAATTCTAAAATAAGGTGACTTAATTGTTTTATATATATATAACTGCTAGTTATTATTTTTATACTCTTAAAATATATGCTATGTATACCAGTTATTGTAAAGTCCACAAAGGTGAGATTGAATTATTTGAAATAGTAGGAATGGGAAGGGGGTGAATCTTAATGTTTCTTTTATTAAATCAAATCATAACGTATATTTTATTCATTTGAAATTTAAATCTTAATGTTTCTTTTGCTAAATAAAATTTTTAAGTATATTTTAGTAAACTTAATCTAAATTTCTCTCTATATATTATAATTGCATGGTGTATTATAGTATTCAAACAAGGGTCATTTATTTTAAAGCTGTAAAATTTATTCAATGTTGTTAGAGACATATCATTACTGCGTTTCTGTCATTTAGCCTATCTTCGTACATATATATTATGTGCTTTTTAATCTGGTGGTTACAACAGGTTCGAACCCATAGATTTCTTCTCATCTTCATATAAAAATGCCTCTAGCGGTGACCCCTAAATCTGGCACACACTATGCATATTCTTTCTTTCCTATAAAATGCCTCTAGCAGTGACCCCTAATTGTGGCACATGCTATGCATATTCTTTCTTTGTATAAAAAGGCCACTGGTGGTGATCCCATAAGTCTGCACACGCTATGCCCATACATTTCTTCGTATAAAAAGGCCACTGGTGGTGATCCCTAAGTTTGGCACATGCTATGCCCATCCATTTAGTTTTTCATCCAGAAGCATGACCTTTTCCTCTTAGTTATTTTTAGGCTATTATGTCAGCACCGCAAACCTCTTCGTATTATTATTATTATTTCTTTTGCTTCATGACCCAGTTTTAATGCTCTAATATTAAAATTAAGCTTTGCTTAAAAGATATATATATAAATGCCAATTGCTTCTATTTTATTAAGTTTATTTCAATCATATACAATCCTACCTTCGTAATTTATATATCTATATTTAAGGGTATCTATATGCCTTGGGGAAATAAAGCCTTTGTCTTACTATTTTTAAATAATTTGTCATTAAATATTTTGTCATAATTTTAAATGTAATCTTTCAACTGTCTTTTGTTTATTTTCACGACCTCAATGGTGTGAGAATAATTTATATCATATGTATAATGAATTGCAGAATGCTTCCCTAAATCATGTTAGTCACCACATTTCAGAACCATAACCCAAAGCGTTAATAGCATTTTTGTGTAACTTCTTTCTAATACTGATTGGCATCTTAATATTAGACCCACCAAAGATGTGTGTTTATTTGTAATATACTATTTAGCTAATAAAAAGCATATGAGAAATAATAGCGTGAATGACACTATGTAATTATCTACCGCTTGCTCATTCACACACATACTAATATAATTTATTTGTAAATGTATAATAATTTGTTAGATGAATAAATGTATAATAACTTGTCAGTATATTAAAATATATTTTATTGTCTACCTTATCTGAGTAGTTCGAATTCCTTCTTTTCTCCACTTCCAAAAGTAAAGCCTGCTTATATGTATTTTAATATAGTCATAGTTAAGAGATGTCTCATTGTCTTCTCCGCTCTTCTAGTCAGCAGGATTTAAAATTAATTCTCATATGCCATCACTATTATGTTATTCATTAGGTGTTTGATCTGGAGCTTATGGAGTGGGTTCGAATCCAGGTTGGTCCCTGACCTAAATCTTGGGCTAGACTGGGTTTGAAGTACATTTTGTGAGTTCCAGCTCATGTTAGATGGATAAACATGTTTTGACCAGTACATAGGATTTTTTTCTTGGGCTTGGCACCCAATGTGTGGCTTTGATATAAACACCCACATACCCTGAGTACTGAAGTCTGTTTATATGTATTTTTAAAAAAAAAAGTTGTAAGAGATATAGCTTTTTTCCCCATGTTTGATATGTTTAAAATAATGTGTTCAAAATGTAAAATTCACTGTTTAAAGCTAAAACCCATGTAGTACAACCACAGTACAAATGTATTTTTCCTTCAATATCATATATAAAGTTTTTTGTTCTTGAGACATATATGAGAAATGTATAAATAATTCATAAATCATTGATCACTCTGTCTTAGCTGGCACCCTTATAAAAAGAAATTTTGCTAACCAGTAGTGAGTCAAATGCAAAAATATAAGAAGTGGAGGGTTCGAACTCAGATTTAAAAAAATATTGAGAGCAAATTTTTTTTTGGCTTAATACTATAATGTATAAAAGTTTAAACATGTAATAACCAGACTATGAGTTTTCTTTTAGATGCATGGATTTTTTTTCCAACTTTTTCTCCAAAGTTTTCTGTCTTTTCCAATGGTATGTAGTATTGGGTAGTGTATAAAGAAGTGTATGTGTGTGTAAAATTTATGTACTTGTATATGTAGCGCTGCATATATATGTACATAGGTGTGTATGTGCGATGTGTAAGAACCGATGTGTTTGAAAATCTTTATATGCTTTACATTGCTATATATTTTCTTGGAAACCCATATGCCTGGAGAAATTGTGTTGTAGCCCAAGCAAAGAAATTTTTTTCCAATATATAGATGTGCATTTTTTTTTTCACATCCCAAATGACATTTCATCTATATAGTTTTATATAACAAGATTGTATATTGAATTTGGAAAATTTTCGTCATTCTTTTGGTCATCACTTGAAAATTCCTAGTCAAGGCATTTTTTTAAATGTTTTTGTTTTTTGTTTCATTGTATGTCTGGAGAAATGAAGCAGTAAATCTTAGCTTAAGATTGTGCTTCATGTTTCTACCTACTAACCTGTATTCAAACCCCTATATCCCATCCTGCTCCTTTTTGTTGTATATATATTTCATGTATATATTTGAGATACACACCTAAATTATAAAATTTAATGTTTCAATAACATGTTTTAAAATTATTATTAATTCTTTTTATTAATTATTAGTTCTTTTTATTAAAGTATTATAGATGCAGCACAAATATATACATAGGAGCAAAACTTACTAACAAAATATTGATGTTTTTAAATATTTATTATATGTCATTTTTAGCTTTTTCTTTTAAATTGCTTGTTTTTCTATTAAACTATATATATTTTTTATAAAATCCAATATGGAAGATGCAATTGTTATTAATTGTCTAAAAATAATTAGGGGTTGGAAGCACTATTGTTTTAATCTAGGGAAGGTATTTTTTTTATTAAAGTTTTACTTAAAATAAATGGGATTAAGTAGATTAAAGATTTACTTGTGTTAAAAACATGTTTTCAAATCTATTTCTAATCTGGAAATAGATTTGAATTTATTTTTGGACATTATCTTACAATTGCATCTTCAAAAACAACTGATAAAAGAAAAAGTATAAAATGACTGAATTTTGAGTCACAGAGGAGATTAACTACTTTTAGAGAGAGATTAGATATTCTAGTGAAATGATTGTTAACATTGTGGGGAAACTTAAAATGATGTAGTAGTAAATCAATCATTTCCTGACCCTTGTTGGTCATTTTCCACTGCCATAATATTCTGCTATCTTCAAGTGAAGTAAAGGCCCGATGGAGAACTTTAATAATGCTAATAGAAAGTTGCTGTCATTAAAAAGAATTCAATTGGATCCTCAATTCGCCATGCATGTGCCATACTTTAAAATGGATTCTTAAAATTGCAAGGTAAATTTCCAAGCCGCCACTTAATAGTCAATTTAGTCTAAATAATCTATCAAGATCTCTTCTCATGTATTCTTTAACTTTGCCTTTTTTTTGTTTTAAATATATATGTAAATTGCTTTTCAATAATTTCTATAAATTTAATCCTATCTCATATGCTTTAACTTCTTTTTAATTTTGGTGCAGTCATTTATTTATATATATTTATTATTTGATTTATATATCTGCTTACTTATTAATATGTCAATCTAAAACAATCTGACAAATTGAATTTTATAAAAATCCTTTCTTCTTTCTAAGTAAGCCTTCATGAATCAAGTTTATTAATGTCCTCTTAAAATATATATGTAATGCATTATAAATTAATACGTTCACCAGATTGTTTTATGAATCAACATTTTAGGTTCATTTTAATATAAAAATTGATTTGTTTAACTCTGTAAATCCAGAACTTAAGCTAATTAACGCTTTGAAATCTTATAAAATATTATTTATTTAATTCTAAAA
This sequence comes from Epiperipatus broadwayi, assembly GCA_028023455.1. NCBI lineage: Eukaryota > Metazoa > Onychophora > Udeonychophora > Euonychophora > Peripatidae > Epiperipatus > Epiperipatus broadwayi. Next base: position 8,116,065 of record JAQFVV010000040.1, read on the forward strand.
TAAGGTGACTTAATTGTTTTATATATATATATAACTGCTAGTTATTTTTTTTTATACTCTTAAAATATATGCTATGTATTCCAGTTATTGTAAAATCCATGAAGGTGAGATTGAATTATTTTAAATAGTAGGAATGGGAAGGGGGTGAATCTTAATGTTTCTTTTATTAAATCAAATCATAACGTATATTTTATTAATTTGAAATCAAAATCTTAATGTTTCTTTTGCTAAATAAAATTTTTAAGTATATTTTAGTAAATGAAATTTAAATTTCTATATATATATATTATAATTGCATGGCGTATTATAGTATTCACACAAGGGTCATTTATTTTAAAGCTGTAAAATTTATTCAATGTTGTTAGAGACATATATCATTACTGCATTTCTGTCATTTAGCCTATCTTCGTATATATATTATGTGCTTCTTAATCTGGGGATTATGACAGGTTCGAACCCATAGATTTCTTTTCATCTTCATATAAAAATGCCTCTAGTGGTGACCCCTAAGTCTGGCACATGCTATGCATATTCTTTCTTTGTATAAAATGCCTCTAGCAGTGACCCCTAAGTCTGGCAGTTATAGAAAATAATTAATGGGTCACTCTTTCAGAATTGAATAAAAACAAAACATTTTAAAAGATTTCAAAGCATTAATTACATTATGTTCTGGATTTACAGAGTTAAACAAATCAATTTTTATATTAAAACGAACCTAAAATGTTGATTCATAAAACAATCTGGTGAATGTAGTAATTTATAATGCATTACATATATATTTTAAGAAGATGTTAATAAACTTGATTCATGAAGACTTACTTAGAAAGAAGAAAGGATTTTTAGAAAATTCAATTCGTCAGATTGTTTTAGGTTCACATATTAATAAGCAAGCAGATATATAAATCAAATAATAAATATAAATAAATAAATGACTGCACCAAAATTAAAAAGAAGTTAAAGCATATGAGATAGGATTAAATTTATAGAAATTATTGAAAAGCAATTTACATATATATTTAAAACAAAAAAAGGCAAAGTTAAAGAATACGTGAGAAGAGATCTTGATAGATTATTTAGACTAAATTAACTATTAGGTAGCATTATTAAAGTTCTCCATCGGGCCTTTACTTTACTTGAAGATAGCAGAATATTATGGCAGTGGAAAACGATCAACAAGGGTCAGGAAATGATGGATTTACTACTACATCATTTTAAGTTTCACCACGATGTTAACAATCATTTCACTAGAATATCTAATCTCTCTCTAAAAGTAGTTAATCTCCTCTGTGACTCAAAATTCAGTCATTTTATACTTTTTCTTTTATCAGTTGTTTTTGAAGATGCAATTGTAACATAACGTCCAAAAATAAATTCAAATCTATTTCCAGATTAGAAATAGATTTGAAAACATGTTTATAACACAAGTAAATCTTTAATCTACTTAATCCCATTTATTTTAAGTAAAACTTTAATAAAAAAAATACCTTCCCTAGATTAAAACAATAGTGCTTCCAACCCCTAATTATTTTTAGACAATTAATAACACTTGCATCTTCCATATTGGATTTTATAAAAAATATATAGTTTAATAGAAAAGCAAGCAATTTAAAAGAAAAAGCTAAAAATGACATATAATAAATATTTAAAAACATCAATATTTTGTTAGTAAGTTTTGCTCCTATGTATATATTTGAGCCACATCTATGATACTTTAATAAAAAGAACTAATAATTAATAAAAAGAATTAATAATAATTTTAAAACATGTTATTGAAACATTAAATTTTATAATTTAGGCGCATATCTCAAATATATACATGAAATATATTTACAACAAAAAGGAGCAGTGTGGGATATAGGGGTTTGAATACAGGTTAGTAGGTAGAAACATGAAGCACAATCTTAAGCTAAGATTTACTGCTTCAATATTCAATGCTACAAATGCAAAAATGACATCAATTACATATCTATTTGGAGCAAAGTAGATCCAAACTTCTCCCATGTTGCTCTTGTGATATAGCTTAGTGCAATTAGTCAGTGCTTCTTCATGATTTTCTCCATGATGTTCTTGAATTTAGTACTGTGCAGGTCTTTCATCCTTTCAATCATTACTTTACATCTGACAAATTACAGAGCGTAATTCAAGAAAATAGCCAGTCATGTTTGTAAATAGACCTTGATTTATATAGTCTTTAATTGATTTATAGTTTCCATTCATATTTCTGTACCATTCATGAGTTATCATTATGTAATTGGACATACTGGGACATCTAAGAATGTCAATTGATTCATCTTCTCTCTCACACATCCAGCACACAGGATTGATCTTCTTGAAATTTCTTCTGTATACCAAAAATGAGTTCATAGGGAGGGAGTCCAGGTTCATTTTTATTACAAAATCTTGAAATTTTGCCTCAATGAACCAGAATTATGATCTCCAAATCAGTTGCTGATTGGTAATCCTGAAAGACCCTTTGTTTGTTATTTTTCACATGTATTATTTTATGTGTATTCCAATATTTAATATTTTATATACACCTGTGTCTCATTTTATGTGGTAGATAGGTTCCTCAGAAAATGCGCACAAAAGAAATCACATAAAATTAGATATAACTTACTTTGAATAATGGGAGATACATACTGTGATTTTCAAAAATCGCATAAAAGCAAAGCAACTACATAAAATTACTTTAAAATTTGCATAAAAAAATAAGGAAATAAAATATGACTAATAAAAAATTTCAAATTTGAAAAAAACTGATATAAGATAAACTTTTTTTTATTAAATACAGTATTTAATTTTATTCAAAACAATATATTTTTATGCATAATTTACAGTATTTTACATTTTTTCATACATGTACAATATTTTAATCATTATCACTATTTGGTGATATGCAGGTTCGTTTGTGAACTGGTAAGACATCATTTTCATCATAAGAAGAAATACAACTAGTGCCAACTTCATTTTTTTAAATTGCTCTTATAGTGGATTCGCCCTGACTAAAATGTTTTCCAATCACTGTTGATCCTTCCCATTTCGCTAAGCAATCTAAAATTGAAATTTTTGTTTCGAAAGAAACTTATTTTCTTGGGTGTTTTTCTACTCCATAAGGGTAAATTAAAACTTTAAAATAAAAATGAGAACTTAGATTTATGATAATAAAAAAACACCTACTCACCACTGTTGTGCAAAATTTAATTAAAACTAACAATTAAAAATTAAATTCTTATTTTTGTCTTTAATTTTCAGTTCCATTTAAAGATCAATTTTTATTGTTTCACATCACATTACTTAATTTTTAAATTGTTAATTACAATTAAAAATCAGATTTTACTTTTTAATTGTCAAATTTAATTGTGCCCACCACTGTTACTCACTTTTTAAAAATAAACTTGCAGACACTAAATGATTAATTGATTACATAATGTTTTTTTAAAAAGCAGAAATAGACAGTGATTTAAAATGCAAAAACAACAACATGCATACTATCTGCATGTATAACGTTTGAACAGATTTATATTATAATATATTTAATGTGTGTATATAAAATGGGTAAATCCTGATTTTAAGTGAATTATGTACTTCTTTATTGTATAAAATATATTACAGTACTATTATAAAGGGCTGAAAATTATGAAATTATTAGATGGAAGTCGAACTCAGATAATTCATCATTACTTTAAATATGACATGTGAGTGCATGAAGTTTATAATATTTAAAGTAATAGCTCATTATTGGAGCTTGACATTCTGATCTAATAATTTTTATCACATAAAAGAAAACCACATACAAAGATATTAAAAAGAAACATGAATCACATAACTTCAAAATCACATGAAAAAAATCCGCATAAAATGAGACCCAGGTGTAATTGGATTTCCATTCAGGTCAACCATTTTCCGGATATTATCAAGTAAAAATTCCACCATCTATTATTAGTGGGTGATAGTCTATCCATTGGTGTGGCAACTTCTTGATATAAAATAGTCAAGTATTTATTTTGAAGCCAGAAGAGTAAGTTATAGTTTCTCTGAAATATCATGGTTTTGACAGAATGGAATGAAAGGCCATTGAACCTTCTAGGCATTTGGAGTTTTTGAAGGCTGGTGGCAGCAAACTTTCAGTCCCAGAATAGATTTGTGCACAGAGAGTTCATTTTTGATACCTTTTTTGGAGGGGCAGATACCAGATAGGAAATAATTAATTTTCAGGAATATCAATGAGTTTAAAAGTATTACCTTACCATGAAGTGAAACATATATCTTAGAAAGGGTGGTCGTTGTCCTGAAAATATCTGTTAAGAGGGATTCTTCAATTTTTCTCTTCATAACACTATTTGATTTTGAAAAAATGAAGCATAGGAATTTCTGAGGGTCAGCTATAAAGTTTGATTTTTCTTTCAATTAGCAAGCTCCAGGAGAGTGATTCTTCCTTATTGAATTTGAGTTTGTATTTGTCTGAGTACCAAGCTAATATCTTCTCTAGTTAGTAATATATTTCTTGGATGGCAGACACATAAATATGTCATCCATATAGCTGAGATGTTTAATCTCCCTTCCCATGGCAAGTACAAACACTCCAGGCAATGATCTTCAATCTCCATCAAAAGCAGATTGACATAAGCTATAAAATATAGCACACTTAGTGAAGATCCTTGAGGAATAGATAGAGGGCTTAAACCTAGACACAATTTTTCCATTCATTGTGATGTGGATGATTGTGTTCACTAGTAGGTTTGCAATCATTTTTAGATAAACATTCAGCATCCCATATTTCAGGAGAATGTCAATCAGAATGACTATCCTGACTGAGTCGAATGCCACCAAGATACCAAGGTGGACAGCAATTTGTTTTGACATCTTCTGGGCTCTGATAATATCAATAAGGACCTTCATTTGGCCAAGAGCATTAATTGATGACTACCCTTTTTGCATATTGGTTAATAGAAATGTTATTTGTAGATTTTCACTTGAATTTGATCCTTAATTAGTTGTTCTATGATTTTAATTAAGAGGGGAGCCATTGAGATAGGCCTCAGATTGTTTAAGTCATGTCTTTGAGATAGGCCTCAGATTGTTTAAGTCATGTCTTCCATCCTTTTTCTTTAGGAAATGTATGAGAGATATTGGATACAAGTTGTTAATCTCTCGACTTCCCTTTGCTAAGTTGTTTATCATGGCTTTGATTATTGGCACTGAATATTTCTCTAGATGTAGGATGAACTGCAGCATGCCATGTATTTCTGGGTGAACTCTCTCTGGGTGGCTTTTAGCTTGATGCAGATCTATTCTTCAGTGATATCATGGGTCAGATGTCATTTAGGCTGAATATTGCATTGACATTCCCAGTCTGATCAGATTGAAGTGTTGCCCTAAAGTGTTCTCTAATTGCACAGATCATTTCTGAGCCTACAAGAATGCTGTTATCTATTGTTAATGACAGTAAAACAGATTTTCTGCTGCCCATTCCCAGTGGCCATGGAAGTAACTTTTGGACCAACATTGTTGGTCTGGCAGGAATCTTGTGGCCCACTTGATCAACATATATTTGGCCAGAGATCTCTGCTTATCCCTGTATTGGCATTTCAGGGCAAGAACAAGATGTAAAAATTGAAATCAAGTGGAATTTCTTTCAGGTTTTGGTCAATAGCATCAAGGTCAGCTAATAGGTGGTTAGGGCCTTTTTTGTTAAGGGAAACCTAATTTATTATGGTTTGGAGGATGCCAATGAAGGCAAAACATGCGTCCACCACTAGTAGTTTTAGGATACCAAATTTTTAAAGACAAATGTAGGGCTCAGAAAAGACCTGTTTAGGTGTGGTCTGTTTTAGTAACATTCGAATGGTGTCGTTATTTCTCTTCTCCCATCGGATGTCCAATACTTGTTTCAAGAGATATTTCTAGAAAAAAGTGGTCAGAAAATATCACCAGTCGGAGTTTTGCCTTAATTTTGAAATAAATAATTGGGGAGTAATAGACAAATTCAATCAAGGATCTGGCATTTTAATGTAGAAGGAAAAGGCATCTATGGGGAAGAAGCCCTCTCCACTCATCAGGATATGATTAAAGAGGTGAATGTATTTTTTATCAAAAGAACTATGTCACATTGAAATCACCCATTAGAATGATTAGAAATAGGTTTGAGGTCATGACCAAATTGATGTCAGTGATAACATTCATGATTAGATTGTGATTATTTTTCATGTAGAGGTAGATTAGATTGATTTGAAAGTGGTTATATATATATATATATATATATATATATATATATATATATATATATATATATATATATATATATATATATATATAAAACAATTAGGCAATTTGAGTCTAAGTACAGAGATTTAAAGCTTGTAGGGGGATCTTTCTTATAATTGATTAAAATAGCTACCCCTCCTGCTGCTGTCATTAAAGTTGAGTATTTGAAGAAACCTATATTTTAAAGAATCTGATTGATTTTAGAACATGAATTTAGATGTAATTTGGTTTCTGCCATGCATACTATGGCCTGTCAATCAAGTTCAGACCTCTAATGTTAACTCCATAGAAATTTAGCTTCATATAATTTGTATGAGATGATTTGTCCCTGATTGACTCTGCCATTACCCATTGGCTGATATCTCCCAGTTCCTGCCAGACTTCATTGTTCCAGCACTTAGTCGAGTGTATGTTCATTTTCCACAGACTGATTGTCCACCTCAGGAGAAGCCTAGTCTGTTTGGGAGATATCATTGTCATTAAGACCTATGAAAGAAGTTAATAAAAGTTCCATCTAGACTGTTACTGTCATCTTGATTCACTGTTCCTCTGCCTTAGAGGTCCTCGATGAGATCTTAATAGGGGATTGAATATTGGCTTTTCTTCTCGTATTATTCTTATCAAGCCACTGATTTATACCAATATCTTCATGGTATTGTTTATTTAGTTTCTCAGAATTGTCATTTGAATTTGATGAAATATCTTTATGTGAGATGTACCTGATTTGTTGTCTTGATTTCCTTTTTTTTCTTGTTATGCTTTGATGATATTTTTGTATTTTGTTTTGTTCTTATAGGGATAGAGTCTTCATGCGTCCATTCATTTTGGTCACCAATGACTGTTGCATCAGTCTAATTAATTCTCACCAATAACCAACCTGGAACCATTTGTCTCATTCTCAGTCAGATTATAAGGTGGGTTTTGAGCTTCACTAGTGAGGTATTGTATCTCAGTGGTATTTGAACTGATTGGCATATTTAGGGGGTTGTGATCCAACATGTTACATATGGGAGTGAATAGGGATTGTTGGATCAGGTTGACTGACTTCTTTAGGATTTGTGTCTAATTATATCAAGTCAATTGGATTGTCCCCATCAATTATTTTAGAGCCCAGTGTTGAGATCAGTGTTGCCTTTCCTGTCTTTTTATTGCATTTTGAATCCTATTCCATTTCAAGCTGCATACCATATAGATGCAAACTTTGCAGTTTTTAATAAGGTGATTTTGTTCTAAGCAAAAAACAAATTTGTGGTGGAACTCCACAGAATGTTTGAACCATTTGTGAACTTCTGGAGTAGACCACCTTTGGTATGTCATTGGGGTCCCCTTCTTTTTTCAAGATAGTAGTGAAAGTACCAGTGTTGGTCAGGATGTGGCTATTAGTTCGATGATCATATCTGTATATTAGTCCAGTTGTTTCCCCATATTTCTTAAGCATGTTATCCAATTCTGCTTGATCAAAATTCAACAAACAGTTCTTGATGGTTCCATTGAGTGTGATTGTTCGATTTATATCAATTTTGCAGATGATCTTCCCATCCAATTGTCTAATGTTATTTTTGAAAGAATTTCTATTAGATCATGTAAGTAAATTCGGTAATTATGTATCTATCATTTGGATGGGAAAAGATCTTAATAATACCCATCCAAATATCATTTTCAAAGACCATATTATAAAATTTCTCTATAGGGAATTTAAATAATCCTCTATTACGATTTGTTATGGCCAAAATCAGGGTTTTGTCATTGATAGTTTGTAAAAGAAGTTAGCAAGAGATCAGAGATTGAGATGTTTAATTGAGTATTTATTTTTTGGTATTCTTCTTCAGTGAGTTGTATTATATTTTCTCATTATGAGCTTCTATTTGTTGTGATATATTATCAATTTCCATATCAAAAAAATTCAGTATAGAATTTTGGTTTTTATTTATTGTGTTTCCATTTTCCTTTAACTTATCATTTTCCTTTTTAAGGACATTGACATAGGTTTTACTTTTATTCCTACTATTATAACTTATTGACATATTTTCACTTTGCTCTTGGTGTGGAAAAACACTTTCTTTGGTTTTATGGTGTTTAGAGTTTATAGATTCCTTAGAAGGCAATTTTTCATCTTTAAAATTTTCCATAATGTTGTTGCCGCTTATAGCGCCCTCAAACGGTTTTTTTAAACAAATTTCACTAAGTGTTTTTGATTTAGTTGTCACTATTATTCTTATGTGTGTTGGGATAGTTATGATAATTAGCAGATTTTTCAGGGTTTCAGAATCCATTAACTTAGGTGCTTCCATATCATTTTAAATAATTTTTGAACTAGTAATATTGTTTACTATACCGGACGATTGATTAGGATTTTTTGATCAGTTTTCTTTTGGTTTTTATGAGGTTTGAGATGTGAATCAGAATTCTTGTAATAATTATCATTTGATTTAGAGAAATTGTGATTTAGGTAGGTATCTGATTTGGTGAGCTTTTGCCGAATTGTTGTCTAATTTGTCTATTCAAACTTCTATTGGCCATATTAGAAATATCATTGGAAAGTTTTCTATTCTTGCTTTTAACAGATTTCGATTTTTTATCCCCTTTCATGACTTAAGATTTAATGAAAAGTCACTTGCCTACTTAATGTGGCACTTTTTTCAGCTCCAACTATTTTCCTGATTAAAACTTTAGTCTTTGCAGGAGCTTGGTGTGGTTGTTGTAACACTATTAATTGCCATTGCTGTTTCAAGATCATATTATTATTTATACATCTTAATTCTACATGTTAATATTGTAGTAAACAGTTACATCCTAGATAAAGTTGTAGTTTGCTTACCTATAGTTATGAATTATAACTTTCTATATATGTAATCCATGGATCATAGGAACTAGCCAAAGGGATATTATTAAAGCATATTTATAATGTTTTATCAATAATTGCCCTTCAAATATGCTTTCTCCTCCCTAGATTAATACATTACAAATGTAGGTTTTGTATCTTACTATGGTTTACTAACTAATTTAGTCCCTAAGTAGTATGTTTGAGATACTAGTCTTGAGAACTGGGTTATATAGATATGCAAATAAAGGCTATCTATTTTAAGGCATGTTAAGTTAGTTAAAGGTATTTATGTTTTGTATATGTATAGGTTGTGCCCATGTCATCACAAAGTACCTGTAGTACATTAATTGCTTGCTGCATGTTTTCCTTAAGAGCACTGGCAGAAGTCACCCTCATACTTCTAGTTTGGGTAAAGCAAACTATTTTAGAACTGGAACACAAGGATCCAGATTGTTATTAAAGCTTCTCTGACCTCCTGAACTATTAATGTTCTCGTATTTGTGGCAAGTTGTTCAGTCTTAGGAAACCGGCATTCGATGCTGAAGCCCATGAATAATGACCTACTTACATCCTCTATCTTTATTAATATTTTAATATGTGCCATAGAGTGTGTCAGTAGTAGACCTAGCGTAAACCAGTTTCTCTCCCATGTGTTAAATGATTATACAGCATTAAGCTGAACCCTAATCTAGATTATCATACTAACTTGCATATCCTTGAGCTTGTTTATGTGGTAATTCTTAATCTTTTCTGTATAGATAGATGCCACAGAAGCACTGTATATTTAGTTATAACTTTGTCTAATATATTCCATGTGATTTGGCATATTGCAAACTAACTAGGACTTGGCATATTAATATAAGTATTAATATGATCACCGCAGGTTAATTTATTAAATATATATAATGAGAATATGTAACTACCAATGTAATTAATTATGTAATGCCTGTGAGAGTAATATCCCGATTATATAACAATTGTGTTTTATTTATGATTTATCCTATTTTATTTATTAAATTATTATTTAAAATATAACTCGTTTCTATTTCTTTATTGCTTGTAAACCATTTCACATCCAATTGCATATTAATTTATTTGTACAGCATTAGATATATAAATACCACTCTGTTAGACTTAGTAATTAGTTATTAATATATTGTTAGTTCACAGAGCCACACGTGTGTATTCCACTAATTTAATAGTAATTTAGTCATTTATTCCCTGAGTCTCTTGTTCCACTCTTTGCTACTGCCGGCCTGCAATTGAAAATTGAACTCATGTGTAATGTGGGAAATGTCATCCATAGGATATTAAGTTATGGAGTAGGGGTGAACGGGTTGAATGCTGGTCCAGCTTTGGATCTCACCATCTAGATTCGAATCAGCTTTACTGTGTTCAACCTATACTCTGGATTTTGTTGCGTGGGTGTACAAATATTACCGTTACAATTAGTTAAATAACTAAAACTGAATGGAAATACTAAAACTTGTTTACCGACAGAACATTTTACGTAGTAATATATTTTTATTAAGATTTTGTTTTAATTCAAAATAGATATTTATGGATCTCAAACGGAAACTCTTAAGGTTGCTTCCGGTTTACACTTAAGTTTACTATTAGCTTTATATCTTTCTTGCAAAATGACAACTGATCAAAATGTGAACTTAAAAACTATTTACGATTTAAGACTAAGTGGATGTAATTACATTTAATATGAAATTCCATAAATGTAAACCTAATGCATAAAACGTACAAAATGAGTAGATTATTTTTAAAAGTTTATTTAAAATATAATTATACTAAAATAATTTAGTAAAAATACTTTATTAAATTAAATTTTCAATTAGAAAAGAAAAGAAATAAAATGATAATGTAATGTGCTTTTAAGAACAAATTGCTACTTTTTTGTATATTTAGAATTGTTCAATATTTTGAAATTTTGGTCTGAGCAAGAGCCATATATGTTAATGCCCACAATCATTAATAAATTATTGTATTTATTGTAAAAATCTTATCTTTTTTGCTTTCTTCCTCTACAAAATGTTTAGATTTACTCTAAATTTAAAAATTTGCTAATTTTAGTTGGAATGTATATAATCACCATTTATGGAATAGAATTGAACTGATGACAATTAATTTTGATGATTATTTGTTTTGATTAGTGTTTTTACTTTTGATGGCATATTCCCCGGGTTTGTACTGGAAATCTTATGAAAAATAAATAAATTTGGAATTGCAATAAACTTCTTGTTAAATGCATAAAATTCAAGTCTAGTCCAAGTATTACCCTTTTGGTAATATTGGAAAAATATCTGTATTTAATCATAAAAGTATAAGCATCCCTATTAACTATTTTTATATGGTTAATTCATATTTGAACTCGCTTGATATCCCACAATGTGAGTTCCAGTACACATTATCTTAAACTACATTAGAAAAACCCTGAAAGTATCAAAAATGTAAATAAATTTTGATGCTTTTTTAACTGTTCACATCACGGCTCAAATGTTTGGAGTGCTTTATTTACGAGTACTGTACATCAAAATATTAAACTTACCAAGGGTCATTTGTATATTCACAATCACATATTTCATTACATAAGTAAAAAAAAAGTGAACAGGAAACAGTAATGATCCATAATATAATGATTGACTTGAGAAAAAAATCAGAACATATTTATCATTTTCATTTGTTTAAAAAAGGCATATGATAATGTAGACTGGAATATAATATTTAGAACACTAAGAAATGTAAAAAAGATTTCAAAGTCGGAAGAATAACACATTGCTGTACACGTATTAATCATTATGAAAAACAAAGAAAATGAAGCTAAAATAAGAAAATATATGATATGATTCTAGTCATTTATCTTTGCTTTTTAATGTCTATAATGAAAAATACAGAGGAATATATATGGCAATGTTAAAGAAAAAACTGAACAATTTGTCGTTTATTTTCAGGTTACTTCTAAATTCAAACCGATCACTTCTTAATATTTTCTTTGACTCTATTTTCAATTCGGTGATAAATTAATCAAAAATTTTTAAATATATGATAGGAAGTTTACAGTTCTGTGCTCTCCATACTGCTTGATTTTATATTTACGAGAGATTACTATCATTGCGTTCTTTTCAAAAACCCATCGTCTTTTCAGTACTATTCATTTTATTTAGCAATTTATAAATAATTGTTTTGACTTGTATAAAGATTTAAATATCTCATATAGAATGTCATATATTCCCACTACCTTGCACTACTTTAATTTTTTTGTATTTAATTCCCTTTTCCCATTTTAAATTGCCTAATACTATCATTATATTTTCATCTATCTTTCAAAAGAAGAATCTTACATCCGAATTTCTTTTGCAATATCACATTCTATATAAATGCAGTTTCAAAGACTTTTATCTTTCAAAAGTAACCTTTATTAGTAAAAGGATTACAAAAATTTTGGGTACACTTACCCCTTGAGAATTACAAAGTGTACAATGTGACAAACAAGGTAAAACAATTATTGATTATATAAAGTAAATATGCTTGATAACAATTATGTCCATTAAAGAGTTGCTATAATGTTGATATTAATGTGTATCTAAACATGAGTATCTATACATGGATCTACATGGCCCAGCTACTGAGAAGCCATACATCACCCAATGATCTCACCCCTGGGGCCCTGAAGCGAAGACTCAAATGCTTCAGCTGAATAGGTGGACAAGTCCAGCATTGCGCCAACCACCACAACAGGCAGCGAGGTCCAAGGCTCAAGTCTATTGAATAATAAATTCTCGACCTGCAGCCGAGCCATATCAGGACCATTCCAGATGCCCCTGTTTCCCAATCAACAGTCCAAATGTGCAGGGATTGCATTCGGTCTACCTGCCCAGAATTGGAAAGCCAATTAAGAAAGTACATAGCGAGCACAGATCTGAACTGCCTAAAACCAACCTATCAAGGGGGCACAGCAGCCAACCAGAGCAGGAATGGTGCTGAGACTTTGACCAGGTACCCTCCCAGTAGGTATTCCAGGTAGCGGCAATAATTGTCAACAGCCTGCACCAAAGAACCAGCCTCCTAACGACCGCCACCACCCCGAGGAAGAAAAGAGGAGTGCAGACCTATGCCCGGAAAATTATTGCAGCAAATCCTCCATCAAAGTTACAAAATTTGGAGGTGGCCCAAATCAGACCAACCACCTTACAAACTCTCTAATTTTAAAGTTAACCAAAGAAAAAAATGATTAGCTCAAATCAACACTGCCATAATAAACAAGCCATCAGGGGGTTGAAACAGCCTCCAAAGTCAGCTTCATTGTTGTTAACTCTTGATACGTGTCATATATTCTAAATACTAGTTCAACTCATCCGACTGCAAGGTTCTCCAGGGATTATAATCTAGCTTATATATTTCCATTTGGTTATTCCAATTATGAACAGTGATTAGCATTGTAGGATTCTTGCTTATTGTTTGGTTGTACAGTAGAGCTGAATGGCAGCAACCTATTATAGTAACTAGCTTCTGTAACTATGTTGTGGACTTGGTTGTAGTAGGATCCCAACTGGGACTCTTGTATTGATCCTATTTGAATTCTGCTTATGTTAATTGAAATCTAGGTCTTGTTTCGTAGTCAAGGTTTCAATTGTGTAGTGTAAAAGTTTCAAAGACTCTTATACTTTTGTTTTTCCTTTTATTACCCTTCACTGTTGCTGTTTTTTCAGCAGGTACAAAATTTCTTCCAGTACTCAAAGCTCTTTTCCAATATGCCTCTCTCCACCTATATCATTTCTTTCTTCATTATTTCACAACTTTCATTTACTTCACCATTATCTAGTTTCATTTAAATGAGAACTCATCCATCATTTTAATAAAATTTAACTGAGTTACTTTATTTTAATTGTAGTCATTTTCCATTTGTTTTTAAGCCTAAGAATGCATCTAAATTTTATGGGATATATATGGTGGCTTGTCTCTGCAGAAAGACTGTTATCTGACTTTACATCTGCCCCTAGATAATCTAATCAATTTGTTTGTGATAATTATTTTGAATCAAATTAGAATCCAATTAACACTATTTATTGATGCTAGAAATTTCCAGTTTTTTTTTTTTTTTTGCTATATAAGTTCTCAAAATACTAGTGGGCAACAATAACATCATGATTTCAAAACTTAATGAGCCATTCCTATTTTTCTTTTATCAAAATAAAAATATCCCATTACCTTACCACATTATTTCATTCTCCAATAATAAATAAAAAATTAATTTTTATTTTATCTTATTCCTGTACTCTTGCATCTATTCAGAATCAACATATATAACTGAATTAATATTATTTTTTGCCTCAGACTTTATCTTCACATCATAATTATATTTTATTATATTCTCAAATGATTATATTTGTCTGTTCCATTTTTACAAAAAACAATCAACACCTGATTCTTCTTGATCAACTGAATATATCATCTGAACTTATCACCCAAGAAGAGGATAAGATTTATCCATATAGATTCATCTATGTAACTCTAAATACAATTTATCCAAACTTCAAACACTTTTTAGCAAAACTTTAGTTATTACTAATCTCATTTTCTATCTTCAAATTTTCAAACTGTTCCCATGTTTCCAAAATTCACATTCAATGTTCCAATTTTGCAGAAATTTCATTGGATGATGATGGAAGCTTATAATATATCTCTTCTTTTAAGGATTCTGATCAATATCTTTTATACTATCACATAATTGTTATTAAACAAGGCAAAACTCTCCATACAGTGGTGCCACCCTGTGTCAGAAACTAGTCTGGGGATATTGGATGAGTAGGCACTAGATAGGGATTTTATGCACAAGCCTTCTGGCATCCATTGATTACTCTGGTTGGCACAGGATGGCACTACTTTATGGAGAGTTTTGCCTTGTTTAATAACAATTATGTGCTAGTATTGATCATGTGATGTTTAGTGGCATAACACCAATCCTGCCTAATAGGATACCAAAATGTATGACTATATAAGCTATTGAGCTTAGATTAAAAATATTATTGTGTTTTCAATTTCATTATCATAGTTTTGTAGTTAAGTAGATATAAAAGGTGGCTGCTGGAGGGTTGCATTGTATCCTGAGATCTGCTCTTCACTGATGAAGGCCACAAGCCAGAAAGTAGTCTGGGGATATTGTATGAATAGACATGTCAATTTGCTTAATAATCACAAAGAACATTTTTTAGAAGTAATGAAAGATTGTATAAAACAAAAAAGGACTGACTTCATTTTTAAACAAACTAATTTAAAAACAGTTTTATAAATATTTAATAATTAAATAAAATCAATTTTTTCGTTCTCTCTAATCTTACAGCATTGTTAATGATATTCATTCATCTTCAGATACAAAACTTATTATTCATATTTATATAATAATCATCCAATTTTATTTTTGTAAATGCATATTATATGAATCTGATTATTTCATTCGTTAAATTATGATATAAAAGTCATTATTATACTGCACTTCAAACACACGCCGGTGAAGCTACATTTTAATTATGTTTTATTGTGGCTTAGCGCTTTCGGAGCATATTTGCTCCCATATTCATAGCCTGTGTCATTTGTCAATTTTTATCATTAGTGTATGCAAATTAATCAAACAGTTAATTTCTTGGAAATTGAGAAGCAGGAATCTCATTTATTGATGGCCTTTGGGTCGTTCACAATGAAATATGCCTCTTTTATTTTGCATTTGGCATCATTTCTTTCCAAGCACCTGATTTCAGCATAAGTGGGTTCAAAATTGTGATTAGATGTTTTTAGTCAGTAATTTTGATTAGAAATTGTTGTATTTTGTAAAAATTGCATACACGTTGTGCACTCCAGAAAAACTAGAATTTATTCGAGAGATTGTTTTTAGATCGTGTACTGATAACTGAGGAATTTAATTAAAGCATTAACATAATGGTGATCAACAATTCCAAGAGGTATTTGCTGATTGCAAATATTTCTAGATAAGAGACCTTACCTTATTGGAGAATGTGATTAATTGTTGTAGTTATCAAAAAGCTATAAAAAGAGTATGTAAGAAGTACATAGGCCATTTTTCGAGTACATCTCCAGTTGACATTCATGTTCAATTCTGTTAGAAGAGATCTAGTATCAGTACTTCAGTTAATGTCCAGCGCTCAGTGGAAATGTAGTTCACAGGCATAGCTGAATAGACCCACAGAGATTTGGAGACCCTAGCCTGAGGAAACCATCTGGATAGCAGCTAAATGAAGAGTTGAGTTTCCAGAGGTTATCAAGTGGAGTTACTGGTGGATTGTTGCAGAGACGGAAGCTGTAAGGAGCTTATAGTCGGTCACAGTGCTACACTATGATGTGTTCGTGTACAGCTAAACTGGACCGAGGCCAAGGTGTGCTTAAATCTAGCCCATTGTGAACCGCTTTGTAGCAGCCAGCCTGAAGGTACATCAAGGGAATTGAACATTAGTGAACTGTAGAGATAGTGTTGTTACAAACTATTCGATATTCTGATTACTTAAAATATTGTGAGTCTTTTATTGTACATAATCATTTTCTGGCCACCCAGTCATACTTGTGGACACAGCAAAATAAAATCATATTTAAATTTCACAGTAAATTTAGTAGTTTAACTTCATCACACCGATGAAAGAAAAAAAGTTTTTCTACCCAATCCCTTTGGACTAAATTTTAAATCTGTCTGATCAAAACAGTGCCTGACATTTGAGTTACTAAAGTAAATCACATTAATTATCTACAAGTCAAAACTGGTGGGAAGAGCATTCTATAAATATGTCATATTTAAAACTACAATCCGTAATACCAAAATCAATACAAATATATCTAACCTGAACGATTGTCTCAGGAATAAAAAAACAGATTTATACAAAGTATTTATCTGGCAATTGATACCTTAAAGATAGATAACAAATATTCTCCCAGTGGTTGCACAAAAAATAAACAGAAATAATTTATTAAAATAAAAGATGATAATTCTGAATCCAACTTTTTTCTGTTTTATATATTTTGTTTAATTTTCGGTTTACATTTTTTTAATCTTTTGTAGCAAAATTAGTCATATTTATTTATAATTTACTTGAATATTATAAATCCTAATTAAACGAACACTTATTTATAATTGTTAATAATGAAGAAGATATATTTACATATATTTTACTACACATTTTATGAAGGCTATGAATATGAGGCATGGATCCTCGAAAACATTAAGCCGATAAACTTTAATATCAATTTATATCTTCTTCTTTATTAACAATTATAAATAAGTGTTCTTTTGTTACATAATATTGAGTAGTAAAACTATATTTGTAAATCCTAATTGTAAATTAATAACTTAAAAAATGAATTAATTCTTTGTAATAAATGTGACTGGAATTGGCTGAGTATTTATAATTTTATAGTTATGTTGAGAAACAAAGTAGCACTTAAAAACAGTCAATCCAAATATTACATCTAGTTATTTGAAATTTTTATGTGCAATGAAAGTATACTTTTATTTCTAAAAAATAAGAGTGGAAAAAAAAAAAGAGTAGTCAACAAACTTAATAGACAGACTACTAACAAAGATACTAGTTACTATCAATCTAAATAGATCTCAATCTTCAAGTTATTGAATACTCTCTAGTTTCCAAGTAGTTGGATTACAAATATAAGCTATAAAGGTTGTAGATTCAATTAATACATTTATTGTTACGTTCATTGCAATAATTTTAATATTTGGATATGTAAACTAAATTATTGATTCATGAATTTAAATAATAATAACATTAAAAAATATGGTATTTGTGCTTATTGTGATATTAACGCTCTCTATCGTTAAATAATTAAAGTTGCTTAAATTCTCGGCTAGGAAATTCGTAGGTTATCCCTGTTTAGAAGTTGTATTGTTTATGCAAAATAAAACTCCCCACTAACATAAAGTTGAATTTTAAAGAATATTTATGTAGACCGAACACTATGCCCCACAATTATAATAACTAACGAGATTATCAACGAACACGTGCACACATACATGCGGTAGCAAAAATTGTAAGAATTATTTAAATTTTAATGGAAAAGCCGATATTAAGAAGCTAAGAGGAAAAACAAAATAATTTGTGGACATCTTATATTTTACGTCCATGAGTTAAAAAAAAAATACTATTTTTCTATAGGTTTTTTTTTTTGCTATTAAATACTGAATAAGCTTTAGGCAAGTTATTGTTGAATAAATTGAAGTAAGATTTTTTTCCGTGGGATAGTATTCTCAGGTATAGCGACTTTAGGGAAAAAGTTCCCTGTATAATAAAAATTAAACTACATGTAAAAACTCGATCTTTTTTCTTGACACTTTAAAAGTAATGTAAGTTTTAATGAAATTTTTTGTTGAAATGATCTGCTATATAATTTTGTAAAGTGTTTTTAAAGATTGGTATAAAACATTTGAGTTAAATATACAAATAATTTTAGATTGCTAGTGATATGCTAATTTTTGCTATAAACAGTATAATTGGGATAATAAAGTTACCATGTGTTATATGTTAGAAACAAAAGCAATAACTAACTAATTATATTTTATTAATCATCAATACAAGACTTATGTATATAACTGTTTAGAGTCATTAATTTGATATGGAAGTAACATAATTTCTCTATTCCTTAATTCTTTATGCATTGATTGTAAATATTTATATAATAATAATACAATTTAATACATTTTCTATAGTCATTTTTTATAATAAGAAATAATGCATTTAAAAAATTAATTTTAGAAAGTGTATTAAATCGTATTATAGTTCGCCATGATCTGCGAAACTAACGTTACAAGTTTATTCAGCTTTAGTTTATAATTTTTGGCAGATACTTGCTTGCACAAGTACATTTCTGATAATTTTGAGTTATCAAATAGATATCCTATCTTTTGACTTTTGCCATTAAATTTAAACTGAATTTTTTTAAACGTTTGAGAAACATTCTAAAAGAATTTGATCATGGATTTTGTAAATAAGGGCAGCCTGTTTAGAAGGATTTTTTAGTGCAAAAAGTATTGGGAATGTATAAAATAGTCATTATTGAAAAAGTTAGATCATTATTTTCATTGATATGCCAAACCTTAATAAAATCTTAGTTTTATTCTAAGGCTTTCCCATATTAAAAGTGTTTTTTTTTATTGATGAGGGATATTATGGACTGATCGGAGAAATCATTGCAGCACTGAAATAATTAAATCAGTGCAATTAAAAACAATTGTGACTAAAGTTATAGAGTCAATTTGTATAAGAAGATAAAAAAAATTGCTTAGTTCTATATCATTACTGCTCTACTACATGAAGTAAGATTAAGAATCATATAAATGTTTATGTTGTGATTTATATATTATATACAATGTAAATTATTTTGTTTACTATTTATTTTATGAACATTTTCTGAAATGACATCACACTATTAAAAATGCACAATATTTGTCACAACTAAATATTTCTAAGTAGGTCACCCTAATTATTGAAATCATGCTAATCTTTATTCTGGAAATGTGTATTCATATATACAATTCGGCAAGTATTAAAAAATTATTGAAAAGTTTATTAGTATTTTTTTCAAATGGCCTATTGAGCAAAGAAATATATTTAAGAGAAACAAATATATATTAAATAAATAAAAAAAAGTATTATAAATAATGTATTTTTTAAAAATATCTCATTTTAATGCTTATTTCAGTTAGGTGCTTGAGACAGTTGCCTCTTTGCTTCACCCATGGGACCAAGTTTGCTCAGACCTATATATTTGTTCTTTGTGATTGCTTTGCTTACTTTATTGGCTGTATGGTTTCTAGTTCAAATGAATGCAATTTCTTTATTGCAATGTAATAAATTAAAGACGGTATTAGATGAAACATTGATGATATTAAATACAATCTTAATGTATGGTACTTCAACACTAAAAATGTATTAAAGTTGTGTTTAATATTTTCAGTGTTTTCTTCATGTATGAAAAGATATTAATAGTGTCTTTAATTTATTTTGCCTTCTTGGATAATTGACTGGTTAAAGGTTTTTTTTTTTGTTCCCAGCTCTGATTGGCTGGAGTTTGGTAGGCATAATCATCACTTACTCTTCCATTGATAAGGCTTATATATTACTTGTAATGCATCTTTGGAAATATCTTAGTAAGTGTCAAGTTATTTTTTTTTCTAATGATGTCTAAACTGTTTGTCCCTGGCTGATTCAATTATAACAGAATCTACTTCGCTACCTCACAACCAGTTTATTTGGTGTGCTATTTTAGGTTTCTCTCCCGGATTGATTGTTTCAATTCAGAAGTCTATCTATAGTTGATCTTCATGCCTGTAATGTAGATATTCCTGATAGATTTTTTCATTGAAGGTATAGGCATTGTGTGTTTATTGTGATAGCAAAGACCCATTTAATGTTTCTGCTGTATTTATAAATTATAGGCATTGTTTGTTCATTGTATAGTGCATGAAATAAATATCAAAAGTCTGTATTGACAGTTTAAGGGCTTGATGTTTTTATTTGAAATGAATTGATAGTCTACTATAATATTCAAGTTTTGTTTCAAACACTGCTGATTTGATTCACTTTTACAACTTTGTATTGTATTTCGTTAAACCAGATGCAGCCTGTTAGATTGCCATGTTCTTTGTTTGAAATAATCGCATGCAGATGAAAGATTTTATTTTTTTTTTTGTAATTTTTTTTTATAGCTTTAGTAAGGAAAAGAATCTGATTATCTTTATAATCTTTAATGACTTTACAGTTTTGCTGCAATTTTAATTACTGTTGAAATTGTTTTAGTTCCAATGGAGACTGCTGATCCAGAATTCATTTGTATTGTAATTAATATCTCCTTTATTATGACTTGGATCTTGAATATTTTCAGTTTATTTATATTATGCCACTTGCATTGTTAAGATTGCGTTTTTTTTCTTTCTTGAAGCAAGCTGCTTTTATGTGCTGAATAAAACTGCATATTGTGCAAATCATACTATGTGACATTGTTTTACCCATAAAATTCTTGCTAAAGCAAATGTTGTAACTTAAAGATGTTTCTGGCTTGCTTTTTGATATGACTTTGACTGGTCTTGTCTATTTGATTAAGCTTTCTTTAGTAATAAACCTGATCCAATGTTGCTTTCATTAGGAGTGCTTAAATGATCCACAGTCATTTAGGTATACTTAGATCCGACTTGTAGACTGTGATCATTTATACTATAGATGAAATGGTCCATCATAACATCTTCTATGAAATCATTGAACTTATAGGCCTGTATAAATTTTCTGAATCCTGTTCCATAATTAATTGACTTTTCATCATATCCTGATTACACTGGTTGAAAGGGTATCTGAAATATTTGTAAAGGTTTAACATGCTGTTCCATCAAAGATTAAGTTAGGAAATGCACTATTATAACTCATGATCCAGATACATTAGGGTCTTAAATTTTTTGGTTATAACTGAACTAAGTTGTTATGTAACACATGCAATAATTTTGAGATGGCATTGCAGACAGTTTGGAGGGAGAACCAATCACCAACCACGATTTTACTAGGACATACTGTATATAATTAGTATCATAATAATACTTTTAAAGAAATCAAACTTATTGAAAATTTATCATATTTTAGAAATTAAAGTTAACAGATGTAATATAATTACAACTTACATAATTACTTATGATTGGATTAAGAAACATAGACATTAGTAATATAGCCTTAATTACCATTTTCTTTTTAATCTTATTAGAATGTGTGTGGAAGATGACTTCAATTTATTAGATTACTAGTTCTAATGCCACAGTAGTAGATAAGTGAATTAGCTTTAAATTTATAAATCAACATTAATCCAATTTCATTATTTATTACAGTATTTTAGTATTACATATTGTATATTAAAAATATAGTTTGTCCTTTTGATTTAAATTTGCATTTTGATAATTCAGATATTTTAATTTTTTCATGACTTTTTTAATAATTTGATATCAATAAAATCTTGTTTCCAACAGATCTCTTAACATATGCAGTATATCCCAATGAAAAGGTGACTGGTGATTGGTTTTTCCCCAAGCTTCCTGCAGTGCCCTCTCCGAATTAATGTGTGTATGTTACAGAGCAATATAATTTATTTATTCATCACGATGTCTGGATTACAAATTATGACATGAAATGTGACAGTGCATTTTATATCTTAACCAACAATAGGATATTGTACTAATATTAAATTTTGGTTTAAATTGGGCAAAAATACTACTGAAATGTTAGAAATGATTGAAAGTTTGTATGACATTTAAGCCATGAGTTACAAGAATGTTTTCAAGTTGTTTGCAAGATTTTATGATGGCAGATAGAGTATTGAAGACTATCAGAAACACAATGTCACATTTCATGTTGTAACTCATAAGCCAAATACTAGTTGCTATAAAATTTTTGTAGTGAATAGCGATATTATATCAGTATGCAATATTTCAGAGATATTGCTACAGGCATCTTGGAAAGAGAAATAGTTACCGTTTTACTGAGACACATTGTGTACTTGTTTTCACTGTTATGTTTAGTATGTATATATAGTGATAGAATAGTCAGTATGTAATAATTGGAGAGATCAATTTTCAAAGCAATAACTAAACAAATGTACCATCCTTATATTCAACTAAAAATTTATTTTCATCTTGCTATCTAAGAACTTAAATATATTTATCATATGGATTTGACAATGATAACAGCAAGAGTGAATTTTAAATCAAGCAAGATATTCCTATATCTTCCGTTGAATCAACTTATATTGAAACTTATAGAGTTAATTTCTAGACATTTTAAAAGTGCAAATAAACCATCAAACATTAAATTAAATAAATATAATGCCATTAGTATGATAGATTATAAACTCTACCATTTAAATTTAATATAAGATGATTCAAATAAAGTCATAGGACATTGTGGTTGATTTAAAATTCATCTTTATGTAATCTCTATATTTATATAAGATCTTAGATGGCAAGATGAAACTGCATTCATTTGTCATCTGATCATAGTAAATGTTGATATCAGGGAGCAATGCATTTCTTTAACTAGGGCTTCAAAGATTTCTCTCTCCAATTAGTATATATTCACACACACATTAATATCCTCAAGTCTTTGCAAGAATATGTAAAGCCGCAATTAAAATGATTAATAATATTTATGTATAACTTACTAAAATATTTGCCATTTCAATATGTGATACTTATGGATAAAACTATTTTATTTGATTGCCAACATTATCATCATTAGCAGTTTTTGAAAAAGCATATCTATCACCATTCCTAAGTTCAGGAAAAACAAAGTATCAATTTTATGTTGGCAATGTATGTTATATCCGCATAAACATGACTATGTAAAGAACAAATTAAATAGAGGAATATAAATATTGGATACTTTTGAAGTGTGGATTTGGATATAAGAAAAATGTGGAATTAATAAGCTAAAATAATTTTAAAATAAATTAGAAAGAATGTTGTTAGACGTAAAGCAACAAGTGATAGATATTATCAAAAACCATAAAAGATGAAAGAAGAAATAAGATTCTGAACAGCAGAACAAAGATAAACATGGAGAAAATTGTTTGGAATGATTTAAAGATTATCCTCTTGTCCAAAGAATAATAGTGATATATATAAATGTTTCTAATCACATTAAAATATAATAATTATAAAATTTTATAAAGTTAAACAAAACTAATTAACAAAGATGAAATTAAGCTCATCATTAACATCTACTTGCAAATGAATATAATCATTCCAATTCCAAGAAAAAAAAAGATAAGACAAAAAAAAAAGTTAAAATACTAGAGATGAGTTTTGTGAAGACTATACAAATTAATTCATGAAAAATGAATACAAGTGTCTATAAAATATGCTGGAAAATTATTCTATTTATTTGAACTTTAATACTACTGTTTTTGACTTTTTCTATAACAAACTTTTTTATAATAGACTTAACATCTTGTTTAATTGTAGTTCTCTATTTTATTTTTTTACCCAGTCATGTCTTCTCCAATAAAACAATCAACATTTTACTTATATTAATAATTTTTATTAGTCATTCATTAAACTAGAGATCTTTTTCATGTGTCTTTGGTCATATGTATATAATTACATCCCTCTACAAGGTGTTAAAAGTGGATAGAAATCAGTCCCTATCTTGCATGAGAGTGGTATAGTGAAAATTACACTACAGAAATATTTTAAAGAAAAAAGTGGTGGTTTAATTTGTCATTGTATAATTATAATATTTTATTGGTGTAATACATACTACAGAAATATTATTCAACTTTTCACTTTGACTGACTTTGAAATAATATTTTAACTTAAATAAAGTCTCTCTTCCAGGAAAATCACTTTTGTATTATTTATTGATTTACATGTTATGAAAATAATGATTTTAGACTAATAGGTTTTATAATATTACATTCAGCAAGCTGATAATATACTGATTGATTCCTTCCCATTATATTTTTTAGAATTTTACAGAGCATCAAATGAAATTTTTCTAAAGCTGTATTTATGTTGCATCGGTAAGATGATCTGTGTATAATTTTTATTCGATAAATTAGTTCTGATAGTTATTTACTGTTACAAAATGTTCTTTTAACTTGTTAAAAGCAATAGCAAGATAATTTTGGAGTCTGCATCTCAAAATCTTGGCCACATTTCTATTTATTATTATATTTAAATTGGCTTACATTTTGATAGTCAACCAATCTAATAGCTGAAGATTTGTCTTCCATCATTGACTGATAAAAGAACAATGTTTTGAACATTATCTTATAAATTGGCAAGGATAGTACAGTCATCAGCATCTACCCCAAAACTAAGAAGAAAAACAGGCAAAACTCTCTAGATGTATTGCCATTCAGTGTAAGCCAGAAATGGTGATCATGTGATGTTTATTGGCTCAAAACTAAGAAGATGAAGTTCTTGTTTTGATTTTTAATTAATTCAAATTAAAAAGTTGAAGTACTTGTTCAGCTTTTTAATCAATTAAAAATTCCATCATCAAACTTTTGATTTCTTATTCATTATACTGTCTACAAACAGCTGTAAAGATTTCTAGCATAAAAATAAATAACAATATTGAAAATTAGCAACGATTGTCATTTAATACTTATTTTCATTTCAAAAAGCCTCAACTTTTTTTGCCTGTTCTAATAGCACTATCTTTCATTCCATCAGCTATATACTACAAATAAATTTTGATTGATAACCAATTTTTTTTCAAACATTGTAATAGACAAGTTTGATTAATTGAATTAAATGCATTGATCAAATCGACAAAAACAATATATGTCATTCTTTATTCCTGAAACTTTTCTTGTATTTGCTTGGAAACAAAAACTATGCCCCTTGTATTATTTCATTGATAGTCACTCATCTATGACAAAAAGTAAACTATTTAATAAATTCATTGAAACTATTTTTACTGCAATGGACAGCGATGATATTTCCTGATAATTACTGCAATATTGTCGATCTCTTATTTTTCAAAATTGAAACAACTGAAGTATATTTAAAATCAAGCAGCACAACTTCAAGAATTCATCTATTCCTAAAAAATTCCATTTATGAATCTAATATATCATTATCTTATTTAGCTTGTCAAAACCTGGAGCTTTTCCATTTTTAAGATTATAAAGAATTTTATCATCAAAATGTAACTTCGAGAATTTAGTGAGTTATATCTCAGAAAATGTAACACAAAATATACGCATAACTGTATTAGAGATAAGCTTTGTATTGTAAAATTAGCAAAGTATAACTAGTGCACTTTTGACTACTTAATCATAATACTCATAATCTTGGCATTGACGGTGAAAAGAAAATTGTGGCATTTATTAAAGGAACTAAACATAATAGAGAATTTGCATATGAATGGCAAATAAGTTATTTATATTGACCATTTTTTGAAAGGGGGTTACAAGAATCTTTGCTAATTTTGCAATATAAAATTTATCTCTAATACAGCTACATGTATAAATTTATCATCATTATCCAAAATATTGTCATCATATAAGGGAAAACCATCACTAGATTTAGTAGGATTGTGATGTTATTTTTTTGGCCCACATATTGCTTTTAATGTATCAAAAAAAGATTTAAAATAATTATAAGCATCAAATGTCTGTATATTTTTCACAGTTTTAACCTGTCAATCATTTTTAAGTCTTTTGACAGCTGTTGAATTGCTGTCTTTAAATCTCTATATTGGGTACAAAGTTTTATGTTCTATTTGTAATTCTGCCAAGAAAAAAGTGCCATGTTGTAAAATCTTGTCAATAATAGTAGGATTGTTGTCAGATAACCCATTGTGATTGTCTTTTTTAATGAAGCCAAGAATATTTATTTGTATCTATAATACATTTTTTAAAACAATTGCATGGTAATATGAGAAACTTTAATTCCAAAGTAGCATATTTCACTGTTCAATAGATATTGAAATATAGCATGAACAACAGTGGAATGACCTTCAGATATGTTGTTTAATTATAAATAATCAATAAATAGTGGGTTATCATGCCTGGCGATGTATTCATTAAAGCAATAGAAATAATTTGTAATGTCAATAATATTATATATAGAGTTCGCAAAACAAACTCTGAGAATACCCTCAACCCTAGACCTGTTTCTACATCTAGTGTCGTCAGTGAGGTGTTAGGATATTCATTAGATTAAAACTACTAGGACTAGCCCAGCACTTTATCTAATGTATAACTATTGAGAAGAAAATCTGAAACTTTCAGACATCTATATAAAAATCCAGCTATCTAACTCAAATAGCCATATGGGACTGAACTAAGTTCAGATACACCATATATTAATAGCTCTAGCAATATAAAATCGCCAAAGCCTTAGTAGCAAAAAATAAATTGTTAAAAAATCAAGTCATGTGACATCTGACTTGATTTTTTTATCAATGTCAATAATAGTAGTAAAGCAGTAGGCAGTGATAGTAATAAAGCTAAGTATTTTAAATTAATTCTTTTATAAATATAGGCAAACTGTACTTGATGCAAACTCTTCAGATCTGAATGGAACATATCATTTATACTTAAAAAGCAGTCAAGATTTAAGATTGATATAACAAATCTTAGTGAAACTCTTTCCTAGGGAAAGAAGTTTTAACAGAACAGTTAAATGGCTACAAGTATTTAAGAAGTGCTGATCAATTAATGATTGGAAACTGCATGGTGTTGGCTTTACCATAATGCTGTAATTTAGGTGTTCTTGTAATTCGTTGATATATTAGTGAAAGACTAATAGTAGTTGAACTTAATTTGCATAATGATACTTGTGCTCATTTTATTAATTCATATGCTTTAATGTTGGATTTTGAAAATTCAAAGAAAGAAAGCTTTTATTCTTTGATGGATAGCATTATGGCAGCAATATCATTTAAAAGATCAGTATTTTTTTTAAGACTTTAATGCACATTAAAACATTGGAAATAATGGTATTGAGGCTGCAAGTTCAAATGGTGTGTCGATATTGAGGATTTGCATGACACATGGATTGACCATCATAAACATGGTTTAGGCAGGAACATGAATGCATATATGTTCAAAACAATGGATCTCAAATAGACTAAATTGTTGTTAGGAGTCATAATATACAATTTCATATTAGAATAGAATTTACAAGTGGAGATTATTTGATACATCATTGAATAGTATACTTCAATATTAAAATGTTAGCTGCATTAAAGAAATAGTCTTATTTCAATTACATTTGTAAGAAATTGAATTATCATTTGAAAATAATATAAGTTTGTGATTTGTGTAATAACTTCAAGCATATCTTTGGATCAAAGTTAATTACTTGTGATTGCGTAGAAAAAAATTTTGAGAATATTTTATTTGGATCTAATGATTTATTTGTCTAGTGATGTTTGAGCCCATTTATCTTGTTAATAATTGTTGTTAATCTTACTTTTTTCTCAGTTTTTCCAAGATTGTTCACTGATTTGGATTTTTCAGTAAGTATAGACTTTCATTTTATATTTTTATGGTCTATGAGAAAGACGAATTTATTGTCATAAATATTCAATTTTTTTGGAGAAGTTATTCCAATATAATTAAAAAAAAATTGCACCACTATTACAAAAGCAGTTTTTTTTCTTTTTGTGAGTATTCAATTTGCATATCTGAAAGTATTCACCAAAGAATGTTTCAGCTTAAATATTTTGACTTATGTTTTCAAAGAATTTACACAATGTTTTTCTGTAGTTCGTTTATGCTTCTGGCATTTTAATTTTTAAAACTAATCTATGGAAAATTCCACATTTTTTTTACCTGCAGCATCACTTCTATCATTCAGTTTCGTTGACTTTTTTATATCTAGCTGCAAACCACTCTGAATTCATGACAACTGAAAAAGTAAATACGTCTTTGCAAAGGCTCTCTGAATTTTTGAGAAATACATAGAGTACCATAAAATACGCAAATAAATGCCAAGTTTTTAATACTGCCGATTCTGAAAAATTGATAAACTAGAAGATATATAAATAAATTTTATGAGTGATTCCTAGACTAAATTAAAAGCTAATCAAGAAAGAAAATGGAGAAACAATTTTCTTATTTTATAAAATTGTATCACCATATTTATTTGTAGCATCGGGATTGATTTTTTTCTATATAAATATAATAATGCAACCCTTGTAAAATATCCATAAGACAGGTTCTTTCTGTATCAGTCCAACAGCCTTTTCCAATCTGTCTGATCATTGTTCTAAGTTTCAGATCCGCATCACTACTTTATTATTTTAGATCACTAATATTTTCATCCTTCATAATTTTTCAGCATTTAAATACATAAACAGTTTTCTCTTTTGTTTTGGAATTAATAATCGTAGCTTAATTTATTGTTTTCTTCACTTCATCATAGCCAGGCTTTCCAATTTATTTCTATCATTCTTCTTCATGACTATTAATTTAGAATGTTTCAATATTTTTAGATCTTTTTCTACTTAACTATCAAAACCATATAAAGCTATATTTTAAACAAAATATTTAACGACATCTTTTTTAAAAATTCCAAGCAAGTTTTTGTCTCTATTAAAAGCCCATTTAGTTATTACTATTATTACTTTTAATTTTTTTATCATTATTTTTATCAAAAACTCCAGATAAATAATAGTGACCTGTATGCTTATCTATAAATCACTGATACCTTAGAAGATGTTTGGATTTAAGTATTTTTTTTTATATATTATTTTTTGTAAGAAAGGTTGGCTAATCTTGGAAAGTTGCTCTAAGAGTACAATATCTTATATCTTATCAGGTCTTTGAAATAATATTTACTGCTTTAATAATAAGTAATATATATATTACGGCTACAATCTTAAGACTATGCACCTAAAATGCGACAGTAGGGACCTCTACAAATCTAAACATAAGATTAACGACTTTAAAAGACAAGAGCAGCCAGTATATCAAAGAAATAAGAAATGCATTCTTATTTCTTTTTTTTGTAAATAGAGTTTTTGATATGTAATTTATGCAATTTAAACATGAAAACTCATTTTCCTCCCTCATTTGTTCAAAAAATGTTTTATGTATATATAATAAAATTATTCAGTACTGATTTAGTCAGCTATCTACATTCCATTTTCTCTTTGTTTCTTTAAAATACTGCATTGACATCATGAAAGAATTACTAGGATGACTAATTGATCAATTGAAGATTTTTTGGATTTGAAAAAAGGATTTATCGTAATGCTATCTAATTATAAATTCAAAGTTGACTCTAGAAACCTGTTATTACATTTCATTGACAAGTCTGGTTTTGAGAAAATGTGAGTGTGGTGATGGTGTTGAAAGGGGTGTAAATACAGTTTATTCTATGTTTTCAAGATTTCCTTTGATTTCTCATTGTAATACTACTAATATTGACTTAAAAAATTAATCAATGTATATTTTCAAACAATCTATTTTAGTGTTTGTAATTGACAGATTTTTTTGGAATTTTTGTTCTTAGTATTTTGCCTTTTAAAAAGTGAAGAGAGGGAGGAAGGGAGGGGGTGAAAGACTGATTTGTAGAAGTGTTGTCAACTTAGATGAAAATAATAACTGTCAGCTACATTTCAGTACAAAGTACAAATCAAACCAACAATCCAAATAAAAATTAACTGGCTGGCTTTGAAACAGTAGCAACAAATTAACAAAAAAAAAGAGCTTAAAATGAAATTTCCATTTATTTGGATTC